>JAGXJF010004415.1:0-313397 GCA_019208055.1 Stipa capillata
GAACACCCCGCGACAGTTTATAATCCAAACGGTTCATACAACAAATAGTGAAGCTCAACCCGATGAGTTGCGATGTGCACTGATGATCTGACTCCGCCTCATCCTGTAGTATTCTTGTTGTTGCTCGTCCATGCCACTAAGGTCCATGTTAATTATTTGATGTTCTTCCATCATTCTCTTGAGTTGTATCTTTTCTTCTTCTAATAATACCATCCTTTTTTCTTCTATTGCAGTCTTTTTCCTTTCTTCTACCAACCTTTGTTCTTCTATCTGTTGGTCCATTGCAATAGCAAGATCAAAGCGCTCTTGTCTCTTTGCCTCCCTAGCCGATAACATACCACCAAATGCCTCCATGATACTACTTCCTGTAGAGGTAGAACTTTTACCTCGTCGTAATAGTTGTTTTGCCGCCTTGTTACCAATTGGTCTTGTTGTGGGAACATCTTTGGAGGGAGATGTAGCTTCATCCTCGAACTCACTAGCATTTGTACTAAGAGCAGATGAACCCGGAGTAGCCATGGAGGCCGTCTTCTGTTTTTTGTGAGTCAACCGAGATGTTCACTTCTCGGTTTTTTCCAATTTTTCATAGCAATGCATCAATCCAAATGATTTCTTTCCCTTGTCATCTTCCCGGTACTTAATACATGCCTGAGTTACCTGCATTAGTACATATGTATTAGTGCAATAAAACAGAACACATGAACACAAACCGTGCAAAGCATAGATTTTTACCTTATCTTTTTGTGTCATCCCACTTTGGTTTCTATTCAAAATCTGGGCATAACATGCACAAAACCTATTCACTTGTTCTTGAATAACAGCCCAACGGTGTTGGAGAGAACTTTGAGTTCGATCCGATTCTTCTTTCTTGTTGGCATGGAAGTAATCATGGACTCTTTTCCAATAACAAGCACGAGGTTGGTCGACTCCTATGACTGGATCCTGACTTATCTCGAGGTATGTATCCACCAAAGCCTCGTCTTCAAGCACGCTGAAGTTTTTTTTGTCTCTTCGAGCTTGCTTTCACGGGAGGGGTAGATTGTTCAGGTCCATCGAGATCGACTTGTTGTGTCCAATTCAAATCATTCAATCCAACATCACTTTGCAAAAGGTCGTAATATTGTTGATTATCCATCACAACAATCTACATCAACACGGATACATATATATGAGAAGCAACAACAAAATCTAGCAGCAGCAGCATACAATGTTATGTTAGGTGTTTGTGCAACACAGCGAAAGGTCATTCCACACTGCCAATGTGACGAGAAAGAACAATTTGTGGGAGATGTACTCAGAGCCGATTCCGAGGTTTAAAAAATGTATGGTCAGGACAAAGCTACCCCAGGAGCAGCATAACCTGACCAAGGACAACAGTGACTACTTGTGGTACACCACAAGGTGTTATTTCATTTATTAGACCTTCGTTCCAGCTCAATATTATCAGCATTTCTTCTTCACCTTTCTCATAGGCGACAAAATGTTGAACTCATTGTTTGTTTTTGTTTATAACGACCATTCAGCTTTCGCTTGGAGGCAGATGATTTGCCCTTTAGACGCGATATCCGGCCTGTGCTTCAGGTCAGAAGCGCTGCACACTCAGTGATGGGATTTGTCAATGATGCCTTTGTAGGTAAGTTGGACCAACTCTGTAACAATCTTGTTTATCCAAAAACACACACCAATTGCAAGCATTAATAGTTGTACTAAAAGAGGCCTCATAACTACTATCTATTAAGGGAGTGGGCGTGGAAGCAAGAAAGTCAAGGGTTTCATGTTCGTAAAGCCCATTGATCTGAAAATAGGTGTCAACCATCTCGCACTGCTGTCATCAACCATGGGAATGAAGGTAATATCTGTCAGTTTTAGGTCCTAAATGGTTGATATGTTTTAGTTAAGAGTCTTTATTGTTTACAGGACAGCGGTGGTGAACTCGTTTTAGTAAAGGGCGGCATTCAGGATTGCAGAATACAGGGTCTCAACACCGGGACCTTGGACCTAGAAGGCAATGGCTGGGGCCATAAGGTACAGGCTATTGCACTTCAGATTTGAGAAAAGGATACACTTTTTATTTGTGCATCAAGGCATATTGCACTCATATACTAAGAAATTATCGTGCTTGTTTCAAACAGATCAAATTGGATGGAGAGGAAAAGGAGATTTACACGGAGAAAGGCATGGGCACTGTCAAGTGGAAACCGGCTGAGAGCAACCGGGCTATCACCTGGTACAAGGTAAGTTAAACCACAAAGAGGAACATCATACATTCATCCCCTTCAATCTTTGCTTCCAAGTCTCAATGTCACTGTGTGTTCAACATCATGTCAGAGATACTTTGATGAGTTAGCCGGAGATGATCCGGTTGTTCTTGATATGAAACACTATGGGCAAGGGCATGATGTTTGTGAACGGCGAAGGCGTGGGTCGCTACTAGACCTCATACAAAACCCTTGCCGGATTTCCTTCCCAGTCACTGTAAGAAAGTTCAGCACTGCCGAATAACACTTTTTGTTATTGGCCTAATGTAAACTTGCACTCCCAAACTTATTCAATTTTCATTCAGATACCATATTTCACGGCCATTCTTGAAACCCAAGAACAACCTGTTGGTTATATTCGAGGAGGAGCTTGGCAAGCCGGATGGCATCCTCATCCAGACGGTGAGGAGAGACGACATCTGCGTGTTCATCTCGGAGCACAACCCCGCACAGATCAAGACATGGGACAAGGATGGAGGCCAGATCAAGCTCATAGCCGAAGACCACAGCACCCAGGGCATCTTGACCTGCCCCGGGACGAAGACCATCCAGGAGGTGGTCTTCGCCAGCTTCGGCAACCCAATGGGTGCGTGCGGCAACTTCACTGTCGGCACCTGCCACGCTCCCAAAGCGAAGGAGATCGTTACGAAGGTACACACACTTCCTGTTGGTAGTGCACATCATCTGTTATACTGATCTGTAGCTTATCATGTATAACATTATGTTCTTGGCTATGATTGGTGATTGATCTCTGGAGCCTATGAACAAGAATGCATCGGCAAGAAGTCCTGCGTGCTGCCGGTGGTGCACACGGTGTACGGAGCGGACATCAACTGCCCTACGACGACGGCCACGCTGGCAGTGCAGGTGAGATGCCACACAACAGGGAAGAAGGACGATTGAGAGTAACAAGAAAGATCGGGGCCTTCTCTGAGCTCCTACACTTGTTTGTTTCTTCATCTCGTTTGGTTCGGAACTCGCATCGATGCATTGCGCGCCTGTGGCGATTAAAATTCGGCACGCAAATGTGAAGAAAACTGCTGAGTGCCGATCGGCTCGAAGATGTATTTTCTTTTTCTCCATCTTTCTTCTTTCTTCTTGTTCTGTGTTGTTTCATATTAGTCATCACAGTAAATGTTGAATAATGATGGCGAGTAGTTTAGTAAACTCTAAATTTGAAAGAAAAATCCCCCGCAAAATTTTTTTTTGAAAGAAATATAATGTCTCGAGCTGACCTAATGGATAGAACAATAATATAATATCTATATTCTATATTTTTATTTTTACTATTTTATAAATAAGAGTTGATGATGGCAAGACGTCTCTTACGTTATTTACCCTTTTCCCTGCTAAACCACCATCGTGCCCTCTGATATTTTCGCCTTCTGAGTTGTCGACCGAACTCCTCAGCGTTCTCAACAACAACAAAAAAAAACCCATGCAGCTCTCTCTTGTGTTCCCCTTCCACCCTCCCTTCCTTCCCTTGTGACCGCGCCGCATCTGCTTCCTCACCGTTCTACCGTTGCTCGTCGCTGCTCGTCCCTGCCATGGCCACCTCCCCTATCGCATCTCTCTCCCCTTCCTAGACACAGTGGCAGGTGGAGGAGGAGCCGATGGAGACAAAGGCTCAAACCCCTCCAATTCTCCATCTCATCTCATGTGTTGTGCATTCAGACCACGTAGGGCCTCGGGGGCGAGCCAACGGTTGTAGGAGGTGGGGAGCCAGCGGTGGCGGAAGATGAGAGCATCGACTACACGTCGGAGGACGAGAGCACGGGGATTGCGGATTACCGCGGTGACGGGTACCACGTCGTCCCCGCTGGCGACTCCTTCAAGCATGACGCCTACGCCGTGAAGTCCAAGCTCGACTGGGAACACTCCACTTCTGGCTCACCTGGGACACCACCCACTCCGTATGTGCTAATCTCTTTTCTCGAAATCTCTGGTCGAACTGCTCTCTTGCTTCTAATATGTATCAAATATGGATATGTATGCATTTTTACATGTGTATTGCAGCAGTTTGCTTGCCCACCAACTGTTCGTTCTTTTGCCTTAGAGCATAGGCGGAATGGCTATATATTCATTGTTAATATCTACTGTTCAATCCGTCAATGCCATTATCCTGGACGAATATTGAGGACTACAATGTTTGCTTGGTGCATGTTTAAGTATACGAAGAGCTACAAATTTTCTGATCCATTATTTGTCCTAATGATCGGGGAGTGTAACCGTGGGCTTTTTTAGTGGATAGCTAGGTTGAAGTGCATGGTCTAGGACAACTATTGGCACCACAAAACGTCTGCTAAGACATTGTAATTCCCTAGCGTATGTCCTGTCATGCGCAGCGGAGGCAGAGGCCAAGCGGGCATAGCGGAGTGGCTTGTTCCCCCTTCATTATCCATATCAACTGCTCTTAGTTAGACTCATGGATGACTGGATTGAAAGTTGCCAATTGGAGGCCTCCTGTCTCATATCTACAATAGGGTGAATGCTTTATTATGCAGATGGTTGTTTTTTTTACTATCAAGCCTGCTGTGATGTACACAAAAAACATTTCTATAAGAAGTCCTGATAACATGTACGAGTTAGTCACCACTTGATTATAGAACCACGGTCCTAATTAGATAATTTCTTCACTAATTTCCACTGTTCAGGTTTGATATCTGTGTTATTTTGATCTTTGCTGGGGACAAGGAAAACACTTGGTGGCTGGTACGGCAAAAACATTGCTAACTTGGTGTAGAATCATGGTGCTAATTAGATAATTTCTTCACTGATTTCTGAATGAATTTCCATTGTTCAGCCTCTGATTTCATTTGCTATGCTATTTAGTACAGACTTGTATCATCATATGAAAAGAAAATTTCGAAAACTTCCCTCTTTCCATGTTCCAACAGGTACACTTATACCCTTGGGTTCTGCAAAACTTGAGCTAAATTCTCAATAAACTTTGCTAAGCAGGAGGTCCTCCTGACAATATGCAACTTCTACTTCCACGTGGGTTCTAAAAAGATAAATGTTTTGCCTGTGCTTCAATATGTTACTCCAGTAGAATGTGTGTTCTTGAGTAGGAAAGTATGCAGCTTGATTCAGCTTTGATGTGTTGTTAGTTCAACTTGTTGTGTTGCTCTAAATCCATGTTGAAATGCTATTTGACACCTAGTTTGTGGTAGTCTAGAGTGTATACACCATTTTAGCAGTGTGGAAGGCAATGCTACACTTTTAGTTCTTTTGGGGCTACACGAGAATAGTTGTTAAGTGGCTTGCTGTGTTCCTGTTTCCTCAATGCACTTGTAAATTGAATAAAAGAAATTTTGTAATGTTTCTGCCATCAACTTAATCTGTAAAAAGTGAAGACATGAGCTTCTCGAATTGATAATAGTCTATAAAACTTTAAGAATACTTGAGGGAATAGTCTGTATGGTGAAAATTTTCATTATCAGAACAAAGATGAGTGTTGTTTATAACGCCTCGTGTTATGATAATGAAAAAATGGATTATCAGAACAGATTGGTAGGGGCTTTTACCCCCTCCAGTTTGCTTTAAAAAATATGTTCCGTGCTCCATACTGTGATAAAGGTAGATTAACACAATCTATTTTTTACAAATCCTTCTCACTGCACATTACGGTTTGCTAATTTGCCTGATCATATGTTCATCTGAACACTGGGATGATAGCATCCAGGAGAAGGAAGCGCAGCCTTTTCTGCTTATGATATTGCATCTGATGTCGTTCCTGAAGGCTGACTCGCTTGTTCTCGCAAATATAAAGATGACTCCCGCTTGACAAGCTTGATCCAAGCGAGGAGGCCATTGAGACGTTAGCTATAGAGATTTTTGGCTTGAGCTTGTGCGTTACCCAGAAATGTAGCTTATCTTTAGTTTCTCAATGGCAATGCTTGGATTGAGCAGATTAAGCTTGCTGAAAGAGCAGTTCATGTTCCTTGTATGATTTACGCTGTGAGATGAACCCGTGTGTATTTCTATTCTCGTACTTACTTAGGGCCTAAGTAGCAGTGAAGTGTACTTTATTTCAAGTACTTAAAGAAAATTGTGTCATCTTGTGGAAGTCACGAGAGCTGTCCATATGCTGATCTTTGTAACTATGACCAATCTATAATCTTTCAAAAACAATCATATCAGTCTATAAAGATCTTTTGTGGTGGTGTAAAGACCCTCTCGTAAACCCTATTTTATTATGAGTTCAGCATGAACTAATGCTAATTTTTCATTGCATGCATATAAGTAGTTGGGCATCGAATATCAAAAATTTTAAACATGTTGTGTTAGGGCAGTCTCAAACTCTAGCAATGGAGTCAAATTTTCTAGGTGCAATTGATCTAAAATGTTTAGTGGAAGAATTACTGGAATAATCAGAGTTACGAAGAAATTTGGATAGAAATTTTGCAACACTCGTAAGGCTAAACTTATCCCGAAGTTCTTCCCAGTTACTTCGCTTCGAGGTTAAAGTGCGAGCTCAAATTAGATTAGCATTAATCAAGAGAAACTTAAAGGAATGTCTCAGAAGAATTGGCCCGAACTCTCTAACCCTAAACTCTTATTTGAATGACTATCATTATTATTTTAGACACCAAGTAAAAATAAATAATTTATAAATTGGCTGCAAACAAAGAAAAGAGGAATTACAAATGTCTTGGAAAATTTGGTCCAAATTTTCGGATTACAAACTCCCATTTGAAGCATTTTTCCTGTTATTTTTTTTACTACAAATAAAATGAGCCATAAATTGGTAAAGAAATAAAAATTTCTCCCCTCCCGAACTGGGCCGTTGGCCCAGCTTCTCTCCTCCTGCACGTCTAAGCGGGCCTCGGCCCGCTCTCCCCTCTCGGCGCTGCGCCGCGCTCATCTTCTTCCTCAGGCGCCGCTGCGCCGTGTCCTCCGCCCCGCGGGACCCTCTCGCAGCGCTCTCCTGCTGCGTGGTCGGGCTACGCGTCGCACGGCAGTGATGCCGGCGCCCCCGCCTCCTCTCTCCGCCTTGGGGTACAAAAGGCCTCCTCGGGCGCTCCGACCCCTCCTCTCTTTTCTTCTTCTCGTCGCCACCTTCCCCAAGGGCCGCCACCTCTCCCTTTCTTTTTTCGCTACCACCGGGAACGTCGCCGGCTCCGCTCCCATTCCCGACGAGAAGACCGACGGTGCTTTCGGAAGCTCCGACGAGACCGAGCTCTCCGGCGACCTGTCGGCGACCTCCCTCAACAGCCCAACCGAGGAGCCCCTTCCCCAAGCCTGAGCTGATCGCCCGAGTTCCTCGCCGTCGGGGGTGAGCAACCGCTCGGCTCCACCTTCTCTTCCTCGTGCTGCTAACCGTGATGTCTACCGGCCCAAACGGTTAACGAACCACCTTCCGGTTAATTGCTAAGCAATAATGGTACTAACCATTGTGAAGTTACTTCAATAAACTCTCAGCTCACTGTAAGTTAACTCCTCACAAGTCAAAGCTACCGGGTAATGGCACTCGTTAATATTGGAATACTCTAAAGACTGTTTAGTTGTTAGTTAATCATGGTTAACCTGGGTATGAACTGATGGATTCGGTTAAGACACTCCCTCAAGACTTCAGTTAATGAGCTGCTTAATAGACTCACAATTTCCTCTGCTCCAGTGTCTTAAAACGTTAAGTTCAAATATTAGCTACCTTGGCCGTCCCTAACAGCGGTGATTAAGTTGTTAAAACAATACTTATCTCAACCGTATATTAAGTCTGATCCAATCACAGTGTATATATTGAGCATAACTGTTCTCAAAACATTTTCTCTTTTGTCTTGGACCTTGGATTAAAAGCATCTCTAATGAACTAATAATCACCCTACCGAAAATTATAGAAGTTGCTAAACTCCCGTATGGAACCATTGCCTAATCATCGCAACTTTAGTTCAGAAGTTCCTCTTTTCGAATAACTGCTAACATGTGTGCAAACCAACTTGATTAGGGCAAAGTACTGGTCCCAATGCCCAAACTCAAGTAAATAGGCAAATACTATTATTCTTGCTTAAAGCCTGGTTTAACAATTCTCATAACCTCACCATTGAGGGATTAGTTGAATTCAGCAATTGGTCCTTACTGTACACTCCATTCTAATTAAAATACTGACAATTCAAAACTACGTTGACAATTTGATCGTTTATTGAGTAACTGATGTATATATGTGACAATGGACCCACCTGTCATCCTCCAGCCCTCACCACCCAGCTAATTGTGAGATTAGTTAAATTCTTTTTTTACTGAGAAAAATACAAAAAGGTTTTAAAAGTAGTTTAACCCTCAAATGTTCGTGGAAAATTCATCAGAATTCCAAATTAAGTGGTTTTGTAATTTTCCCATATATTGTGCAGATTTTACTAGTACACATGTTTCCCTGTAGTTTTGGTATGAAAAATTTCGAAATCTACAAATGGTTTTCAAAGTCAAACAAAACAACTCAAACTTAGGAAATTCGTAACTAAATATCCACAACTCCGAATAAGGTAAAACCATTGCGTTAGTTTCGTATTTACACTCTCTACATGATAGAATGCATCTCATACATATCATCATCTCTAAAAATTTCAGCATTTCTTAATTACTTCTTTTTGCTTTTCCGGTGTTTCGGTGTTTATTCGCTAGAACCGAGCAACGAGGGTTTTGTCGAGGGTGATCATCAGCAGGAATATATCCCAGAACAACAAGGTAAGCTTGCTTGCTTGTTGATAATATTTCGGTTATCTTTTGCTATGCATTGGTTAATTAATGACGTGTAGTTCGAATATTTCGAAATGATGTATGTGTGCATCTGACTACTAGCACGAGTAGGTGCTTGTGTTATGATATGCATTGATGTGTTTTTAAACCACTTAACTAATCACTTAAAACCC
Source organism: Stipa capillata (assembly GCA_019208055.1). Classification (NCBI taxonomy): domain Eukaryota; kingdom Viridiplantae; phylum Streptophyta; class Magnoliopsida; order Poales; family Poaceae; genus Stipa; species Stipa capillata. Next base: position 9,128 of record JAGXJF010004415.1, read on the forward strand.
TGGAAAGATGCGAGCGACGGGAGAGAGTCTACATTGGGACTTGATGGGTCGTAGCCCGCATGATCCTAGAAATGGGATGCCTCCTTAAGCCGGCGAGAGTATGGTCGATGAAGATCAGGTAGGGTAATGGTCGGCCAACCATTGACCCTCGACCTTATCGAGATACTCCCGTTCGAGGCAAGGGTCGTAGCCATTACCTCGACTACAGTTGATTCGGGATGAATGTGATTGGAGTCACAGATTGGTCGGAGCCAATGTCTGGATAAGGAAGATACACTCATCTTGGAATCCCTCGAAGATTAGTAGATCCTAGGGGGAATAACACGCTTGATTGTGATGTGTGGTTGTGATTGGAGTCACAAATTGGTTGGAGCCAATATCTCGAACACTGGATAGAGTATTTGGGTAGAAGCCCAGCTCTATAGTTAACATTGATGAATTGTTATTTGTTGGTAACGATTTTGATGCCTTGGACTGTTACTGTTGATGCAACTCATACCTGGTCATGATGATCCATTGGATAATACGTCAAGTTGGTAGCTTGATTGAACGATTTATGTCTTTGCAATTCATGGACAAGATGCTAGAGATATGTCATCTTTAGTTTGTCCTGCTTAATTGAATTGCGTTGCTATTGTCGTCATTTAATTATCATGCCACGTTTAAGATTAACCTGGAATGAGCATATTAGCATCTTGTGAGTACGAAAATACTCACTCGGGAATTCAACTCCTGCAGATGATCCTTGCATCGATGAATACTTTGAATCCGCAAACGTTGTCTCTGATGCTTAGTGTTGCAAGTTTGCCTGCCTTGGTCAAGCGATGTGATGTATAGCTTTTGGGAGATGGTTCAGTTGGTCATCTCCGTGTTTATCAAACTCTTCCGCTGCTATGTTTGATGTTGTAATGTGATGAAAACGACATCTAAGTCGTGGAATATCGAAGTTAAGACGTATCCTTTGTATGAGTTATGTTTATTATCTCTAAATCCTTCCTTGTAGAGTTTTGTGATAATATACAAGTTGTTTTGGTGGCTGCCCTTACACAATGCGTGTATGTAATGGAGTGTATGGGTATGCCGTGAAATATTAGGGTGGTTCCCTCCTTCACTAGATGGAGCAGGTATCGATTGAGTGATCCGCTGGCTGTGATGCTGTGCCGGCCAGGCAGGGTGTGGGTGAATCCAACCAGGCTTTCGAGCGACCCACTAACCTTCGAGCTAGGATAGGGTGTGGGTATGATCACCGGGCTCTTTCGATCTTGCTATGTTTAGTGGAATTAAGAACGACTCTAAACCTTCACAGGATCTGGGAATTATATGTGATTTTGGAAAGTCTAATCACTTCCGGCCGGCTTGACCAACGGTGAAGGTATACAACATCGGTAAACGTATGATGCGTTGGTCAGGTGTCGGACCACTCCGCCTCGGTGTGTACGGCGCAGGTACCGTGCCATCAGGTCAACTGGTCTCTCGGTCCTTGGTGAACATTTGTTCCCCTGCTCATATACAATTCTGGGGTCCGTGACAGGTGGTGGCGGTGAGGTGTTGCCCAACGTGGAGCCCGAGGCAAAACCAATTGATCGCACCTTCACCGAATGCGGGGGACTAAAGTTGGAATTGCCATGCCCTTTTTATTATCCATATTAAAATGGGGGGGGGGTTTAACATGTTATCTATCGTCGAAGATGATAAGAACTATGACAGAAGTTGGAGAAGTCACGCATGCGACAACGGAGCGACACGAAGTTGAGCAAAATGATGGCATAGCCAACGGGAGCCGAGGGAGGAGGAAGATGACACTATGTCATCTTGCGGGGCAGGAGTGGAGGAGATACGTGGTGGGGAGGAAGAGAGTAGAAGGGATGCACAGTGGCGTCTGGACAGGGATTAGGTGGGAGAAAGACACATCTATGTGGGAGGTTCACAAAATAGAACAACTCTTTGATCAATGTCTCTATATATTTCTATGTCGTTTCGTAGCAACGCATAGGTGTCGACTAGTATGTTTTATGATTTATAGTATGATCTGTTTAGTTTTCTCTATCGCTAGCTTCATGTTCATTGGGGTATCCTCAAGCCTTCTGCTGCTTGATTTGTACAATTCTACATCTCATCTTAATTGTTTATATTGCCGATTCTAGAGAAAAGGTTGTTTATATTGTCAAGTTTCAGATCAACTGCGTGGCATGATATTACCATACATTTATATGTCTATACTTTTTTCCCAAGAATCAAGGGGGCAAGTTACTCACTTGAACATATATTGCTTCAAAAGGCGTTACAAGTTTCAGCTGCCTGACTCCCATCTCCAAGAGCCATTAATCAGGCTACATGGGCTTACAACCCTTAAAAGGTTGAGACAGAGCAACAACCAGTCTAACGAAGAGAGGCTACGCAATGAAAGTTATAGACTCTTAGCGCGAACTCTTGAATGTTTATTTAGCAATTGCTTGCTAATATTTTAACATGAAACAATATTGGAATTTCTGATCTCTTACTCTTACAGCGTGTTTGGCAATAATCGGCATTGTTCTGATAGTATTAAATATGAAGGAAAAGAAGGCATTTAGAGATAATCACAAGGAAGGAAGACAAGCAAAAAGAAACAAAATATACCTGGGGGCGTTGCGAAAATCGAACTCGCGACCTCTCGCACCCAAAGCGAGAATCATACCACTAGACCAAACGCCCTTCGGTGATAGAAATGTCCTAATATTCTTCCTCTACTAACTTCTACTTTGAATTTTTTCCCTCCCGGGTTCTTGGTTTCCCTACTCGCTACCACTATATCGCATCTCTCTCTCTCTAGATTCCCAGTGTCCTACGCGCCTCATCGCATCCATGGTGGCCGCCGGCGACGACCTGGACCTCCTCCTCTCGCTTGACGAGGACGGCGCCCAGGCCATCCTCGGGACCCCACCCTCCTCCCCGCGCCCCGCCGGCGACGGCGGCGCCTTCACCCCTGAAAGCAATATCAGTCGATGGGCTAAAAGGGCTTTAAGGTATTTTAAGTACTTCAGTTTGTCTTGTATCATCTGAGCAAAATAAAGTTCTATGGTGAATGACATAATGGTGCGTAATATACAAATACTAATGCTATATTAATTCAGTATTACCATTGTATCGTCCAAACTTACTGATCTATTAAATTCTGCCTGGCGTCATGTAGTAAAAACAAAAATTCACATCCTCGATGTGATTTCAAACTTTGCATTCTAGGTAAAGTAAATGCACACTTCAAGTTCTTAGCTACAACTTTGGAGTTATGAGTGTCCTATGATGGTATATGCCTATATTCAGGAAAAAAACTTTTGCCTTGAATTGTGAGGTCCATAAGGATCCTCTAGTATATGACGATAGACTTATGATTAAAAGTGCATTAGCCCTTGGAATAGTATAAAATGAAGGCAGTTGCCATGTTAAATAGGTTGCTTCTTAGTTCTGATTTTACGTAACAGTAATGCAGATAAAGTGACCACTAAGAACAACTCTCAGGGTATAAGATTCCTCTCCCATGTTACAGGTACAAACCTATTTTCCCCCCTTTTTATTTGTAGCTCTACAGTTGAACAAAAGTTGCACCTACTAAATGATATTATTTTTGCTGTGATTGTGTTACATTAGCTATTGAATTTCTTCTGCATTGACCAGTTAATATGGAACCAAATTTCCGAAGCAATGGTTCCAAGATCGAGTTCAAACAGAAGGTGAGTCGCAATATGCCTCCGATCTGCCTACATTGCTCGTTTCCTCCCTAGGGAGCAATTACATCATACTGAGCAAGCCTAATTTGCATGTAGGCCAGCATCTTATTACGCCAGAATAGTTCCTGAACCGGGATCGCTGAAGCAAGAACAAGATACCAAGAGAAGATAGGTGAACAATCCTTCAGGGAATACAATTGAGCTAGACATAGCCAGCTCAGACGATGATGAGATCAATATAGCACTACGACGTTGATGGCCTAGCTAGCTTCAGGTGACATGCTGTGCTTTCCGAAAGTTGTAAGTGTACACCCGAAGGAGCAGGGACAATCTTACAACGCCCCTGTTTTCAACAGCTTCTTTGTATTTAGGGTAGTCATGTTGCGCGTTTTCAAGATGCATATGTATGCTTGATTCCTTTGTTTAAGATTAGGAATCCAGATACTGTTGAAGCGTATATTTGAATGGTTATCGAGGCCTAACTTTTGTGATGTGTAATTTTTGGCTGAACAAGGCGCAAGTCGTTCAGCTTCAGAACCTTCTGTCATCTTGTCGAGACTAACGATTGCACGTTGTGAGGAAGAACAAAGTGATGTGAGAGCGCCTGGAACTGTATATTTCGCTAATATGATGCCCGGGCAGAGCTTAAAATGTACCACCGGCCGTGCTGCACCAGTGCCACCCGGATGGATAGCGCGCACCGCGACACCGTCCAAGTGGCGGGACCAATACGCTGACAACTTGCGGGGAAACAAACAGTCGCCAGCGACGCTAACCCGACGCAGAGCGCTTTCACAGTCCAGTGGTTCAAGCATCGCGATCCAGCAATATAAATTCTAAGCAAACGAAACGCATGCGCATAACAGATCTAGAATTAATGCAGAATAACCAGCAACCAGCCTTTTCTCATTCCAGAATCCAGAGTGCAGCATACCACCAAAAGAGAACGGAGTCAGTGAACAGTAAACGCTCTCGATCCACCAAAACCTACTTACAACTTGCATAGTTCAAACCCTAGACAGTCAAGAGCTGCTCCAGGAATTAACATCCCAACATATCACGTTTCCTTGCTGGTCATTCGCATAAGGAGATAGTTGTATTTGTTACGACCTTCATGTTAGGACCTTCATTCGAAGGCCCACTGGTTCTCCCTCCTCACTTCCTCCTCTTCCTCTGGGGTGAAGTCGTTCTTGATGTTGAAGGTCTTGCGGATCTCCTCCGGAGTCTTCCCCTTGATCATGTCAGCGACAGTCTGGCAGGTCAGATCCAGCAGCCCCTTGATGTCCAGGTAGTTTGCAGCCTGCGAGCCAAAGATTAGCAGCACATTGTATGGATACAACAGGAGCATCACTGACAGAAAGACAAGGTTATTGCTATTATCCATATGACAGAGGGAGCAGAACTTCATATTTAAGCAACAGAGTATCAATATATATATCCACACATATCTAAGACACAGGTTACTGCTACTAAGCACTGGTAACTTGACTCAATCCTGTGCGCACAACCCAGCGAAAATGTTTCACTTTTTTGTGTCACAGATAGACGCAGCAGCCAATACAACACTAACCTACACAGGATGACTTCTGATACAGTGCAGAAGAATTATACTTGCAGCAAGACAGATAAGCCAAAACAATTATATTTTGTACAAATGCTACGTGATTACTGAAATATAATCACTACGAAATGTACATCATACGCTCCTATGCCAAACCAGAACACCTACAAGCTAGGGCCAGTCAAAGCATATATATCCTATTCTGGGGTTTGAAGCATACTTATCCTATCATGGGGTTAAAGCATACATAGGGCAAAAAAAAATGATGGGAGACAGTTAAACAGAGATACATCACCTAGATTAGCCTCACCAATGACTTATTTTCTGAGCTACAAGCATCACCAGACTAGTAACACAATTAGAACCCACAACAGAGCAACAACTAAACCATTCCAAATATCTTATTGTCTTGCTGACCATTTCAAATACCTTTGATGTTTCACATGATACTATCAGAAGATCTTTTATCTATCCAACAACATAATGCAGCCATGATCACTCTACAATAACCCTTTAGAGCCAAATTTTAACCAAGCATACCAAAACCATAACATCAGTTGTCCACATATTCACCATTAACTGGATAGATTTGTCCTATGAGGATAGTTTTTATCCAGTACAAAAAAAAAGATAGGCATGCTCTCAATTAAAACAAATACCATCTAACAAGCTTGCTTCATGCTCCCACCTTTATACTACAAAGCATATCACAAAATGATCCTCCTAAGATGAATGGAACTCCTTCATGCGTGGTGTAACCTTCTTACAGCTCATGATAGTGATATCGACAACAAACCAGTTACTTCTAGACTTCTAGTGCAGAACTTAGATATGCAGTTAAACTAAGACTTCAGCATGCTACAAATTCAAACCCAGCAACATATTGAATCAGAATCCATAGAAAGTACATTAGACAGCTAAATCTTAAGTAACACACACGACCAGACACTTTCAGAGTTTCAGTATCATCTAAGCGATCATCAATTGCTCCGTCCTATGAAAGTTCAAGTATCAGATATAGCACGAAACAAGGACACAGATAATCATAGAACCCAAATACACAGTAATATAGTTCCTCGGGATACAATACCTCCTATAATCTCTAATCAGCATAAATGCAATAAACCAACCAAATCAATTCAAAAACCACCACACCAAACTTCAAACAAAATTACCTCCCAATTGCTAATCAGGATACCTGCAACAAACCGACCAATAATCTCCAGTTCCTAACCTAGCAATGCAACCAAACCCCAAAACAACATCCGGATTAACTACAAACCGCACTACAAAAGTGCGCCACAATGACACAACAAAAGTACAAAACAGCAAAGATTGACACAAATTCGTAACACAAACCAGTCTCCAATCCTTATCATCCCTCGTGTCACTAACGAACCATGAATCTGGGTATCACCGCTCATAATCACATAATCACAAAACAAACGTATCTAAACAACGATCGCACACGACATTCAGCCGAGACGAGTACTAGGGAAGAGCGAGTAGGAGGCAAGTCTCACCAGGATGAGGTCGAAGAGGGTGGTCTGGTCGACCTTGACGAAGTCGGCGTCGAAGACCTTAAGCTCATCCTCGGCGGCCTTGGTGGTAGCACCGGCGGGCTCGGCGGCGGAGGCAGCCACGTCGGCTCCAGCGCGGGCCTTGACGTGCTTCCTGCAGTACTCAATGACCCGGGAGAGGATCTTGGCGGTGACATTGGGGAGCGGGATGCTGTTGTTGGCGCAGTCGTCCTCGATCATGTGCTTGATGGTCTGCGACTCCATCGCCACAGCCTCCTCCACCTCGAACTCCTCGCCGTCGGAGCTCCGCAGCGTGAGGACCTTCTTCTCCGCCGGCGCGGCGTCCGCCATCGATCGGATCGCAGGGGAGGGGAGGCAAGGGGCGGGTGGGTGCGAGGCGACGAACCCTAGAAGAGAGGTGAGGTGGTGTTGTGGGGATTGGAGAGGAAGGAAGGGATTTTATTTCCGGGATCGGGTAGAGGAAGGGTCTAGAAGCAGTAAGGTCGGTTAGGTTTCTGGGCGACATTTTGGGCCTCGTGCATGTTGGAGAAGTGGGCTTTTCTTGGGCCGTAATTTTTCGGTTTCAGGTGAGACGTAGATTTTTGTTTTTCGTCTATAGAATTGCTAACAAGTACTCGGGGGTGTATTTTTAATTGTAAGAATACTTAAATTTTTATCAATATGATGTTTTAGGATGAGAATGGAGACTCATTGGATGGATATCTAAAGGGTGAGAATTTAAGTGCTCTGTAGCAAAAAGAAATCAAGTACTTCCTGGACACTCGCAAGGTTTTTAGCTAATTGAGATCTGAGAGGAATGAATTACTGCAGCAGAGTAAGACATGAAATTTAGGAGGAGTTTGGGTTGTTAAATGAAATTTTAAATGATGTCATCCAAGTATTCTTTTTTTTATTTAGAATTTTCACAGGTGTTCTTGCTGTGTCTGTTTTGTCACTCAGTTCGGATTGTGCACCAACCAGAAGAAAATATGGCAGATTCTCAAGTGTATTTCTCAGTGCTGAGAAACACCAAGTATGGCTCAAGATTTATCAAACAGATGTTGTCAAACGAGTAGCTACAGCTCGGCTTAACAACAAGAAATAGAAAGAAATCATGAAGAGATTAAGAGGACGCGTGATTTGCGAGTTTGCTAACTCCAAGTCAAAAGCAGGGCGCAATCCTAGAGCTGCCTCGCCGGCTTCCCGACGACGAGAAGGAGTCGACCCTGAGGTGGTGCCGGAACGCCGAGATGAACTCCTCCGCCCGCCTGTTAACCTCCTCCGCCGCATTGCTGCCGGCCGCTTCCTCCTCCAGTTCGGCGGCCGCCGCCATGTTCACCGCGTCGTTCACCACCAGCGCCATGCAGCAGTTGTCAGCTGCGACGACCGGCGCCGCCGCGGGCTCCGCGCCCTCCCAGCGCCTCTTGCTCCTCCTCCTCCTCACCTTCTTCGCGCCCTCGTCGCCTGGCGCCACCACCGGGGCGACCCCGCCGCAGCTCGCCGCCGCCCTCGCCGTCGCTGCCCGCCTCGGCTGCACGGACACCACGACGATGGACGCGATGATGACGTTGAGGAGCAGGAACAGGACGGGCGACGGCGCCGCGGCGGGCAGCGGCCACCACCGCGCCACCAGCACGGCCGGCGCCAGCTTCTTGACGCCCGACACGAACAGCGCCGCCGCCGCCGCCGCCAGCGCGGCCTCCACCAGCTCCTCCTCCCTCCGTGCCTTCCCCTTCTCTGGCATCTTGCTCGATGTTCCGGGCGCTAGCTGCTTCTATCCAGTGATCTCCGGTGATCTCCACCACTTTCTTGATTCTTCTGCCTCTGCTCTGCTTTTGCGCTGCGGCGTAGGAGCCATATCTATAGGCGCTAGGCGGGTAGCCATCCAGGCGCCAAAAAGCTCGGACTAATCGATGGCCGCAGGGGTGTGTCGCGCGCGGCGACAGCCATGCAGCCCGTGCGAGTGGCTGTCGGGGAATTTCCTCCGACAACGGCAGCGCATTTTTTTTCCCGTTCCTGCAGAAGCAGAATTCACCACTCGACCTGACAGCCATGGGCTGCAGAGACAACTCGAGCTTGGGGAATATGGAGTCAAATTCTCATGGAATTTTGCTTATCAGTGGTACTATTGTAGATTTGTAGACCAGGCTTGGTGGATTATCGTTTTTCACTTTGTGATTACTGCGTGTATTTCCACTGACCAGTATGCATCAGTTCACTAATCGGGCTCGTAGCAGACATTTGTCAGGGGTGTTTTGTTTTGTGTTACCGACATGAGTAAAAAGCTAGGGGGTGAGCACGCGCGAGGCTCGTGCGTTTTCGTTTGTCCGGTCCGCGTGCTTGTGGACAGAATGATGAACTTTTCCTCGGCTGCAGAGTTGCGAATGAGTAAGTTACTCATGTTACCAGAAAGTTGAGCATAAATTATAATGCCGGATGCCGCCCAAACCAGCAAACTACAAAGAATTTATACTACTACAACTAGTACCAGTAAAGGAACTAGTCTACTTATTTTTACGTTGTTAATAGGCTCGGTATAACAAAGATTCTACATGATGACTGCAGTTTATTGCTTGTTTAACCGATTGGAATCAAATAGATACCCATCATACATCGATCAACTGTAAAACATAAGACCAATATATCATACGAAACTTCTTAACCTCTTGGATTTCGCTAAATTTATTCCGCAACTGAAAATTGAGCTATAGGCTGGACTCATATCTGACGACTGCATACATATGCAGCATATCAGAATTCAGAACATTCGCTTTTACTTTCATGGAGGCATGTTTGAAAATGTTTAGATTTTCACAGAAATAACTATAGGCTGAACTTCTCAAGGTTCCAGTCCTGCCAAGAAACCCAAGAGAAGTTATGAATGATTGCTCAAAAATAGCACGTATAGACAAGATTCCCAAGAGAACTCCAGTGCCCGTAGCCCCGTACTGGGACCCTGAAGAGTCACTTCCCAACACAGCTTCAAAAAAAATATTCCTTCCACAATAGCTTAAATGTCACAATATCGCAAAACAGCACGGCAGTTTACAGAAGTCACCAACTCTCGATCGTAAAAAAATATAGCACAGAAAATGGGCATGGAACAACAAGAACTGCAGTGGGCAGCGGCAGTTTAAGTTCCTGGTGCATTATTGCATGAATTTAGGTTTATTTTGCAACAAGAAGGCTGTCGATGAGCTCAGCAGCATCTTCCACCGTTGCAATCGACTGCGCACTTGACTCCTCCACGCTGATCCCAAAAGCCTCCTCAAGACCCATAACAATCTCAACCTACAAAACAGACCAACAGAAAGTTTAATATCTCAGAAATGAGTATGACCTATGTATAAATATACATATAAAGATATATCAATATGAGACTGCTAACCATGTTTACTAATCACATGTTTATTTCCGATCACAAGAAAGTAGCAATAGAAGTTAGCATACACTACAGTCACAAAGTACTGCTGCGGATAACTGCTCCAAAGGGTTGACATGTAGAACTAGAACATTGTGGATCTCCAGAACAACCTGGAATTCTTGCTAAAACACAACTTTAAGACTACACACTCCCAGGCTTGGGTTCCTAGTAAGTCATGCTAAAAAAGTACAATAATTGAAATAGAATGGACAAGAAACTATTGCCAAATGTCCTTCAAGGGATTTTCAGCAATGTACAAAGATGAACGACACATGGTTAGAACTCAAGGTATCCAGCTGACTTACCGTATCCAAAGAATCAGCACCAAGATCAGTAAACTTAGAGGAGCCACAAACTTCAGTGCCGTCAGGAAGCACAAGCTGGCTCTTTACAATATCACAAACCTTGTCAACTGTCTCCTTTTTGGCCTGTTCAATTAAAACACCAATGTGGAGGACTCAGAATCATAGCAATAAAAACCTATCATAGATAGTAACCCTTACAGAATATTGCACTGTAAAAGTTACCTGCTTATCAAAATCCACATTAACAAGAAAAGTACTGGTTGAATCAATGTGGTACAGCTAGATTAGGAGCTTACTTATGTCAAATCCTAGGAATGTAAAATGCAAGACACCCAAAGCAAACTACTTTTGCTCGAGTTATATCGAAATTACTTCAATGAGAGAGATATGCACGACTAAAGTACAACATGAAAGCACTGTTGGGATGAAATGCACATGGCGTTTTTGCATAGGATGCATGAGTAGTTTGTTGACTTCAGAAATAAAACTGGGAAATGAAATATAATGAAAAATAAATTGAGGTGCATTTCTTAAGCATAGCTTCAACAACATGCATGATGAAATATGTGATTGCAATTCCAGAGAAAGGATTTGACTTCTGATAAAAAGAACTGGCATATGAGATAGAATGGAAAATAAATTGAGGTGCATTTCTTAAGCATCAAGCAATGATTAATTATGTGATGCAATTCCAGAAAAGGATGATACTTACCGCACAGCAAACAGAAAATCTTAGTGGCACTGGCTGCAGCCGGAAGGCTACATTGTCCTTTCTTACAGCAGAGAAGGCCGAGTTCACATTGATTGCCTGGGAATCACCAAACATAATTTCTTAAGATAGACAAAAGTTAAGTGAACTAAGGAATAGCTAATTCCATTGACAGCGGAAACAATGTCACATTGCATAAACCAAACAAACAGGAATAGCTTGACTATCAAATATTGCGTCAAGCTTATTCTATCACTTGACAATGAATTGTCCCGAGTTTATTCAAGAACCTTACTTCTCTTTGAGGCCTATACAAATTATAAAATTACCAATACCGATTTGTTGAAAACCGAAAACAAAGCCAGAGACCATACTAAACAGTTATCAAACAGTGATATCTCTAGTACATACACTAAATGAGATTCAGCCCACTTATCTTCAGACATTATTCAATTAGGCTATGTCCCAAAACTGCCAATCAGGACATGTTCCCTTTTTTTTTCTGGTTTAGTTGAATCCTGACTGGACTGTGGACTCTCTATTTTCCGCAAATCCCAACATGAAAAGCTCATATGCAGCAGATTACTAAAAGAAAATGCTCACTTGATCCTGCATGCACACTATTTTTCTTGATTTTGGAAGACTGGTAAGAAACTTTGCACTTTACATTCAACCGCATGAGTCAGATTAGAATTACATATCAATAGGACATGTTGATAATTAAAAAGATATGTGGCAAAGCACAACATACTAATTGATTTAAGTTTTTGATGTGCTATGAAGCATGTCTGTGAGAAATAGAATTTAACTACAAGAAATTTCCACAATCAGAATTTAACAACAATTTTTTCTTGTATTCAGCAGAAGTTTAGTTAAGCTATCCCCATGTTTTACTATTTTCTTGTATCTGCACGGATTAAAAGCAGCCTCATGTAAATTGAGGAATCTTCAGAGCTACACTCATGTATTTGATGTTCAGTCTTCAGCGTGAAGCAAATTCTGAGATTCCGTATCAATGATTTCAATTATGACTTTTTCCACCTAAAGTGACGCCAGAAATTGGCAATTCTTAAGAAATGCTAACATGAAGCAATTTACACTGCACTCTACTCGATAAGGGGGCGTGTTATAAATTATGAATGCATAAAAACTTGCATTGCAAGATGCATGCAGCGTACAGCGCAAGCTCTGTATTCAATTTTTTATATTCTGGTTAAGAGCTATAAGCATGACGATGGCATGCCCGCTAAAATCCCAAATCTTTAATCCAACAAATTGTCTTAAATACGCACGTATGCAGTTATACAGCATGAATGCCGTAGTACCATTCCGATTCCCGACCTATCAACTTAAAACAGAGTGCGCAAATTAGGCCCCTGTAGCGCAGATCTAATCGAAAACCAGTACACAAACGATTCGATCGCCGAGAGGCTCCCAAATCCGCGGCACTCTAAGGCCCAACCAACCCAGCAACGATCAAACCAGGGCACGCAAACACAGGACAGGACAAGGGAAACTACGTAAGCTTGATCTCCAAATTCCAAAACCCCGACAATGCCACCGTTAAAACCTGACCGGTGGCAGCACGCAGATGGAAGGACGAGAAGGAGCGGAGAATCTGACGCGCTACCTGGACGGGCCTCGCGAAGGAGACGGCGGATGCGGCGGCGGAGGCCATGGGGGCGAGGCGGACGGTGACGAGGCGGCGGGCGGGGGGCAACAAGAGTGCGTGCGTGCGCGTCGAGAGGAGTGAACGGCGAAGTGGTGCGTTTGCGAGCGTAATTTATAGCGGGCTGGGCTACACGTAGGCATGGCATCGGGCATATCGACGCCGGGCGGAGCGCACGAGGCCCGGCCCGTGACGACGCCGCCGCAAGTTCCGTTGCCTCCTCCGCCCCTGCCCGGGCCCCACCTGACAGCGTGGGCTGTTCTGTGCTCGACTGCTCTGCTGGCACACGCGCCCCATTGCGTGACCGGCACCGGTGGCGCGTGCCGCTACTGTTGTACTGCTGCCATGGCTGGCAGTGCACGCCTCTTGGTCCAAATGTTGTTGCTGGCACGCAGATGTTGACAGCGAGACTGGACGAAGAAATTCTTCTCTACTTTGATCTGACTGGTGATGTTCTTGTGCACGGACGAGGTTTAGGTGGCGGGTAAAAGTTGGCACGAAAACTACGTCTAGAAATGTTGAGGTGCGAAACTTGTGGCACATGGACCGCACGCGAGGTGTGTGCATCGTTGCGTACCTCCGGCCTGCCACGCTGTTTACACGAGTGGGTGGAAGGTGCAACTAGGCCACCTACCCGCGGTCGTGCTCGATTTCGCACTTTCTGGGCCAGTTTCCCTTCGTTTCGGGCCTCTATGCCGGCCGGGCGCCAACGCCGACGCATCTCGGACTTTGATCTAGCACACACATGTACATCTGCATCTTCGTTTCTTTTGTTCATACTGAAGTATCAATTGACACCTTGATAGGATGGTACTTGGAAGTTAAAATTTGGACTGGATACCAGCAACCCTCATATTAGCTTCGCTATGTATCTCGTGTACAGGTAGTCCACGATTGCGCTGTAAGCTCTCTCGCTCGGATGGGAAGCTGTCCCAGAAGACGTACTTCCGGAAATCGGCGCATGTCGTCGCCGTCACCCGGTTGCCGCAGCAATCCCTTCGTCTACACCTCAAAGCCTGCACATTGATCCCATCGATCACATTGCATCTGCATCAGTTCCGTGCCCGTGCGCTACAATGGCAGATGAGAGTATGTCACAGTTAAGTTTGGGGCACCGTATTTGCAGGCGTTCGTGATCATGTCCTGCCGGACGTCGTTGATGTCGACGTAGCCGATCCTCTTGCCACCGAGCTCCTCCTCGAGGCGACTGATCTCCTCCTTGAGCCTGGAGTTGAAGAGCTGCGCTGCGCGGTTGCGAGCTGGATCGCATTCCCTGTTGAGTCCGCCGGCGATGGTCCGCTGCAACGGCATGCACCCGACCGGCGGCGCCTCTCCGGCGATCCCGGCCAGCTCCTCCTTGTACTCCCAAACACGTTCAGCCGTTGTAGAAGCACCTAGAAAGTCCGGGGAAACTTCATGTCAGTCTCGACGCACCTAGAGAGTCAAGGGGAACGCGGCCGTTGGAGAAGCGGTCGGTGGGGGCGCCGCCGTCGAGGTCCACGCTGTAGGGCACGGCAGATGTAGCACACGGCTGCACAAAACTTGGGACGTGTCAATGGGACCATCAGCTTCGTAGCCTGTGAAGCCGAGATGAAGGAGCAGCAGAACATACCATGCGAAGACACACCAGAAGCAGCGAGGCAGCTGAATACGGATCTCGTAGACAGAAACGAAGTCTGACTGGACGCAAACTTTGTACAACTATGCAGCACCTGTCCAACTTAATGTGGCTGCATAGACACATCCCTGGCCAACAAACATTCTATGCCAGCGCCCAGAACAAAACATGCTGAATATACCACCGAGCATGGCTCGAGATGATGGTAATGAAGCCATTTTAACCAAAGGACAACCATGAACCTCAAAATAGTTGGTCAGCTGCAGCTTGGCAAGTGCATAATGATCGTAACGGTTTGGCTGTCTTTGCTTTGAATCGTATTTAAGTGGCTTCAGATTTATGTTGATTTTATTCAAATAGAACGAACCACATATGCTGATTCCACAATGCTTCAATGAATCGATGGGAACAAACCACATCTACAATCTCAGCTTGCAAGTCAGCGACCAAATAATTTAGGCATAACACAAGATAATTAACACAAGAAGAAACAATATCCAGCAGGAATCTTTTCAAGAGTATTCATTGACAAACCTGAACAAATAGACTCAAGAAAAGGTGCAGGCCAACATATCAACCGTGAAAATTCAGATATGATGATTCAGAAGGTTATTTTCATTCGCAAATGAGACATGATGACTGGTTATCTAACATTTTATGCTGACACGCTGCTAGGGCAACAGAAACATATTATGGAACCAGCTTGATTAGCATGCAGCTCGTGAATAGTAAAAAGGTACATGACTACATGGTGAAAGAGTAATAAGAGTACAATGGACCAAAACCAACTCAGAAAATGTGCATCTCTTTGCTAACAATCATCTAACTATGAAGTGATTATAACTAGAAAGATTAGAATCGAAATTGACAAGATCTTGACAGTGTCAAAAAATACAAATGGAGAACTACTTCTGCATGCTGCTTTTGCTGTTATGACCTACTTAAGTCCATTCCTACCTTATGATGTCCAAGATACTATTACGTTTGCATTTGTAATAGGAAGAGCCCACAGCTCCCATAAAAAAAAGCACGTTCTTATAGATAACTAACTGCAAACTTTCGAGATGAAATCACTCCCTTTTCATATAGCTTATACAAAGAACATTCTCAGCTATCAATCTGGTTTGTCACTATATTACAGCAATTAGAGATACAGAAAAAAAATCAGGCAACAGGATGATACGCGTATGATTAGTAACACGGATGGTACAATCCAATGACTTGTTAAGGTTGTGAAAAAGCGCCATAAAATTGAATGGCAAATCAGCTCCATAGTGCATAAGTGGGCAGGGTGATGTTAGATGTTGTTCATAAATATGGAAGACATAACTCAAAAAGCTCAGGACTACGTAGCAGGCAATTACAACTGAAACCTACAAAGAGGAACAGCAAACATTAAATTCATGACATTCACCGTCCATAAAAGAAGCGACATTTCTGATAAATATAGCTTAGAAACATCTTGAACTACAAAGGACAAGGAAAATGTACTCCATCAGGATTGATTACATTCATGAAAGCAAACAGAGAAGTGACATAGTCTGCTAAATTA
The DNA here is from genome assembly GCA_019208055.1 of Stipa capillata. Lineage (NCBI taxonomy): Eukaryota > Viridiplantae > Streptophyta > Magnoliopsida > Poales > Poaceae > Stipa > Stipa capillata. The sequence continues at coordinate 25,193 of JAGXJF010004415.1, forward strand.
GCACAGGTTTCAGCCAAATCTAATGGACAATAGATTTGGTGTTGCAAAAGCTTGTAACAGACAGGCACAGAAGAAAGTATCAGCTAAAGCTTACACTATGTATTCTTGCCATTGCATGAGCTACACTGGACATGGAGACACAAGAATGGTCAAGCTTACCAAAGCATCAATCCTCATCGTCTTCTTCTGAGCTCCCGACGTCACTACTGTACTCATCACTGCTAGAACTAATGTTAATGTCAAGCTCCACAGCTGCGACCTGTATTGGCTCTTGGGCCCTTGCCCCCTGTTGCACCCCAACAGGGATCTGTGGCACACTGGCTCGTGGCTCCTCAGCCTTGACACCAGTAATGATCCCACCCAGCGGCAGCTCGATTGGGTCCCCAGGCTTCCATCCAGGAGGCGGCAATGGAATATCGACAGGCAGATCTTTGGGTATCCCTTTCGGCCACCCTGGTGGCACAGTGATTGGTAGCATCGATGGCCGCAGAGGTTCCTCCGGTGGTGGCTCGAACAGCGGCGCAGACTCCGTCTTGGCTGTGCCCCCCTCCTTCGTCTCCAGGGGCTTCTTCGGCACACCAACATCTAAATCAGCAAACTGATACAGCTGCGACATCCGCATCTCGTTATCCTGTGGCGCAGGCGGCAACGCGCCACGCAGAGGCAGCCCAGCACCATGCTCCGGCGGCGCGAATGTTGTGTAGCTTATGCGATGCGCATAGGTCAGGATGTCGTCCAGCTTGAGCTTGGAGTGGAGGGACGCGCCGAAGTCGCCGTGCGATACCGGCTCGGGCTCGTCGACCGCAGCGGCGCCGCGCGGGCGCTTAGGGTCGCGGCGGTAGTCGGCGTAGTCGTCGACGAGGCGGTCGAGCACGTGGTGCGCCTCGCGCAGCTTCTTCGCGAAGGCGACGAGCGAGGCGTCCTTGGCACGCGCCTCGCGGGCGAGGCGGGCGCGCGCGTCCTGCAAGTCGAGGGTCTCCTGCAGCTCGGCGACGGTCTCGAAGAGCTGCGTCTGGAGGGAGGTGAGCAGCGACAGCGCGTCCTTGGTGGAGGAGGCCGGGGCCGGGAGCGGCGGGGGTGCCGCGGAGGCCGACGACGGCGGGAGGAAGGTGGGGAGCGAGCCCCGGTACGCGGAGATCCAGGCGGCGCGGTTGGGCGAGAGCTCGAACAGGTTGGAGGCGAGGGAGGCCATGAGGTGGAGCAGCGACTGCGCGCGCGGGAGAGGCGGCAGGAGCGGCAGCAGCGTCGCCGAGGTGGTTAGGGTTGGGGCCGGGGCCGCGGCTCCGGCTCCGGCTCCGGCTCCGGCTCCGGCCGCGCTAGCGGACGGGTTGGCGTGCGGCGGCGAGGAGGTGGGGTTCACGGAGGGCGGATTCGGCGGGAGCGACGGCGACGAGGCCGTCATCCCCAGCCGCGCCGGGGATGGCATGTGCGACTGCATCATAGCGTCGGCAGCGGCGGCGGCGGCGGCTGATCCACGGATCCAGCGCGAGGACGAAAACTCAGACAAGCTATCGAGCGTGAGGTGTTGTTATGGGCTCATGGGCTTTTCGTTTATATGGGCTGTACTTGTGTGACATGTTTCCATAAAATCCCCATCCTCGCAGTTACAACTCGCTGCGTCCTCTCACAGATCCTTTTGGCGGGAGACGAGCAGTTCGCCGCCACCACTTCCCGCGCAGAGTAAACCATCCATGGACGGCGGCTCCTCCTCGCCGGCCGCCGCCGCCGCGGACGCGATGGAGATGGAGGAGTACCAGAACTGGAAGAAGAACGCGCCGGTGCTGTACGACCTCGTCATCTCCCACCCGCTCGAGTGGCCCTCGCTCACCGTCCAGTGGCTCCCCTCCCAGTCGCCGGCCTCCGCCCGCTCCCACCGGCTCGTCCTCGGCACCCACGCCTCCGACGAGTCCCCCAACCACCTCATGCTCGCGGATGCAGTCCTCCCGCTCCCGCCCCGCTTGGCCGCAGCGGCCGCCGCCGAGGGCGGCGCACTCCCGGCCCCGTCCGTGTCCATCTGCCGCTCGGTGCCGCACCGGGGCGAGGTCAACCGCGCCCGGTGCATGCCGCAGCGTCCGTACACGGTGGCCACCAAGACTTGCGTCGATGAGGTGCATGTGTACCACCTTGGCGACGATGGCGAGAAGCGCGGCGCCGATGTCGTGCTCAGGGGTCATGAGGCGGAGGGGTATGGGCTGGCGTGGAGCCCGATGAAGGAAGGGTGGCTGCTGAGCGGCTCGTACGATAAGAACATTTGCCTGTGGGATCTCGCCGCTGGGAGTGGGGCGCCGGTTCTGGATGCGCAACAGGTGTTTGAGGTAATGTCCCACCAGATGCTACTGTTTCTTTGTTTCATTTATTGTGTTCTTTCATCTGTCATTGTGTTGTGCGTCTTATAATTGCAATTGTTGAATCTTACATATAATAATTATGTTGAGCTATTTGATTGTTATGCCATCTTCTATTTCATTCATTAAGCAACCATAGTAACTCCGTTTGAAGCAGAAGTAATTATCTCTTTTGTCTTCATCGGACCTGCTGCCACTAGAAGCAGTCAACTCATAACAATGTCAACAAATCAACCTCAAACTTCGTCGTCCTTTTTTTTTGCATTACCCAGAGCACTGTACGAGAAAAGTAATAGGAAGAAACACGGAAGAGACATGCATCGACCACATCCAGTCCTCAAGAACGACGTTGTTATTTCCTCTACCAAGTCACCACTTTATTCTTCGTTTTATCCACTATCTGCCAACCTGATATGTTTAACATGTAACTCTTCCATAGTCCTATCCGTTGGCAAACCAGGGTAGTCGACTCAATCTTACACCAGAAGGGTTTTGTATGCTATTCTTCCTCAGTTTTCAGGTCTTTTGAGAAGAAAATGTTTCTCTGATTTTATTTTCAAATAATAATTTGTTCCAGACAGGATATGCTCTTCAAACTGTTATTACTCATCAAGTCATAATTCATTTCAAAGAAAAAGTGTCATCTCCGTACATAGGATTAACCAACCACGGGATATCATGAGAACATAGCCGTAGGATTTTAACAAAACCATCATTGTCCTTTAAGCAATTGAAACAAGATACCAGCAGCTTGGTTGCCACCATAATTCGTCAATTCTTTAAGTTGCGTTAGTTTGAAGCTTGGACTTAAGGAAAGTAATTTATTTGCTGTTTGGAGTTGTTTGCTACTTGAGAAAAAAATACTGTTTCAGATGAATGGTGAAAAGCATAGTCATCATATTATCTGGTACAAAGTGACTGAAATTGAGTAGCTACCTTTAAAATTTTATGCATAGGGACTGGGGAGGTTTTTTTAAAAAGGTGGCTGGTGAGTATTTCATTACTTGCCTAGCATGTTATACCCCTGCCAGTTTAACTACCCTTTTTCTTCTCATGTAAAAATATACTTCTTGGACGTGAGCTCCTGTGGAAATGTGACTTGTGTAATTGTTCTGCCTGGTTCTTTACTGACATTTATGGATATGATGATCTTTGCTATCATAATTTATAAGCCATATCATGCCATTACTTCTGTACTTATCTCACCTTGTCAGAAATCTAAATCAAGAATTGCATGAGCATTATTTTGCATTTACTACATAAGATTCTATAAGAATTCCTATTTACTGTGAAGCAAGGTTGGCAATGTTAGGGCTTGTTTGGTTGGGCTGTGGCTGTTGACAAAGTTGCTATTGGCTGGCTGTCTGAAAAAGCTGCTGTAGCTGTGGGAAAGTGAACATATGGCTTTTGGTTTATCCAAACCATCTATAGCATTTTGAAAAATGAGCACAGAAACTTTAACACATTGCAAAAAGCTGGCAGAAGGCAGCTTTTTCAAACAGCTGAATTTGCACAGCAAAGCCCACAGCTACCGTTGGCAAAAGCTGTTGAAAAGCTGTCCGTTTGGTTGGGCTGCAGCTTTTTCTAGTGAAAAGCTGCTGAAAAGCCCAACCAAACATCCCCTTAAACATCTAGTTCATGTCAGTGTTTTTGTTCAGGGAGTCTATGGATATTAGATTTATGTTTTTGCAGGCTCATGAGGATGTCGTTGAAGATGTTGCTTGGCACCCGAAAGATGATAACCTATTTGGATCGGTTGGTGATGACTGCAAACTGATGATGTGGGACTTGCGTACGAACAAACCAGAACAATCTATCAGTGCGCACCAAAAGGAAGTAAGCATGCCTGGTTCTGAACTAAATGTTTTTCTGTGTTGAGGAGCACATGATTGCAGTCCCACGGTTTGTTATCTCATTTTCGGTAACCAACACATTTTGTTTATATACATAGGAGTGACATGTGAAGCATGTTTTCTAAAGTTGCAATGATATGCTTGCTCCTGATATCTTGTTTTGTTCAATCGTTATCTCCATCAGATGGTCCTTCTAGTTCGACATTATTAATTCACCTTTCCTACAGTACTGAAGTTTGCTTGTGTGACAATTTTTTGTTTGTGGGCTTTTACAATATCAAATTAGACACAGGATTCAGTAATATCTGGCCCTCCATTGTGAATAGACAATACCTATTGATGCCTGTGTCACTCCTACAGTTTCTTGCGTGAAACTTTTTTTTTCCCTTATTCCAGTCTTCTCATGTTTTCTGTTCATAATGTACATGCTCGCTTTCCCAGGTCAACTCTTTGTCGTTCAATCCATTTAATGAATGGATCTTGGCTACAGCATCTGGTGATGGAACTATTAAGCTATTTGACGTGCGAAAACTATCGAGAAGCTTGCATGCTTTTGACAACCATGAGTATGTATTTCTTGTTGTGGCCTGTGTGTGTGCTCGACTCATTTTTCTTGTTTTCCTTTTTTATCGTGCTGCAACTTTCTGTTTTGAATTTGTCACTCTACCGGTGATTTCCTTCAACATAACTGATTTGCTGTTATGCATTTGACGTTTTCTGTTGCACAATTTGCACCTGCAGGGGGGAGGTTTTTCAGGTTGAGTGGAATCCAAATTTAGAGACTGTATTAGCTTCCTATGCTGCAGATAAAAGAGTGATGATATGGGACGTTAGTAGGTAAGTTTAGTCAAATCAGCTTCCATGGTCTATCTTATTTCTACTCATTTGGCATTGTTATTTGGTGGTGCTTCAGAAAAATATGAAATCAGGTTTACCCTAAACAATAGCCTCAGTGACCTCTAGAAGTAAATAGCTAACACATCTACAGTTAATAGTTGTGCCAGGGATAAATCTAGTTGTTCTATGAACCAACTTTCTGAGCAATTAGCTGTATGGCTTGAGATGATTTGCCATTTTTTTTCCTCATGTTTACCAATATGGAGCCCTCATTGTTTCACATGCTTGGTGTGTTCCATTGGCATGATACTGAACCAAAGGTTCGGTTCTTACTGGTAATATTTCGCTTCTGCTCGTGCCTTTCCTGACCATCTCGTTCTCGCTGTCCTCTATCACCTTCAGGATCGGAGATGAGCAGGCGGAGGAAGATGCAAATGATGGACCACCGGAGCTGCTGTTCGTTCATGGAGGCCACACAGCTAAGATATCAGAACTGTCGTGGAACCCTAGTGAGAAATGGGTCATCGCCAGTGTGGCAGAGGATAACATCCTGCAGATCTGGGAGATGGCAGAGAGCATATACTGCGATGACAATTTTCGGCATAATGATGATGACTCTCGCCTCTCCGCATAAGAGATGGTAGTTAGCTACTTTTTTCGATAGATCGCCGCATGCAGTTAAACTTGTGGGCTTTGAGATGCTTCTGTTTAATTAGATATTGATTTGACGCCTCCATGTATTGAATATCTTCAAGAAGTGACCCTAAAATCTTGTCATGTCCATGCTTGCGTTTACCTGGTCTGCTTGCTCGGTCTCGGAGTTTTTAGACAAGTTCAATTGTTGCTCAGTGCTCAGGTGGTCGCATGTCATCTCTTGTACGCCTATGTGCAGTCTCTTCATCTCATCACTCATGACAGCAGGTAATGGTCCTATAATCTTTGCCAGCATCTCTATATGGTCACTTAAGGAAATGGTCCTCTACTAGCCCTGTTTGAAATATGGGGCTTTTTCTTGAATCTCATGAACTGGATTGTTTTGTGTAAAATCAATACAAAATTGCTTTAAAATTCACGCACTCCGAACGGAGCTTTAAAATTCACACACTCCGAACGGAGCCTCATCAAGGGACCTCGCCATTGGAGGGCAGGCCTGCGTCTTCAGGAACCTGGCGCGCGCAGGGGAGGGTGCCGTGAGACCATGCCATTTGCGAGGATGCGATATCGTGCTGATGTCCGTTCATTTCTGATGCCCAATTTTTTGATGCGATGTGATGCTGATGTCTGTTCATTTCTGATGCCCAATTGTTTTACCAAAAGAAGAGTTTCTTCCTGCACCAGTCGCGTGACCCACGGCATCGAGGCAGACGACTACCCGGTCCAGTATGATTGTTGGTCTGTTGCTCTCGTCATGTCATGTGCTCCCCGCAGTTCCAGTCCGGTGGAGCGATACTTCTCAGTTACAAGTTGCGATCCCTTGCAACTTGCCGGGTTGGTGATGACCGGGATTAAGACACTCTCTAGCTCGTTTTGTCGTTCATTTTGAAGGGTGAAATTCCTCAGTCCAAAATTTGGAAATCTATGAACAAGTGAACTTTTACGATATTTAATTTTTCATTACCACCGAGGCTACGTATGAACCTGCATGCACCCTTCGTAGTTTTCGCTCCTTCACGTTGGTCTAATTTCCAGCCCTTGCTTTCTCTGATCGTGACAAGCGGGAAAAACCATTCATCTCATGCACACTGAGACGGCAACGCAAAGCTAGCTAATGGCGTCACGACACACCGCCGCATGCAGCCGCGTCCCTCGGCAGGCACGAGACGAGGACCGATGGACCGCCACCACCACCTCGCGCGCCCTCCCAAAGAAAAAGCCGACGAAAAGAAGCGAAAACCCCGCAATCAGGCACCCCGCGAACCTGCTAACCCGCGCCATCCCGCTCTCGCCTGTGTGCCTGCATGTGGGAGAACTGAACCCAAATGTATTTCTCAGCGTACGAACCCCGGACGCGCGTCGCTCGCCCCACTTCTTCCCGGGCAGCACGATCTTGGCTCAGATCACCTCCCCCTGTCTGGTCACGCTCGCGGTCGCAGTCAGTCACACAGCTCGATCGTCCTCTGCTCTCTCTGCAACTCCCAGCCGGTGCCCAACGCCAACGCCACGCAGAGCTTCGAGAAACGCGAAGGCTTCGAGAAACGCGAAGGCTAGAAAGGAAGAGAAAATAGGGTAGCCAGTAGCCCTACTATGACTAGCAGCCTGTCAGATCCCGGACTAGAATCGACAGCTAAGATATGAAAAACAAGGGATTTGGCTGCAATACGGGATGATACCCTAGATCTTCTATTGATCTATATCATATTTAGGTATTGTTCAGCAATTAAGCAGTCAAGAGATGAATTCAGATAGGCTACAACCCAGCTTTAAGTAGGTAACAGAGTAGTTGAAGATAACAGCTAACTACTCATTTAACGGAGAAGATAACAGTGACAACTGGATTTGCCACAGGACAGCATCTGAACCGTTGAGCGCTCATCTAACGATGGGAGCGAGACGGCCGTTCGTGAATCGTTACTCCCTCTCCAGCTAACTGCGACAATGGCCTGACAGTGCCTCCTCCTCAGAAGTTCCTTGTCCTCAAGGAACACGAGCTTGCGCTTGCCATGACTGCACGGTATCCTTGAAGAACCCTGGAAATGCGTGTTTGATGAAATCCGCATCTTCCCATGTAGCTTCTTCGGGAGAGAGATTGGTCCACTGCACTAACCACTGGACAACTGCCACATTGTTGCGCGGAATTTGTCGGACCTGTAGAACAAGCTCGGGGGCGTTGTGGATTGTACCATCAGGGTGGATGAGAGGAAGATCCGGGCTTGGTACCGCCTTGGGCCCCAGGTGTTTCTTCAATTGGCTGACATGGAACACTGGGTGGATATGGACTCCGTCCGGCAACAGAAGCTGGTAAGCCACCTTACCAATGCGGCGAAGGATTTTGAATGGTCCATAGTACTTGCTGTGGAGTTTCAGAGGACCACGGAAACCGAAAGCAGCCATGCGGTAAGGCGCCATCTTGAGATAGACCATATCCCCTTGATTGAATTGGCGTTCGGTTCTGTTCAGGTCAGCATACTTTTTTCATGCGGGATTGAGCCACAGACAAGTTGTGCTTGAGCTGGGTGAGCATGTCCTGTTTAGCCTGGAGGAATTCCTTGGCGTTGAGGTCAGAAGGTCTGGGTACGGACAGTTCGCTGATGAGGGGAGGAGGGAAACCATACAGAGCTTGAAAAGGGGTGAGTTTCAGGGCAGTATGGAATGAAGTATTGTACCAGAATTCTGCTAACGACCGCCACGACATCCACTTCTTTGGTGCACTGAAAGTCATACAGCGGAGGTAATTCTCCAAGCATTGGTTGACCCTTTCGGTCTGGCCATCAGACTGTGGGTGGTAAGCCGAGCTATACCGAAGCTGAACATTCATGGATTGAAAGATGGCTTTCCACATAGCGCTAGTGAAAATTCTGTCGCGGTCAGAAATAATAAGGAGAGGAGGCCCATGTAGCTTGATGATGTTATCAATGAACGCAGTAGCAACTGATTCCACTGTATAAGGATGAGCAAGGGGAATAAAGTGTGCATATTTGGTAAACTTATCCACGACCACCAGAATTACCTCTTTGCCTTGCGACTTGGGAAGGCCTTCAATGAAATCCATGGTAATATGGGTCCAAGCCATGTCAGGAATTGGGAGGGGATCGAGCAGCCCAGGATAATGGCATTGTTCATGTTTTGACCGCTGACAAACCGGACAAGTGGAAACCCAGTGTTCTATTGTCTTTTTCATGCCCGGCCAATAGAATAGGCGCTTGATTTTCTGATAGGAAGCTCGCATTCCAGAGTGCCCTCCCACTGTAGAAGTGTGCAATGCGGTAATCAGTTTGTCGCGAAGGGTAGAGTTGTTGCCCACCGCAATTCTGCCTTTATACCTGATGATGCCGGAGGTGAAGGAATAAGGGGAGGAATCAGCAGGAGGTGAAATCAAGAATTGTTCGTACAACGGTTTGAAGTAGTCATCCAGAAGATAGCTGTTAGATATCTCCTGTATCCAGAGAGGTTTCACTTTAGAAATTGCCAGGACTTGACAGAATTGTCTGGACAGTGCATTAGCCACAATGTTTTCCTTCCCCTTTTTGTATTCCAGAGAAAAATCAAACTCCAATAACTTGAGCATGAGCTTATGTTGAATACCATCGGCAATGCGCTGATCAGAGATGTATTTTAAACTCTGCTGATCTGTCTTGATAATGAGTTTGTTACCCAGAAAATAATGCCTCCATCTCTTTAATGCTTCAATGATGGCCAAAGCTTCTTTTTCATATGTAGAAAGAGCAGCATTTTTAGGACATAGAGCAGTGCTGAAATAAGCTATGGGCCGGCCCTGTTGCATGATCACAGCACCTAAGCCTGTGCCGAAAGCATCCGTTTCCAAGTGGAAAGGAGCAGAGAAATCTGGGAGAGCCAAGATAGGGGCAGAAATTAATGCCTGCTTAAGAGTATTGAATGCCTGATCCTGAAGAACTGTCCAGTGGAAATTTCCTTTCTTCAGCAAATCATGTAATGGCCGGCAAATGATCCCAAAATTCTTGATAAAGCGTCTATAGTAACTGACCAATCCCAAGAAACTGCGAAGCTGTGTTACAGAAGTAGGAGATTTCCAATCGGCAATGGCACGTATTTTTGCCGGATCTGTAGCTACTCCATTGCCAGAAATGACATGTCCCCAAATACTCAATGTGGTCGACTTCAAAAACACACTTACTCAGCTTAGCGACGAGGGTATGTGTGCGCAGTAAAGAGAGAGTAGTCTGAAGATGTTGTAAGTGCTCCGCAGGGTTTTTGCTGTAAACAAGTATATCATCAAAGAAAACCAGTATGAACTTGCGGAGATAAGGTGCGAAGATTTCATTCATCAACGCTTGAAAAGTACCCGGAGCGTTAGAGAGGCCAAAAGGCATGACCAGGTACTCGAAATGACCATAATAAGTGCGAAAGGCTGTCTTGTGGATGTCTTGCTCGTGCATTCGGATTTGGTGATAGCCGGAGTGCAAATCCAATTTGGAGAACACTTGAACTCCATGTAACTCATCCAACAGATCTTCAATGACAGGAATTGAAAATTTGTTTTTGATTGTTTGGGCGTTCAGGCGTCTGTAATCCACACAAAGCCGCCAGGAGTTGTCTTTTTTTCGCACGAGTATGGCAGGAGATGCATATGGACTTTGGCTGGCTCGAATCACTTTAGTAGCGAGTAACTGCCTGATCTGATTTTCCATTTCATCTTTTTGGGTGTGGGGAACTCGGTAAGCTAGGTCGCACATGAGGGGGTTGAGAATTAGGGAGCAATGGAATTCGGTGATCACACTGTCTATGGGGAGGAAGTTCAAACGGCTCAGCGAAAACATCAGCAAAGTGGTGAAGCAGGCGTTGCACTGGAAGAGATATAGGAGTAGAGTTGGCGGCTGTCAATTGCAGTGTACAAACGTGGAAAAGAAAACCCTGTGCGCCTTTAGCCAAAAGGGAAGAGAGGTCCTCAGAACCAATCTCCTTGAGCTGGTCAGACCGATAACAAGTCTTGAATGTAACAGGGTGAATGCCATTGCGAGTAATGGAGAAGTCATTGGTAGCAAAGTTAAATGAAACCAGACTATGCAAAGATAACCAATCGCAGCCCAAAATCACATCATGAGTAGGCAAATGAAGGACGCGGAAGGAGTGTTGAAAAGAGTGTTTTGCGACAGTGAAAGAGCAATCGGGAATGTAGGAATCTGAGCCAGCGTACCTCCCCCAGCCATAGTAATACATCTAGATGGAGCAGGGCAAATGACGCAGTTGGATTTAAGGGCAAAGGTCTGGTCCATAAATGTGCCACTGCTGCCAGAATCAATTAATGCCACGGTGGTCATGCCTCCCACTGAAATGAGAACATAAGGGGATGTTGAGGTTGGAAATCCATGCATTGCTTGCATCGACAAGTGCATGACGTGGTCAGTGGTGTCTGGACTGTCCTCCGGCCGGTTAGGGTCCAAATCATCAGCATGATCTAGTTGATCGGCAGGGTCGTGTTGGTCCTCCTGAAGCATGTTAATTGTGGGAATCTTGTTACATTTGTGTCCAGGTACCCATTTATCGCCGCAACGCCAACATTCACCAAGCTTCCGTGGGCGAGAGGGTGGTGGGGGAACAAGATCGGGTGGTCGTAAACTCGGTGGTGGAGTGTTGGAGACTTTCCCAGAGGAGCCAGCAGAGTCACTGAATTTTTGGAAAGTAGGAAGATATGTTGTATATTGTTTCTTAGGAGGGTGACAGTGTTCCATATCTCGGGCAAGCCAAAAAGCTTCAGTTAAGGTCGGAGGACGCAGAGGACGCAGCTGATACTTAATGCCATCGCGTAGCCCATTAACAAAGCAACGAACGAACCAGGCTTCCGTAATCTCAGGGTTCTCTTCAGAGACCGTGGCCATGAGTTCCTCAAACTGTTCTGCTCACTGTCAGAGAGTGTTGCTTCAGCGAGTTGAATTGTTCAACCAGTTGATAAGCGCTGTGGCCAGAGAAACGGTGCATAATCATGTCACAAAAAACAGCCCATGAAGGCAGGTTTTTAAGGATTTTGGAGCGACGTAGCCACACATCGGCTCGGCCCGTGATGTACAATAAAGCAATTTGCAATTTATACTCATCAGGAGTAGCAGTCATTTGAAAACACTTCTCGCATTGGCGTATCCATTCCACTGGGGTATCGCCGTTGAAACGAGGAAAATCAAGTCGAGGGCCTTTGGTAATTGACTTGAGAAATTGGGCACGCATGTCCGTTTCATAGTCTTTAGTGTACTGAGCCCATGGGTCGCTGATATGGCCGGGGAGCTAAAAATTCGGAGCAGCACTGTTGCAGTCCAGGTCGTGCTGTTGCTGAGAGTGTCCCGGGAAAGGGAAACCAGGAGGAGCTGAGCGACGAACAGAATTCGGTTGATGTTGTAACTGGACTCGGCGAGTAAGCTCCTGCTCATAAGCTAAACGCCGGCGGAGAGCCTCCAAATCCGCTGCTCTGTGCTGGTTCGCCATCAGGTCCTGTTGTTCCTGGAATGGAGGAGGTGAATCATCATAATCGTGAACTTGGGTAGAAGAACCAGGAAGATCAGCAGAACAAGGAGGTTTCAGGGTTTTCAGAACCCCAGCGACGCCCAACATCTGTTGACCCAAATCGCTCAGTGCCTTGTGCACCCCTTTCAGAGATAGGTGGAATTGATCTTGCTTGTTGGTAATAGTCTGAAGATCGGAACGCATAGTGAGGATTTCCTGTTGAGCTTCAAGAACCTCTTGCTTGAGTAGTTGGAACTCGGCGATGTGATCATCGCCATCGGCAGAACTTTTGGTGCCGCGACCCATCACCACGATTAGAACGACGGAGAGGGGATTTTACCACCGGAGAACCGGCAACCAGGCTCCGAAGTTCAATCCTGCCGCCGCCGCACACCGCGCCGCCAATAGTGCACCGATCAGCGATGGACTTGGGATTTTACCGCGAGCGAATGATTCGTTGGCAACCAATCCGCGCTACTGATCTGAACTCGAACAAATTCACCGCCGCTCAGTCGCCGCCCCGCCGGAACGCGCCGCCGCCGAAAAGGGAGGGATTGGGTGGGATTTTACCGGCTCTTCCTGAGCCAACCACGCCAATTGAAAGCCGCCGCCGAGAGATCGATCGCTCTGATACCAATTGTCAGATCCCGGACTAGAATCGACAGCTAGGATATGAAAAACAAGGGATTTGGCTGCAATACGGGATGATACCCTGGATCTTCTATTGATCTATATCGTATTTAGGTATTGTTCAGCAATTAAGCAGTCAAGAGATGAATTCAGATCGGCTACAACCCAGCCTTAAGTAGGTAACAGAGTAGTTGAAGATAACAGCTAACTACTCATTTAACGGAGAAGATAACGGTGACAACTGGATTTGCCACAGGACAGCATCTGAACCGTTGAGCGCTCATCTAACAATGGGAGCGAGACGGCGTTCGTGAATCGTTACTCCCTCTCTAGCTAACTGCGACAATGGCCTGACACAGCCTCAAGTGGGGCTAGTGGTAGTAGCATCTGCATTGGTCTAAACAACTTTTTGTTAGCTTTAGTACTGTATGATTAAGTATAAAAATAAGCCCCTTCAACATCGAACGGCAACTTTTTTGCTACAACAAGCTAGCCAGGTGATGCATATCACCCGTCGCATAACCGACCGTGACGTGGGCTCACGACAGGGATGGGTCTTACGTGTATCACCCGTTGCATAACCGGCCCGCAATATACATCCACGACAGGTATGGGTCTCACGCGCTCGGTTGAGATAGGTTGGCTATCATGTAATTAGACTGCGATAGCAGCCCGTCACATTCGGCCAGCGCCATAGCCACCTATCACATGATGGGCCTGCGACACAACGCAGTCGCCCCTATGCTGCACGATAGACAGCTATCGCGCCTTAGTTGCACCACATTACCAAATCCATCCATGCGTCTTGGTTGCGTTATAGTACTAAATCCATCCATGTGTCTTGACTGAGTTACATCACCAAAATTCATCCATATTGCAATCAAAAAGTCAGCATGCCACATGCGTCTCATTCTCATATCACACATGCCTAGAATCGGTATATAGTACATGCATATATGTTTATTTTAATCGTGGAAGTATGTGCAACCAAGGCAGATAGCTGCATGTCACGTAGTGTAAGTATAACTACGCCTTGTCATGGCCCGACTATGCGATAGTCAGCCTATCATGACCCAGAATCAAAAAGGTCATCCTTGTCATGGGTCTGGTGCGTGATAAATTTACCTGCGGACTGGCTACAAGATGTTCACTTGTCTGTCACGGGGAGAAAATTACCGGAGCCATTTTTACCGTTCTGACGTCAGCTGGGGCTAAACGAGCCAAAATTGTTGCTCTGCGTGCTTCCCGTTCCATCCATCAATCCGGCAGGCAGCGAGGCGTACGTTCGTGCGTCGAGTGTGATGTGCTGCGCCTTAATCGGCGCACGTTCCAGGCAGCATCGGGACGGGCCGGGACACCAGATCCCGGCGCCGGGGTGGGGTTGGCGATGGCAAACTTGCCGCGGCCAGCGCCGGCTCCGGCGGCTTTACTGCTGGCGCCCCATTTCTGACTGTTGCTCGTCACCAGCTCTGGATATGTACAGTTAAGCACAGCCCAAAACTGTACACGAACAGATGCAAAGGCGATGTCTCGGTGTTCAACAGCAGACCATCTGAACTGACCCAAATTCAATCAATACTACACCGTATTTCTCTAGTGAACGAACACACCGAGCTAAGCTACTTGTGTCTTCCGTGACAACAGCTGGTAGATTCTAAGATACCCCTAGATTATGAGTACAGTGACATGCATGATATATATATACACACACCTAGGGCTGCACATCTCTAAAACCGAGAGTATGCAGTGTTTTAAATTTGTCTAGCTCGAGTGATCAAAAGTGTAAGGGATCTCTCAGAAAAATTACAGGTAAGGGAGAGGCCGGCAATGCTTCAAATGCACGCTTCGAGAACAGGCGAAAGCCGGGCAGCACTGACATTGGTGGGCCGGCCAAGAACGACCACGACCGAGCTGGAGCGTAGCGTAGACTTTTGCATAAGTCACCAATTTATTTGGTCTCCCCTGGGGACGCAGCTTGGTTCCTGCGTCACGGGAAGAAAACAACAAATTTTGGTACACTTTTGCACAATTAACTGTCAGTATGCACTTAATCTCCGGACACGTCCTGTTAAGCACAGATCCTCTGCTCGCAGCGTAAGAGACCATGTCTTCCCTGTAAATGTACATGCCGTATACACGTAGACGTGACATCCAATAGTATTTTTCAAATTGAGCGCACGGAGAGCAATCAATTCTCCATTTGGATCTTTCCATAATGATATAGATTGTTCCCTGCCATGCATCATATAGTAAGTACATAACTTCTCTCCGTAACACTAAATCGACTTCCTCCCGTGGAGCTCCAAACAATGGTCGATGAGTTGGCCTACTGGTGCCAGCGAGCCCCGCCCACCAGCATCGCTCTCCGCCACCCTTTCTGGCAATTGCGCATCTCTCGTCTTCTTTTCTAGTGGCTATTCCAGCCAGTTCAACATATTCATGTGTTGTCCATCACTTTGCCGCCTCGCCTCATCCTGCTTTCCTCTAAACCTGACGGCACCAGTGAACCACAATCTTTTACCTTTCTTTTCTCATAGACCCTAACTTTAATCTTAACCATCGTCGGAGCTGAAAACAACGACGCAGCCACCGCCACCGGATGGAGGGAAAGAAGATGTTGTCGACAGGCGCACGAATCGCGAGCAGATCTAACGGTTAATAGCAGTGACGGTGGCGTCATCAATTCTCAGCTGACCGTGAAATACCACACCCGTTGCTCGAAAAAAGAAAGACCAAATCCATTTACATAACTGCATAACTCCGCACTAGCAATCCGAGTCCCCTTCCAATCATCTGCATCGAATCTAGAACGAGAAACGTAGGGCCCGACCGATCGGTACCGTGGCCCCCTGCCTGGAGCCACACGAGACTGCCGCGGCACGGCATGTGGTCCGGGAACGGGTGCCATTTTGACACGTGCTGGCTCCCGCACATTGGACGACACACTCGACAGTGTCATGTCTGCTGTACCCAGCGTTGTTCCGTCAGCAGATTGAATTAGTTGGGCATGGAACCAGTTAAGTTATTTAACGGTGTTAGTGTGAGTCTTGTGGTGTGGTGGCTATATATGTCACGGAATGTTGTAGGCGTATTATTAAAAAAAAGAAATAGAACTCTGAACTCTCCCCAAATGCTCTCTGCCTCGATCCCCAATTCTCTCTGCTTCTAAATCCCAAATTCTTTGTGAATCCGGTGATCCCACCCAATCGTAGGTCCCTGGATACTCCCCTGTGTTTCCTGTACTGGTTCCTGGATCAGTAGCTAGTACACACAGAACTTGATAACTTCGTCATACAATACCGAGTTCTTTTATTACACGATAGCCACTATGACTTTAGTTCATACAAACAGGCCTATTGGCCGAATCGAAACAGCAGAGGAAATGGAATGTGTGATAGATAGCCCATCAATATGCCTACCCAACAGGCAACTGACTGGGGAAAACGCCCTAGCCCTCGTAGTCACTGTCTGCGTCGTCAGAGATGAACTCTTCTTCATCTGGCCATATCAACAAGCCAGGTGAGTACATTGATTGTACTCGCAAGCTATTCCCACAGATGGAATATATATATACGGCAATATAGCATGCAGGGTGAACGTCAAAGGAACAAGTTTATCCTATGTTGCTTGTTGTGCGGAAATGTAAATTTTCAATTTAAATACAAGGATAGTAGATTCCAAAGCAGTTTTGTAAGACAGAGCAATTTAAAGTAACAAATTTCTCTTGAGGTAGACCTGGCTACCTCCTTTTTTTATCTCTCGTGATAGCTCAGTCCACACTACCCCGGACAGTATGACTAGCCTCCTCATTTCATTGCTCAGCTCGTACTATCCCAGATAGTACAGCTAGCCTCCTCAACTCAGTGCTCAGCCCTTGCTATTCCAGATAGCTCGGCTAGCCTCCACTTAACTCAATGCTCAGCCCGTACTATCCCGGATAGTACGGCTAGCCTCCTTCTCCTGTAATTCCTTGCTATCAGCCGTGTAACATAAATTGCACCCTGTGGACACATCATGCCCACGTCCTTTATCCCCTTCCTAAACTTTTGCAATCAAAACTCAGTCTAACCAGTGTGTGGCATTGCCAGTTCATGTCCATGACCGAGGACGCGGCTATTCAAATAGTTTTTAACACTCTGCAGAGGTTGTACGGCTTTACCCACAAGATGCAAATCCCCTTGTTGCCAGGTACCAGTGGGCACACTTCGCAAGGTGTGCTGGCAGGGTTCTTGCAACGAGATCTTCGCCCGCTTCCATACTAGAACTGGACCCGCTAGGTGGGTAACCCAACTTTTGCGTCCCGGACCAAAAATGGGACTCCCCACCTTTGTGTCGCATCAACACCCAAACGCCTAGCGGTGGTGGATCTCTAGGACTTTAACCACCTAGTCACATACTCCCTCTTCCCACGGGTCCATACTTTAGTACTTGCCGGGGTACCAAGCCAAGTCATTCCCATAAAGGACATGTGGACGTACGGTGAGGGAACTGGTTTAGCGACACTTAGGCTCGGTCCTTAATTGATTCGAGCAAGACTCCACTTCTCGATCCATGTTCATCCCGGACGACCATGCCACCATCAGGTACTCTACACCCCCGAGCTACCCTTAGCATTCTCACCCGAATCAAAATCATTTCCAGTTTTATTTGGGGTTTGACAAACATTTCCTTTCAAATACCACCTCGGATAACACATGCTATCCGAGGGTTTTATTCCCCATGTCCCAAAGGAGTTCGTGATGTCCGAACAAAAATTTAGTTTTTAACTACAGCAGGTCTAAGCATGGCTAATGCCTATAGTCTTAATACTTTTTGTTGGTCGCAGAACAATCAACTAATATACATAGGGTTACAAGGAATCGGATATTTAGACGTAAGTCTTATGCATTTATAGGGTATAACTAGGTCTATATAAAATACCGTTGATGTCCACATAGCGTGCAAGTTTCGCAAACAAAATAATTAAATTTCGCACATATGGGATTCACATGATCAAGGTGGGAATGCTTGCCTGGCAGTTTTTGTCCTTGTTCCTGTCGTGGGGGTGACCCTGGTTCCTCCTCGCGCACGTACCTCACTCCGTCAACTACACGTCGGAAAACCGGCGATTAAGGAGCAATCCAAAACAACTCCAATAAATCCGGACTTAATGCATGTTCAAAAGAGGGGATGGTGTTAACAATGTAGGGTAATATAGGTTTTGGTCGAGTTAGGGTTTAGGATTTCGAAAAGACTGGGCACACTTTGACGGAGGATAGGGTGAGTATAATAGGGCTTAACCTAGTGGTAAGGTTCCGAGATTTTAGAGCTTAAGTCTACGGGCACAAAGAATGCCCTGGATGATGGGTATATGCATTCATGCCACATGAAATGATGGTGCCCTGATTAGAGGGAATCCACGTCATTAGGGTTTCATGTTCAAAATCAATTGTCATACCGACTTAACGAGCGCTAGGGATATTTTAGCATACTGGATGGTGGGGAACATCTATTCTTGGTTATTCTGGAAATGTATATTTTCTGCATATATATATTGATTTAAGGAAAATGCAAGAATTGCCCTAACTTAAACCTTAATGTTCTGAATGCAACCACTTTGGTTTTGGGAAGATGCTTGAAACAAAAGTTTAGAAATGGTCTAAGGGTTCCAGAACCGGCCTCAGATGGTTAAGTACCGGCTCGGGTGGTCCTAAACCGGGTGGATTAGTGTAAAACCAGTTCTGGACCGGTTTCTGGGAAACTTTACGCTTTCTTTATAATTGGGTTTTACGCTTTCCTGTTGAGAAGACAGAATCCGGTGTGGGCGTGGCCACTTGTCGTGGCAGGCCTTGATGAGGACCATGGCCCACTCGGGAAGCTACTGGACCCTTACCGTGTTCAGCTTCCGACCAGTGGGTGTGAACCCGACAACTTGTCGGCTGTTCGGACAGCTCGACGGAGCTGACAGTGAGAGTCCGAGGACGATTGAGCACCCGGTGGTGGGTTCAGCTTAGCTGCGGGGAAGCGGAGGTGAGGAAGGAGCTATCCCTTCTGGCATGGGCTACGGCCTTCGACTCCAGAGGCTCCGAGCAGCCGTGCTTGAGGTGGCCGGCGGTTGAGCTCGGAGGGGGAGTGAGGAGAGAACCCGAGACAGCTGTGGAAGGAGCTGGAGCTAAAGGAGAGCTAGGTGAGGCTTTGGGTGTAGAATAGGGTGCTCGGCTGCCCCTTTAAATAGGCCGGAGTGAGGAGCTCGAGTTAAGGCGTCCGCTGTTCTTCTTCAATCCCGGCAATGGGACGTGGCCGAGGCGAATAGGGTTGTGCTGTGGCCACAGGAAGGAAGAGGGATGGTCGTGGCGCATGCTGGTGGCTTGGGCGGTGCTGCAACGGTGAGACGCACGGCTGACCGGCGTTCGGCGCGGCGAGGCAACAGCGAGCAGGCACTGTGGCAAGCCGGTGCGCGCTCTAGGGTGGCATGAGGTGTCGCCGGGTGTCCTAGGATGATTCGTCACGCACAACCATGTCACCAGGGTTTAGGTGGACGTGGACATGGGTACAGGGAAGTTTGGCACCGTTTGGTACTTCGTCCTGTGCAAATCTTAAGTGCCAATGCTTGACGTGGCTTGGAATCTTATTGGGGAAGAAGGGACGTGTGAGGCCAGAGAATTTATGGTAGAAGGTATGTTAGAGAGTCAGTGGAGAATCCCTGCCAAAGTTTTGAATTATTTTCACTGAGGTTCGCACGTGATTTTATGTGGGGAAAGAATTTAGGCGTAGGTGTTCGATATTGGCAGATGTGAATTTCTGAATGTAATGTGTTCATATTTTTGTATATTCGGGCTCCTGGAGATGAGAGGGTCATTATGGAATTTTATCGAATTTTTTTGGAGTTTATTTTTAGGGGTTGCAGTTCAACGCCCCTTATTGCCTTAAAATTTATTATTTCCATATGTGAATATTTTTGAACTGGATGTCCTTATTTTATGTTATATCTGATTTGTGGATATTACTATGTTGTCCCACGAATTTTTCCGGAATTTTTGGAATGGCCGAAGGGCGATAGATCGTCCAATTAGGGTTTTGGTGGAAATTGGATCAAATAGGAACAAAGGGGTTTCGGGTATGGAACTAGGGTTCCGGGGCGCGGTAAGGTGACGTGAGGGTATGGGAACCCTCGGGAGGTCTTCCACCTTGGTTTAGGACTGGTCGGTTGCAGGGTGCCGCGAATGTATCGACATATACGGTGTATAAGTTGCGTTAGGGTTTATGCACGTATAGGTGCGTGTGTGATGGGTTCCGGTGTTTTGAGTCTATGAATATTGGAGATGCCCTAATTACATGCAATGATATGTTGGTATGCAAATTTGGAAAAATCAGGGTGTGACAGCATATGAAAACACTTTCAAACTCCTTGTTGTTTTTATTAGATAAAAGTGTGAAAATGAAGGTTTTCTGGAACCTACATGACATATATGATTTTATGCAACAAAAGATTAACCATAACAAGCTATAATAATATGCTCATTCACGAATAGTTTCAAATTTAAAAATTCAAAATATTTCAAAAATTCTGAAACTGGTACTGATGGGTAGGATTTGTTTTTAGATGAATTCCGGAAAAAGAATCGGGTCAATCGGAGCTACGACGGAGGAGATATGGGCCTCTGAAGTTCTGTCGGGAGAGGAAAAGAGAGGGAAAGGGTTTCGGATCTGAGGAGGGGGATGACGTATGTATTGGAGAGAATACGCCTTCAGTGGTGGAAGGTGGAAAAGCTGAGAGTCCAGAAGGGATTATGCTTACTAGCAAGCAACGCGCAAATCGGGAACACGTTTTCCTCTCAGGAACGCGTAATCATGGAATACCTGCCCCTGGATATCTGGACATGTGGGGTCGCCCTGGGTTGGTTATCACCGGTTTAAACCGTTGGTTTGGTGCGGTGCTTAAGGTTAATTCCCGGGAGTTACCGCGGGGAAATAGGGGAGCATCCGAGGCGGAAGGCTGCGATAGCAGAGCCTCACCAGCGGCGGACTGGTCCTCCCGTGGTCGGCGGCAACCAGGCGAAATGTTTTCGTGGCGCTTGTGGCTGGAGCCGAAGAGGAGAAGGAACCTGCGGCAGCTCGGGTGCTCGGGACGGCCAGAGCAACGATGGTCAGTGGACGTAGGGGCTAGTCGGAGCGGCGGCCGATACGGCAGCGTGAGGAGCGGGCGCTCTAGCCGAGATAGGCAGCAGCGAGGATTCGACACGGATTCAATCGGCGGCGGCCAGGAGGAGGAGCGGACGCGGAGGCAGCTCGATCGTGGCGGCGGTCGGCTCCGGTGGCA
Source organism: Stipa capillata (assembly GCA_019208055.1). Taxonomy (NCBI): domain Eukaryota; kingdom Viridiplantae; phylum Streptophyta; class Magnoliopsida; order Poales; family Poaceae; genus Stipa; species Stipa capillata. The sequence continues at coordinate 46,288 of JAGXJF010004415.1, forward strand.
GCCGAGGCGATGGCGGCAGAAGGTCCCGAGGCTTGGCGGCGCGCTTGGGGAAAATGAAGCTCAGTTGACCTTGGAAGGGAATGGGAAATTGGGGACGCTCGGGAATCACAGAAGGTGCGTCGGTGGGGACGGAGCACTCAGGAGCAGCTCAAGAAAATCGGCTGCGGGACTCGGTAGAGGGGTGAGAGTGGGGAAGCCATGGGAAGGGGAAGCTCGGGTGCACAGAGGAGCTCAGCTCGACTTTATAGAGCGATGTGGAGAGGATGAGAATGGGGAAGGAGAAGCATACGGCTGGAGGTGACAGTGGGGGTCCGGCGCCGGGGCTGGCACGGTAGGGGCTCGGCACTGTGTCAGCAGACGTGGTACTAGCCCTGGCTTGGCTCGGGTTAAAGGAGGAGAAGGTGCGGTTGGGCTACTGCTGAAAGGACATCTAAGCACCTAAATGGGTTTTGGTGTAAATGACAAATGATTAGGGGACTAACCACGTTTACAAAGATGTTGAGCATGGAGGCTCTTCAAACCAACCCAAGAAGAAGGAAAAGAAGAACAAAGCTATGAGGGCGCTCAAATCAATCTTTGGGTATGTCAAAGCCATCCATGTCCGTTTGCACAAGTTGCATGAGCGCTCCAAGAAGAACACTCGTATGATCATTGAAGAGAGGCGCAAGGGTGGAGAAAAAGTTGAACTTGGATCCGAGGACAACATGAGTGATTTGGAAGTTCTTGAAGATCCTTTTGAGAGTGGCAGTGATGAAGATCAAGACGTGCATGCATCTTCTGCCCCTGCTCAGGAGGAGGAGGAGGAGGACGACGACGACGACGACGAGGAGACGGATGATGATGAGTAGTTCTTCGGGCTACGATAGCATTGCTCTCTTTCTCTCCTTTTTGGTGTCTAGATGCCAAAGGGGGAGAAGTGAGTTCTATTAGGTCTTCTCGTGGTGGTTTATGGGTAGTTTGCATGATCACAAGTCCTCGTTCTTCGCTTTGATTCTTATTGGGCTTGTGAGACTCTTTATTATATCTATCGTACTTGTGTCGTACTCTATATTGTGTGGATGTGTGATCTGCTACTCAAGTGCTTAAATTATTGTACGGATGAGACTTACGTTTGTTTAAGTTTATCATGGTTGTGGCTAAGGTTGCTTATAGCGTATATTCTTTACCTTGGTTTATCCATGATATCATGTCTATGTCTCATGCCATGTCTTATTGTTGAGCAATGTTATCCATATCTTATATCTTGTCACACATACCATGTGGAAGTGAGTGTGTGTGTTATGTTTATTGGCACACTCTCACCAAAGTATGCAAAGGTGTTATTTTCCCTATATCTTACACTTTGCAACACCCCACGGTTTCTAATGATATAGGGGGAGCCTCATCAAACCCTATATTTGTGCACTTTGCGTTCAAAAGTAAAACTATTCAATTAGTGCACAAATCTAAGGGGAGCCCTCTCTATGTCCAAAGAAACCAAAACATTCAATTTATAAAACCTTTATGTAAGCTCTAATCATGGTTGCCATCTACCACCAAAAAGGAGAGATTGAAAGGACATCTAAGCCCTTAAGTGGGTTTTGGTGTAAATGACAAGTGATTAGAGGACTAACCATGTTTACAAAGTGTATGAACAGGTGTTAGTCCGAGGGTTGATAAGCGAAGGTGGTCGGAGACCCCCTAAGCAAAAAGGAGAGAAGAAGACGGCGTATTTAAATTTATGCAATTTTATCTTATGATTGAGTCATAGGAAAGCCGGACTATTAAGAGGGGTAATGTGATGAACAAGAGGGTGGTATCAAATTTCCTATAAGATCTTTCATCCACATCCCATGTTCAAGAAAAACCCCAAGAGAGAGCATGTGAGAAGCGTTATTTTCCTACCCTGTTCTTGCTCTCTGCTGTGATCCGGATGTTAGGTCCGGAGGTTCCGGATCGAACCTCCGGGTGCTCGGAATCTGGATGGCTTCCGGATGAATTTCCGGATGAGTCCAGTAGCCTCTGGACTCGCCCGGAAGGCTATCCGGAGTACAGCCCGGAATCCAAGTTGGCCCGGAGTCTGGATTTGGAGGTTCCAGGCTGAACCTCTGGGTGACAATGTTCCGGATGGAATTCCGGATGAGTCCAGTAGCCTCTAGACTCACCCGGAAGGCTGTCTGGAAGACAGCCCGGAATCCAGATGGTCCGGAGGTTGCGTCCGGAGGTTCCGGATGACTTCCGGACCATGCGCAGAGCCCCAACGGGCAGATTTCGGGGGGACCTATAAAAGGCCCACCCCTTCTTCCCCAAGAGAAAACCCGACTTGCAGCTTTGAAACTCTCTCCCCTCCACCATTTTTAAGCTCCAAAGCTTGAGGATCTCCTCCCCTAGTGCTCAAATCCCATCAAGCCTTTGAGGGAAAAGAAAGAGGAGACCTAGATCTACAATCCCACCAAGCCAAATTTGAATCCCCTTGAGTTCATCACTTTGCTTGTTACTCTTGGGATTGTGGGGATCCCTAGACGGCTGGAGTCTCCCGGAAGCCTCCAAGGTGTGGATTTGTGCTCCGGGATCGTTTGTGAAGGTTTGAAGGCCACCTCAAGGTTTATCACGAGTTATTTGAGCTCGGACTTAGTTTGCCGAGGCTCAAAGGAGAAGAAGGTGAAACTTTGTGTCGTGAGGTGTTTTGTTGGGCCTCCGCCTCTCCAACGGAGATTAGCATCCCCCCAAGGGTGTGAACTTCGGGTTAAATCTTCGTCTCTAACTTGTGGTTGTTTCCTTTACATATCTATATTGTGTTTGTGTGGTTTTGCTTCTATACCTTGTGTTCATCATTAAGCTATTGATATTGTGTCATATAGGTTGACTCACTTAGTTGCACATTTAGAGAACTTATATTCCGTACTTCCTTAAAAGCAATTAAGAAAAGGTTAAAATTTGTAGTCACCTGTTCACCCCCCTCTAGTCGACGTCTTTGATCCTCCAATTGGTATCAGAGCCAAGGACTCTTTGTTCGGGTTTTACAACCTAAAGAGTAAAGATGACGACCTATAGTGAGGCGGAAGTGAACCAAATGATGGCCAAACTTCGTGAGGAGCTCACGGCTACCATGAAAAAGGAGTTAGCCGATGCCATTAAGGCCATCTCCACCGAGGGCTCTAAATCCTCTAATGTTGAAGTGGATAAAGACCCGGGGGAGCACTTTAACACTGGTAATCCAAGTGGATTCAACGCAGTGCCTTATTCCTATCCATCTCGACATATACCTCATGTGCATATTCACAATCCCAGCCCCGCACCTAGTTTAGATGGCACTCAATATTCCTATTGGAAAGTTTCTATGGAATCTCATCTTCGCAGTGCCTCTAATCATTTGTGGAACATTGTGGTGCGTGGATTCAAACCAACGGACCCCGACAACCTCACGGTCGATGAAGAGAGGGATGCTCAACTAAATGCCACCGCTCTCAACATGCTTCAAAGGGCGTTGACACCCGAGCTCTTCAACTCCATCATCCTATGCAAGACCGCCAAGGAAGTATGGGATGAGCTCAAGATCATGCATGAGGACAACACAAACATCCGAAGGTTAAACTATGAGATGGTCAAGAATGAAGCTAACTTGTTCGTGATGGAAAAGAATGACACACCTCAAACTCTATTTCGAAGGCTCAACTCCATTGTGGTGTCCTTGAAAGGTTATGGGTGTGCATGGGCCGATAATGCGTACATTGTGAGCAAGTTCATTGGGGCCATCCTCCCTTACCAACCATCAATGGTCTTCAACATTCAACAAAGGGCGAATTACCTCAACCTCACTCCCAATGACGTTCTTTCACTCTTTGTCACTCATGAGAACATGGTCAAAACCACCGAGAAGACACTTGCTATTGCACGAGGGTCAAAGAAAGCCAACCTAGCATTAAAGGCAAAGCAAGTTCCAACTCAAGACTCTAGTGAAGAAGAAGAAGCTATCCAAGAGAGTCCATCGCCAAATGATTTTGAAGAAGAAATATCTCTCTTGGTTAGAAAATACAAGGGCTCTATGGGCAAGAAGGGAAGCAAGTTCTCTAGGGGCAAGTCAAGCATGCCTAAGAGACTTTGATACAATTGTGATAGTCTGAACCACTTCATTGCGGATTGTCCAAAGGAGAAGCGGGACAAGAGAGAAGGCAAGGACAAGGAGGAGAAGATGTATAAGAATTAGCCCTTCTTGAAGGATGTGAAATCATACAAGAAGAGGGAAGCAAAGGCCTTCATTGGTCAAGAGTACACCTCCGACAACTCCGATGCCGAAGAAGAAGGAGAAGATGTGGGCGTTGCCGGGATAGCCGTGGTCTCTCCCTCCAAGCCCACCTCACTCTTCAAGTTTGACTACTCCAACGAAATCAAGACCGATCATAGATGCCTCATGGCTAGAGAGTCAAAGGTACTACCGTCATCCAATCCTTCTCGCTTTACACCTCAATCTCCTATGTCCCCAAACATATTGTGTGATGTTAATGTAGAAGGAGATAGTGATAGTGATAGTGATAGTGATGATGAGGAGGATGATATTACAACCATAAAATTCATGACTTCTCTTCGTGGTGAGGCGCTTGATAGATTTCGCTTTCTCATGAATTTCCTTGTGGAACGTAATGAGTATATTGAGAGAGCGGAAACCCTTATCATTAAGGAAAAGGAGAGTGTCAAACTTGAAAGAGCATCTAGGCCCCTAAGTGGTTTTGATGGTTAATGGCAACTCAATCTGGGATCTAATGTTTACAATGAGTGTAAGCAGGTTAAATAGGTTCCAGGAAGAAGGGTCATCAAGGGAATGATGACCATCAAAAAGGTACAAATGTGATTTCCAGGACAAGGGAATGGCTGTGCTAGGCAGCTGTGTCACAGCTATGAAGAAGTCGGTGCTGTGTAAGGAGTTGCAAGTAAGGTGATGGTGGCTTGATGCGTCAAGGGCCGTGAATACAGTTGGTGGCAGGTAAAGCCTAGATTTGCTAGTTTCTTTGAGTCCATAGGAAACACATGTACTATCAAGAGGGATGAAGTAGTAATAATCTGTGGAGGATCTTTTGCTCAATGCTCAGGGTGTTGAACAGTGGCACTGATGCTTTGAGGTCAGTAACTCTGTGTCAACAGTTTTGCACAAGTGTGAAACTGGTTTGTGTTAGCACTCTGCAGTGCTAGCAGTAGAAAACTCTAGGGGTTAGAGTCACCGGTGTGACACAGCTGTGTCACAGGTGGTCTAGCGCTCTATGACTCAGGTGCATCTCTGTACCAGGGGAGAGCTTGTAAATGCTAAGGGACCTGCACTGCGATGGTTTGTCTGTTGAGTCAGAAGACTGTCGGAGGTTCTCTCCTTATTAGGATCAGAGTAGTTGTATGCTGAGGGCATGTCATGTGCCAAAACCGAGCTGAGTAGTGCTGTTATGTCAGTTAAGGGTTCACCTGTGTCAGCCTCCGGTGACACAGGTGTCGGTCTGCTCGAGCTGGTTATAGGTTGGGCGTAGTGTGTAGCTATGTCACCGGTGCCTATCACCGGTGGCTCACTTAATCCTACGTGGCAACAGTGTAACGGTCGGGTCCCTGCGAACCCTATATATAGGGGACCAGGGGAGGTCTTCGACCTTAACTAACCATCCAAGCTAGCTCAAACCAGAAAAGCATATTCGACCGTTGCAAGCCTCTTTCACTCGAAACAAAAGCAAACCTTCCTAAGAGAGTTAGAGTCCTTGAGCAGAAGAGAATTTGGTTCCTCCAAGATTCGTTGCTGCTGAATCTTTTACTCTTGGAGTGTCTACTTCTAGACGGGCGTAGGAGTTGCTGGTATCACCCAAACTTGTGTGGGCTGAACCAGTAGTTTGTGAAGGTGATCTGAAGTCTACCTGCTGCAAGGCAAAAGGACTTCCACAAGCAAAGCGAGAGGCCTGATCATCAGGTACTCGGAGAACAAGCATGATTCAGCGCTGGCTATCTCCTCGGAGTAGTCTCTCCAACGGAGACGTACCTCTCTGAGAAGAGCAGGGAGCTTCGGTGAAAAACACCTTGTCTCTGAGTACTTACTGCATTACTTATAGTACTTGTTATTCTTGCATGCTTGTGTGATCTTAAACTTATTCTATTCATCTATTGTAGATCACCTTTTTACCTGTGCTATCTTAGCTGTGTCTTAGTTGCTATTGATCATATCTCTTACCTGTGTTAGCTACCTGTTACACAGCCAGTTAGGTTGCACATTATTTCTAAATCTTTAGCTCACCTGTGTTAGCCATCTGTGTGATAGCTACTTGTTAAAATCATACATAATATCTTACCTGTACTGTTCACCTATTACACAGTTAGCTCACCCTGCAACTAGCTAAGTCTTAATCTGTTCAACAAAGTTGAAAGAAGTAATTTTGAATTAGCCTCCTATTCACTCCCCTTAGTCGGCACCTTCGGTCCTTTCAAAACTCCTCGAGCATAAACTCCACGAAGAGCAAGCTAAAAATAAAACTCTTAACTTGGATCTATCTAAAACTAAAATTGGTCTTGAAAGAGCTCTAGAGGTGGCTAATGGCTTCAAGGCTTCGAAAGAAGAGATTGAAGTTGCTCATGCTAAACTCGCTAAGGATTTTGAGTACCTTGACAATGGCTACAAGTTAGTAAAGGGTGAACTCATCAAACTTACCGAGTCACATGAGGAACTTCAAGCTACTCACAAAAAGCTCCTAGCCACCCCTAGCACTCATACTATTATTAATGTTGATGCTTGTGCTATTAACTCTTCATTTGATAAAGCATCAGTCATTGAGGAGAACAAGAAGTTGAAAGCTCAACTTGAGAGAGGTTTAGTCACATGCATTCAAGGTGAGAACACTCTCAAGGAGCTAATGAGCAAGCAAAGAGAGAGGGTTCCTAGAGAAGGACTTGGGTTTACTCCCAAGTTCAATGACAAGGGCAAAGCGTGGCTCCCACATCATTATCCCAAGACCAAATTTGTGCGTGGAGGGCACAAGGAAAATGTTGGTGATGACATTGTGAATGGCAAAGCTACTAGGAGCTATGTCACTCACAATGATATTGTAGGCACCTTTGATCCATCCTATATGCTATGTATGGGCAAGGATGGACATGTATTTGCTAAATTTGTAGGTGCTAAAATTCGTAATGTTTCTAAGCTTAAATCTATTTGGGTTCCTAAGACCCTTGTTACTAACATCAAAGGACCCATCTACAAATGGGTACCTAAAATCAAGGCATAATTCTCTTGTAGGACTACACCTCCGGTGGCAATGCATGGGTAATCGATAGCGGTTGCACAAATCATATGACCGGAGAGAATGGGATGTTTAAGCAATTCGTGGAAGACATATCCTCTACATCAAACATCATCTTTGGTGACAACAACAAGGGAAAGGTACTCGGGTTGGGCAAAGTAGCAATCACTAATGATTATCCATTGAGAATGTAATGCTTGTCCAATCCCTTAATTACAATTTGCTTTTCGTTTGGAATTGTGTAGTGTTGGTTATGATTGCTTATTTTCTTTATCTAAAGTGACGATCTTTAGAAGAGATAATCTCAAAGTGGTCTTTGTTGGACATGTGGAAGGCAAGCTTTATGTTGTTGATTTCTCGAAAGAGAACACTAAGCTTCAAGCATGTCTAATGGCCAAGACCGACGTGGGGTGGCTATGGCATCGTAGATTAGCCCACGTCGGTATGAGAAATTTGAAAAATCTTCTAAAGGGCGAGCACATTGTTGGACTAATCAATATTGCTTTTGATAAAGATAGGGCTTGTAGCTAATGTATTGCCGGAAAGATTGTTGGAAAGAAGCATCCCACCAAGAGCATCATCACAACTACGAGGCCTTTGGAGCTCCTCCACATGGATCTCTTTGGACCTCCATCCTATGATAGCATTGGTGGAAGTAAGTATGGTTTCGTTATTGTCGTTGATTTTTCTCGTTTCACTTGGGTGTATTTTCTTTGATCCAAGGATGAAACTCAAGATACCTTCAAGTCATTTGCCAAGCGTGCTCAACGACAACTTGATGAGAAGATCTTGGCAATTAGAAGCGACAATGGAACCGAGCTCAAGAACACCAAGCTTGATGAATATTTGGATGAAGAGGGGATCAAGCATGAGCTATCTACTCCATATACCTCTCAACAAAATGGTGTGGTGGAAAGGAAGAACCGGACGTTGGTGGAAATGGCGAAGACCATGTTGGATGAGTACAAATCTCCGTACAACTTTTGGGCCAAAGCCGTCAACACCGCGTGTCATGCATCTAACCGGCTCTTCCTCCGTAAGATCTTGGACAAGACACCGTATGAGCTACTCACCAGAAAGAAGCCTAACATCAAATACTTTCGAGTATTCGGTTGTAAGTGTTTCATGCTCAATAAGAGAGATAGATTAGCTAAATTTGCTCCTAAGTCTATACAAGGCATATTTGTTGGATATGGATCAAACTCTCGCTCATATAGAGTCTACAACAAATCCACCGGATGTGTTGAAGAATCTAGTGATGTGGAGTTTGATGAAAATAATGGCTCTCAAGTAGAGCAAGTTGATTCAAGTGTGCTAGGTGAAGAAGATCCTTCTCAAGCCATCAAGACCGCGGGGATTGGTGAGATCTTGCCAATCGAACATTCTAAGGAGAAGGAAGGAGAAGAATCAAGTTCAAGACAAGTTGAACCACCCACCTCGTCACAAGATCAACTCAATGACCAAGAACAACCTCAAGATCATCAATCAAGTGAGCAAGATCGAGGTCAAGATCAAGCTCAAGATGGAGCTCAAGCTTCAAATGAAGAAGATTAAGCTCCACGTCAATAACGGATCCCATGCAACATGAAAGGACTCGACGTCGACAATATTCTAGGAAGCATATCTAAAGGGGTAACCACTCGTAGACGTTTAGCAAACTTTTGTGAACATCACTCGTTTGTTTCCTCTCTTGAACCCCTTAAGGTAGGAGAAGCTATGGAAGATCCCGAGTGAGTGTTGGCAATGCAAGAAGAACTCAATAACTTCACCCGCAACAAAGTGTGATCTCTAGTGGAGAGACCGAAGGACAAGAATCACAATGTCATCGGCACAAAGTGGATATTCAAGAACAGGCAAGATGAAAATGGCCAAGTCATAAGGAACAAGGCAAGGTTGGTGGCACAAGGCTTCACCCAAGTCGAAGGTTTGGATTTCGGTGAAACCTATGCCCCCGTTGCTAGATTAAAGGACATTCGCATTTTACTTGCATATGCTAATCATCATAACTTTAAATTGTATCAAATGGATGTTAAAAGTGCTTTCCTTAATGGTCTAATTAATAAATTGGTATACGTTGCACAACCACCGGATTTTGAGGACCCTAATCATATCAACCATGTCTATAAACTCCATAAGGCACTCTATGGACTAAAGTAAGCTCCGCGAGCTTGGTATGAATGCCTTAGGGATTTTCTAGTCATGAATGATTTTGTGATTGGAAAAATCGATACCACTCTCTTCACAAAGAGGGTTAAAGGTGACTTGTTTGTTTGCCAAATATATGTTGATGACATTATCTTTGGTTCCACTAACAAAGCATTTAGCGATGAATTTGGTGAACTAATGACTAGCAAGTTTGAGATATCGATGATGGGAGAGTTAAAGTTCTTTCTCGGATTTCAAGTCAAGCAACTCAAGGAAGGAACCTTCATCTCCCAAACTAAGTACACCACCGACATCATCAAGAAGTTCAAGATGGACAAGGCCAAGGGGTGCAAGACGCCAATGCCTACCAATGGGCACCTCGACCTCAACCAGGAAGGTACACCGGTAGATCAAAAGGTATATCGCTCCATGATTGGATCCCTTCTTTACCTTTGTGCATCTAGGCCAGATATTATGTTGAGTGTGTGTATGTGTGCAAGGTTTCAAGCCGCTCCAAAAGAGTGCCACTTGGTGGCGGTTAAGAGAATCATTAGATATCTTGTTCATACCCCAAACTTAGGGCTTTGGTATCATAAGGGGTCAACCTTCGATCTTGTTGGTTTCTCAGATTCGGATTATGCCGGTGATAAGTTTGATAGAAAGTCCACTTCCGGAACATGCCAACTCCTTGGTAGATCGTTAGTTAGTTGGTCATGCAAGAAACAAAACTCCGTTTCCCTATCCACCGCCGAAGCCGAATATATTGCAGCCGGCAGTTGTTGCGGATGAGGCAAACATTGAAAGATTATGGTATAATTGTTGATAAAGTGCCTCTTTTGTGTGATAATGAAAGCGCAATAAAAATAGCCAACAACCCCGTCCAACACTCCCGAACCAAACACATAGATATCCGTCATCATTTCATTAGCGATCATGTGGCTCGAGGTGAAATAGAGATATCTCATGTGAGAACGGATAAACAACTAGCGGACATCTTCACCAAGCCCCTAGATGAAGCTAGGTTTTGCGAGTTAAGGAATGAGCTTAATATCATTGATTCTCGGAACTTGACTTGAATTCTTGCACACACACATGTGCTTTACATTGTATCTTGCCATCTAGATGTGTGCATGGAAGATGGTAGCTCAAGTCATGAGCTATCACATCCGTAAAAGATGCAAATAGTGAAACTCTTGTATAATGATTACTTGTGTGATTGATATGCTAAGATGAGTTTGATTCTTAGGACCCATTTCTTCCAATAGAACTCGCGGGTCCTAGATCAATCTGCTCAAACATATGGTAGAAATACCTCTCCAATGTCTCTTATGCTCATTGTTCTTTATTCTGTGTATTGGCATTTGTATTGATTCGAATCATGTCTAATAAAGCTATTGGTGTTGTATTTTACCTATTGGATCTGCCTAGAATACCTAAGGACCTTCCTAGTGCTGTCTATGCTCATCTTATGCCATCTCCTCTATCCTTGCATAAGTCATTTTGATCCTTAGGGGAGCTGGGAAGAATTTTCTCTTAGCCCGGATGTTCCATCCGGAGGCTCCGGATTGAACCTCCGGATGGCTCGGAATCCGGACTGCATTCCGGGTGAGGCTCCGGACAAGTCCAGTAGCCTTTGGACTCGCCCGGAAATAGCCCGGAATCCGGACAACCCGGAGGTTCCACCCGGAGGTTCCAGACCGAACCTCCGGACGGCGCGTGTTTTGTCTGTATAAGGCCGAGTCGGGGAAATAGATCTCACTCCATACATTTCCCCCCCGACCCCGTGCCCTATCCCTAGCGCCGCCGCCCATCCCCATCACCTCCGGAGGCCTCATTTGAACCTCCGGAAGGCATTTTGGCCACCCGGAATCCGGATCTAGCTCCGGGTTCTTCAAGTTCCTCATCTTGGCGGTTCCCCACCGCGGATTTGGAGGATTTCTTCACCGATTTGAAGGGATTTGGACTTCTACCCACCAATCTCCCTCATAGAAGGTGCTCCTCGCCAAGTTAGGGCAAGAGCATCGATGGATTCGGGTAAAATCTCTTGGCTTTCTCTCTCCTCTAGATCTCACCACCATTGCTCCAATATATGTGAGATTTGGTTATTTTGTTGTTGTTTCTGGTGTAGAAACATGTCATATGGCTATTCCACATCTTCTCATGGCCATACCCCTTCCTATCATTGTGATTTGTGGAAGTTAGGTCTTCATCTTGTTCATCCGGCTGTTTCTGTACACCCCGGAGGTTCTATCCGGAAGCTCCGAACCGAGCCTCCGGACCGTCCAGAATCCGGACACTATTCCGAGTGAGGCTCCGGACAAGTCCAGTACCCACTAGACCAGCCCGGAAACTGACCCGAAAAAGGTCCGGAAGCTCCGGGCAACCCGGAGGTTGAGCCCGGAGGCTCCGGACTGTACCTCCGGATGAACCTAGGGAAGACCATAATGTCCATAAAATAAAATTTCTTTGGCATCCATCCTTGTGGCTTGTGCACTTATCCTATTCTATGCGTACCTATCTTGTTTACAGTAGCAGCAGCCCTTCCAGTGAGGACCATGACAATGCCCTTGAGAAATTAAGGGGGAAGAAAGTGATTCAGTCTAGGCCCGAGGGTTCAAGGACCAATCCCAGAAGAGAGGCCGTTGTTCAACGTGGTGGAAGAAATGAGAAGTACAAGGCCCCGGCCAAGAAAGCAAGAGGTGCACCCTCTAGTGCTCCAAGAGGACCAACTATTCCTCAAGAGAACTTCAGAACAATGACAAGGCAGAAGTGGGCTAAGTTGAGGATGAAGAATCCTTATGAAGAAGAAAGAAGCAATGTCACAGATGAAAGGTTTTGGGATTATCAACAAGAGAAGATCTTCAATGACATCTTTGAAGCTCACAAGACTCAAGTGGTCATTCAAAAGACCATTGATGTTGAATTCATTGAAGACAACGAGGAATACTTCCCAGGCATCATCGAGGCCTGTGAGAAGGTGGATGTTCTGAGGTTAATGAAGGTAAATCAAACCTATTGTCCGGAACACATTCACTAATTCTATGCAACTGTGCACTTTCACAATGATGAAGAACGATCTCTGTGTTGGATGACCGGACCTCACATGTACAAGAGGCCCTTTGGTCTATTTGCTCAAGTTCTTGGATACTCCTTTAGATATGACAGAGACAACCGTGGCGTCCGTATCCACAATGAAGACCCTGCAAGTAAGGACAAGCTTGGGTTTTGCTATGGACCGGGGAGAATCAACATTGGCTTCACCAATGACATGATGCCATTCTATGATGTGATGTACAAGCTCTTTCGGCAATCCATTGGTGCAAAGGTTGGAGACTCTACAGCTGTGAGAGGACCCTTCATCAACCTCATGCTCTACACAAGACCAGAGAAGCAAACTTGCATTGATGTGATGGATTTTCTCTATCAAGAGATGAGGCTTGTGGTGATTCAGAAGAAGTCTCCTATATATGCTCCCTACATTGAGGCTTTTATTCTTGGAGCCACCTCTCCCGCCATTATTGAGACTGCTCCAAAACAACTCCATGGGTACTTGAGGCCTACTGCTTGAAACTCACCTAAAAGGGACACAACAACCACCTCCAGAAAAGGAAAAGAGGTTGAGCATGGAGGCTCTTCAAGCCAACCCAAGAAGAATCAGAGAGCGAGGGAGAGATAGTTGGTGCAGCTCGGCCTGATGGTGAAGAAGAACAATGGAGAGTTGGGGAGAACTCGGGCAAGGAAGCATTGGGGAATGAGAGAGGGAGGAAGCTCGTTCAGGGATTAATAGCTCGGTGCTGATTTGAGTAGCTCGGGAAATGAATGGAGAGAAGTTGAGGAGGAGAAGTGTGCTCAGGTGATTGCAGGTGAAGCGTGAAGCAAGGAAAAAAGGTAGCTTGGGCAAAGATGATGTTGGACAGGGGAAAAAGGGGCACATGGGCTGCCGTGTTAGAGTTGGTTGGTGAAACAGAGGTCAAACATAACAGTGGAGTGGCTGAAATCGGTTGTGTTTTTCGAAGAAGAAAGGCGAATAAAAGCAGTAGAGTTTTTTTGTCTAAAATGGGTCATATATGGTCTGAAGATGTCCCATGAAAATTTTCAAAGTTTCTAAAGCTTCTTGTAGTGGAATCGGGTTTGGATTCACCATTGGCTCAAGGGCTCATGTTGAAATTATTTGAAATTTCAATTGGGACAAGGAAATCTGAGCATAGTTATGAGTTGGATTTCAATATTAGCTGCTCTCATACTTTACCCAGAATCTTCCAAGGAATTTTTGGTGAGGATCCCTTGCTAGGAACATTTTGAACGAAATTTGGAATTTGAAATCAGTCCAAATATTTGAACTGGAGGGATGGGTATATATAGATTTTTGTATCTTTGGGATTCCGGGGTCAAGAAGTATCTCCAGGAATTTCGTGGGATTGTTCTAGAATATGTTTGTGGAGGTTGTAGTTCAGGGTTCAGTCGTGATTCAAACTCAAATTTGAAATGGTTTGAATTATTTGTACTGGTCCTCAAGATATTTTTGTTGAAATATGCTAGTAAGGGTCTCGGGATATTTCTGGAGTTTTTATAGGGCTCATGGCGTTGTGGATAAGTATGGTGGACGATAAATAGGATTTTGACTATAGTAAAAGGATAAATGGATGAATGGTGAAAGGATAGATGGTTATTTGGAGGAAATATAATAGGACCGATATTTATCTCCCGGCACGGTAACATGGTAGAGGTGAAAAGATATTTATATGACATACGGTAAGAAGGGAGAGAGAAACCCTAGTGGTTATGGTTTTTACCGAGAGAAAAATAAATTAGGGCGTGGAGTGTATGTGTCCACATACATTTGAATATTTTAGCATATATAGGGTTTGTATGTGGATGGAATGGACATGCGAAGTTACGGTGAGCTGTGGTTTGATTTCTGCCACTGATACATGCACATATACATGCATGAGGTGCGATAATAGGGGGAAACAGGGAGTGCCGAGGGTTAGGGTTTGCATATATGCGTATACATAAAAGTAGTATATATGAGCACATACTTGTGATAGGACATGGCGGAGCAGATGGCAGAAGGTCACATCATTCGGAGGAGGTTCGTGACGTAAATATGCTTTGATTTCGCAGAAGTACCGTGTGGGCACTTAGCGGCGGGTGTGGGTTTAGGTTGCACCGGCTGGATAGAAGGGGAAGGGATGCCGGAGGAGTGTTCATGGTGGAAATGCAAGGGTGAGCGGCCACGTATGGAGACAAGGCGTAAAGTAGTGTTTGCATACCTTGTCGGACAAAGTTTTGACAAGGCGGAGATTAAAGGAATAGGAACAGGGGTGAAAGTTTTGGGCTTATCTCACTTTAAGGATTTAGGAGAAGCAGGATCTCACCTCAATGGTTCCATATGGAAGGAGAACGAATTGCTCGATAGGTTTGGAGAAGAAAGATCAGGGTTTCACCCGAGAGGATAGAAACTAGAAGTTTCCAACAGAAGACGAGTCGAGAGAAGATAAGAATAAAAGGTTCACCATGCACTGATGGTGAAGATATCAAGATTGACAGAGAAGAGGTTTTGGATGTGCATCACTTTCGCGACTTCGAAATCAAAGTTTTAATTAGGTTCACTAATTATCTGATTATTAGCAGAAAAAATTTTGTTGGCCCTAAATCTTGGGTTTCGAAAATCGAGGTGTTACACATGCTGTGGGGGGTTTGCTGTTGGTCGAGCAGTTTGTTCTTGGTCTGAAAGATGAATTAAAAGGAGTAGTGGAATCTCATTTACCTGATTCAGTTTCAGCGGCTGCCACTTATGCCTTGGTTCAAGAAGGGGTGCTGGAAAGAGCTCCGAAAACAACCACCAAATGGGGAGCTTCCAAGTCTTATCCAGTTGGCATAGTTAAGTCTGATTCCAACTGTAAATTTGTTCCTGGTGATTTGTGGAAGGCCCAATAGTTGAAGGAATACAGAAGAGCAAACGGGTTATGCTTCAAGTGTGGTGACAAGTATGCACCAGGACATCAATGTGCACCCCCAACTATACCTCAATTGAAGGCCGTAGCAATCGAGTCTGACAATACTCTTTTATCTGAGGAGGTATTGGATGTTGTTACTGCATTAGAACAGGACACCATTGACACCCAGTTGCATCTGTCTCTCAATGCTATGTCTGGTACAATGAATCCTCGTACCATCCAATTGAGAGCGTTAGTGGGTAATCAAGTCATGTTGTTATTGGTGGATTCTAAAAGTTCTCATAGTTTTATCCATGTGGACATGGTATACAGGCTAGAATTGCATGTTAAAGAATTGAACCCTGTCACCGTTCGTGTTTCCAATGGTGATTTATTGCCTTGCACTTCTGAAGCTCCAGCTGTGTCTTGGGGGGATCCAAGGGCATACTTTCACCACGTCCATGAAGGTGCTTACCTTGGGTGGTTATGATGCAGTTCTCGGTATGGATTGGCTGGAACAACATAGTCCTATGCAATGTGATTGGGTGGCCAAGAGTATTCAGTTTACTCATTGTGGTCAGAGGGTAACTCTTCAGGGGGTACATGACATTCCATCTCAACCTGTCCAGGCCATCTCTATTGAACAAGTCCTGAAGTGGCACAAAGGGAATGAGTTGTGGGCTACTGCTATCATTAATCATGTTCCTGAACTTTCCATTCATACACCACCAGCTGCAGTCCAGTCCTTATTGCAACAATATCAGGACATATTTCAAGAGCCCAAGACTTTGCCTCCCCACAGATCTTTTGATCATGCCATCACACTATTTCCTGCTGCTTCACCTGTTAATTCTAGGCCCTACAGGTACTCCCCTCTGCAAAAGGATGAAATTGAGAAGCAAATTTTTGAAATGCTACAGGTACTGTTATTCCTAGTATGAGCTCTTTCGCTTCTCCAGTTCTTTTAGTCAAGAAGAAATATAACACCTGGAGATTTTGTGTGGATTATAGAAAAACTTAATTTTTCAACTGTGAAGATAGGTTTCCATTACTAATTGTAGATGAACTTCTAGATGAATTAGCTGGCACAAAGTTTTTCTCCAGGTTGGACTTAAGAAGTGGCTACCATCAAATAAGGATGCTGGAAAGTGATGAGCATAAAACAGCGTTTAAGACCCATCATGGGCATTTTCAGTTTAGGGTCATGCCTTTTGGCCTCACTTATGCTCGTACAACCTTTCAGTGCCTTATGAACTCTGTCTTTGCTCCTTATTTGAGGAAATTTGTTCTTGCCTTCATGGATGACATTTTGGTGTATAGCAAATCCTTAACTGATCATCTTCAGCATCTCGAGTTAGTCTTTTTGACTCTCAAACAGAATCACTTATTTGCTAAACTCAGTAAATGCATATTTGCCACCCTACAACTGGAGTATTTGGGACATATTATATCAGATCAAGGTGTTGCCACTGATCCTGCCAAGACTAGTGCTATGTTACAGTGGCCTACACCTACTACTGTTACTGAGCTCAGGGGATTCTTAGGCCTCACGGGTTATTACAGAAAATTTGTGCAGGGCTATGGTATTCTGGCTAAGCCTCTCACTAATATGTTGCAGAAGAACAAGCCCTTTGTCTGGTCACATGAGGCTCAGGAAGCCTTTGCCAAATTAAAGGTTGCCATGAGTCAAACACCAGTGCTAGCACTACCAGATTTCAGTAAAGATTTTGTTATTGAAACAGATGCTTGTGGGACAGGAGTTGGAGCTGTGTTACTCCAGGAAAGCCATCCTATAGCTTATCAAAGCAAGGCACTCAGTCCCCTCAACCAGAAACGGTCAATTTATGAAAAGGAATTTCTAGCAATTATGATGGCAGTGGATAGATGGAGACAATACTTGGTCAGAGGTCCTTTTGTTATCAGGGCAGACCACCAAAGCTTATGCCATTTGGAAGATGAGGACCTGTCTTCCGAGTTACAAAGAAAGGCCATGACAAAACTAATTGGACTACAGTACAAGTTTCAGTATAAGAAAGGGTTGGAAAACAAACTTGCTGATGCTTTGTCCAGAGTAGGACACTTCTTTGCATTGCAAGCTCTGTCTATTGTCCAACCTCTCCGGATACAGGAAGTGGTTAATTCCTATGCCGTAGACCCAGCTGCTCAACAACTTCTCCAGGAGTTAGCTATTATTGGCACCAATGCCCAAGGTTCCAGTCTGTCTAGTGGACTCCTCAGACAACATGGCAAGGTTTGGGTGTGCACCAACTCCGGGTTACAAACAAAAATTATTCAGGCTTTTCATTCATCTGTAGTGGGAGGGCATTCTGGTATTCAATCAACTTATCAACGCACACACAAGCTGTTCTGTTGGAAGGGCCTTAAACATGACGTGGATAATTTTGTCAGACAATGTGCTATATGCCAACAAGCCAAGCATGAACTTTGTAAGTCTCCTGGCCTTCTACAACCCTTGCCTATACCTAATAGTGCTTGGCAAGACATTTCAATGGACTTTATTGAGGGGTTGCCTACTTCAGAGGGTTTTTCAGTTATTTTGGTGGTGGTCGACCGTTATATCAAATATGCACATTTCATTCCTCTCAAACACCCATTCACTGCTGCTCATGTAGCCCGGGCATTTTTGGACAATGTGGTTAAACTGCATGGGTTACCTAGGACAATTGTATCTGATAGAGATAAAGTTTTCACCAATGCATTTTGGCAAGATCTCTTCAAGAGGTGTGACACAAAGCTGAACCTCAGCACTGCTTATCACCCACAATCTAATGGCCAAACCGAGCGTGTAAATCAGTGTCTGGAGATGTTTTTAAGGTGTTCCATTAATTCCACTTCAAAGAAATGGGTTGCGTGGCTTCCTTTGGCCGAGTTTTGGTACAACTCTTCTTATCACACTACACTAGGAGCTACACCTTTTAAAGCCTTGTATGGCGTTGACCCTCGTTACTCCTTTGTGCCTAACATTGCTGAGCCCAAGTCTCAGGAGGCTTCTACCTGGCTTGCTGAACGAAATCAGTATTCTGAATGGTTGAAAAAACAGCTTGGCCGAGCCCAGCTACGCATGAAGCAGTTTGCTGATCCTAAGCGTTCAACTCGTGCATTTGCTGTTGGAGAGCAGGTTTATCTGAAATTACAGCCTTATGCTCAGCATTCCGTGGTCAATCGCCCATTTCTGAAATTAGCTATGAAGTATTTTGGTCCTTACACTATTTTGGCTAAAGTTGGTTCTCTGCATATAAGTTGGATTTACCACCTAACAGCAAGGTACATCCGGTTTTTCATGTATCTCAACGCAAACAACACCTTGCTGATTATACACTAGTCTTTTCAACACTGCCTTCCTCTCTAAAGTTGGATACTGCTAATGTACAGCCTGAATAAATTCTGGATCGTCGACTGGTGAAGCGCGGCAATGTGGCACTCCTCCAGGTTTTGGTCAAGTGGACTACTTTACCTTCTTCCATGGCAACCTGGGAGGATGATTCTATTTGTGCGCGCGCGTTTTCCTCTGGCTGCAGCTTGGGGATATGCGGCGTCTCAAGGGGGCGACAGTGTCACGTCTACTGTACCCAGCGTCGTTCCGTCAGCAGATTGAATTAGTTGGGCATGGAACCAGTTAAGTTATTTAACGGTGTTAGTGTGAGTCTTGTGATGTGGTGGCTATATATGTCACGGAATGTTGTAGACGTATTATTAAAAAAAGAAATAGAACTCTGAACTCTCCCCAAATGCTCTCTGCCTCGATCCCCAATCCTCTCTACTTCTAAATCCCAAATTATCTGTGAATCCGTTGTGATCCCACCCAATCGTAGGTTGGGACAT
This sequence comes from Stipa capillata, assembly GCA_019208055.1. Taxonomy (NCBI): domain Eukaryota; kingdom Viridiplantae; phylum Streptophyta; class Magnoliopsida; order Poales; family Poaceae; genus Stipa; species Stipa capillata. Next base: position 65,453 of record JAGXJF010004415.1, read on the forward strand.
AACAGACAGGAGCTCAGCGCGTCACTGCGCGCGCGCCCACTGCCCACGCACAGGCCCGTGAGCTCGCAGTGAGCAGTGAGCAGTGAGCAGTGACCGAGCCCTCGATCTCAGCTTTCCCCTCATAAAACCAACCGGACCAAGCAACCAATCTATAATAACATATATTTCTTTCTGTGTCTCAGCCAAAAGAGGCAAGAGAAGCGGCCACCCAAACCAAACGTGCCGGGACACCGCGCGGCCATGCCCATGGACGACGACGACGACGTGTGGGCTGTCACCACCAGCCCGAGCGCCTCACCCCCGCCGCACCCCATCTCCGCCTCCTCCGCCGCAGGCTTCATCTCCACCGCGCTCAGCCTCAACTCCCGCCTCCACCTCCTCGCCTCCAGCGGCCGCGGCTCGCCGTTCCACCCCGATGACGGTGGCTTCGGCGGATGCGGCGGGTTCCGCAATGCGGCCGCGTCCCAGTCGTCCTTCTCCTCCCCCGCCGCCGCCTCCTTCCCCCACCTCTCGCCCCTCGACGCCGGCCCCGCGCGCCGCCCGCTCGAGCGCGAGATGTGCCTCGGGGGCGCCACCGGGGCCTGGGCCGGAGCCGGAGCCGCCGGCGGCACGGACCGCCGCAAGAAGCGCTTGATCAAGAACCGCGAGTCCGCCTCGCGCTCCCGCGCTCGCAAGCAGGCCTACGTCACCCAGCTCGAGTCGGAGGTGCAGCACCTGCAGCAGGAGAACGAGAAGCTCCGCGTCAAGTACGAGCAGGTGACCGGAATCCGCCGCCGCTCTATACATCTCCTTGCCAAGAATCTCTTACACCCATGTCTTGCTCGGTTACTAACTCCGTCTCTTTCTTGGTACGATCCGCGCTTGCGGCGGCAGCTGAGGGAATCGGTGGAGGTGCCTGTGCCGGTGAAGAGGACCCTGCAGCGGGTGCTCTCGGCGCCATTCTGATTTCTCAAGAGTAGCAGCAGCAGCTACCACCGCCACAACTACAACTACTCACATAGCTAGTGTTGCAGAAGCACTTACCACCTACTTAGTTCATCACGCATGTACATTCATATGGTTTTTGCTTTGATTAGATGGTCTCTTTTGGTCAGTGAGGAGGGTTGGAAATGGCATGCAGCTTAATCTGTACAGTAATGGCAGCTGCTAGAGTGAGCTAGTATTGTTCTTGCTCGATCAGCGGCTGATTTTCTGACTCGGTGTCCTATCCTGTTTTGGTATTGTTATCACTACCACCATGTCCATGTCTATATGTAGCTTGTCAGATGGGATTAGGCAGAAAGATGATCCAGCTTTGCTTTGCTGTGCCTGTACCAATGTGGTAACTATTGCTTCCTCGAACAATGACATTTTGGGGCCGAGGAAAGAAACAAACTGGCATCATCCCTCTCTCTGTTTTCTCCGTTGATGGATGGATGGGCGAATTTTTCCTCTTCTTTTCTCGGCTTATCTTCGATCGTGCTGTGATGATGATGATCTGGGTGCGCTTTGTTCGCCCGTCTCAGAAAGGGCCATGATCTTTCTATCCGAATAGTCTGGTTCCTGCAAGTCCGCCGGGGAGTTGTTCTCTCCTTTCTGACTTCAACAAAGTTCATTTGAACTAAAGCCGTGTTTGGAACGTGGGAATGAATTTCTTTTCGATCCAACAAATTTGACCATCTTCTGTGTAATTCCCGTAAAATTCCAAGGTTGCAAACGGGGCTTAAAATGTTGTAACCATGCATCTTTTCTGCTTGTGCTCTTTATGCCAATGAAGTAGGATCAACTGTTTATTTAGACCACACCACACCATCTTACCGGACCTGTCAGTCAGGACCTCAGATATCAGCCTGTACAACAGTGAACAGTCTAGACTATCTTCGTGGCCCCACATGTCATACAGCGTACTGGTGACCAGGAAATCTGGTCTCCGGAGATGGTTGACTTGCTCTATTGATCCAGACACGGAGCTTATTCTTGGCCAATTCTTGTAGATCACTGTTTATATATAGATAATAGTATAACACGGAGTAATTAACGATGGCTACGCCAGGACCAGGCACAGGTCTTGTTGTTTCTGATGTGACTGGTGTGGGACCCAGTTTTCTCCCATGGACCCCTCAATCCATTAGCTCCCCGAGCCTTCCAGGACAGAGTTCTTCAAAAACAAATGAACAAAAAAGGACAGATTCTTTATGTCTTCAAAGAAGAAGAGAGAGAGCACAGATTTTTCATGAGGTGAGGAGCATCTTGGTATCGCCATCGATCAGGATTTGTTGTCACATCGCCGTGTATCCTGAGCTGCGATCTCTTTTGCGCCGACACTTCAGTAATCACAACACTCAAAAATAGTACAGTATCTTTAGCGCCACACAGTACTGTGGAGTATATCCTAATGGCGTGGTGAAGCGTGCCTAGGAAACCATCGATAAAATATTTTGACCCAGTTAGGGTACGCCCGTACGAGTGGAGCACCAACGGTTATCTCGAAGCCATAATTTTCTCAGCTTTCGTAATTGTCCTGATCCTGAGATATTTTTCTGAAACTATACTGGAGATATCCTGAGAAAAAAGAGTTTCTGAATGCGTCATAACTCTTTGGAAGGGGTGGTGACGTGAGAAACCAAAGCTGGGTGGTGCTTGCGTAAGTGGATGAACAGGAGCCTAAATACGTGCAATGATTGTTGTCCTACAAACCCTAGCCCAAGAAGCTTGATCAATTTATCCCGCTGCAGAACCAACCGAGCATAAACTAGCCGAATCTCTATCCCTTAATTAGTCGTATCTTCGCATTCAGCTTCATCTGATTAGTCTCTAGCGTAATAGTTTAGGATGTTAAATATGTGGTGTGTAGATCTTTCATTTTCCACGGATTATTACGGAGTTATAGCATTAAAAAAAACATGGTTGTTTGTTTTGGAGAAAATTCTTTTTAAGCACTCACAATGCTCCATCTTGTACTGTATCTTAAACATATCACCTAAGTAAAATACTGATGTAAAGACCTAATTAAAAAAAAGAGATAACGTCTCCTAATATTAACATAGCTTTTAGCATGAAACCCAATATAAATTATACTTTTTCTCTAATAAAACATATTAAATGACAACTTATTTAGATATAAGCCACTGAAAAGCTATACCTAAACACATGTTTAATACATTTAATAAACCTAATATATTATGTAGTGAGATTGTCTTAAGGATTGTCTTATGGCGCTGAAGAACTCTTCGGTCCTGATTTTCGGTCCTGATTTTCTTGCGGATGACTTTCTGATCTCTGTTTTACCGCCGAATAACTCATTGTTCCTTCAATGCAATTTGGTTTTGATCTGTCATCTCTTTATGCCACCATTGTGACCTTCTTGATATTGTTTCACGTGAATATATAAATACCATGTGGGTAAAATGGCCACTCCGAGATAGAACGAAAATTGAAATATGATGTAGCATGCAACGAAGAGGAATTATTTTATTCTCATGGATTAAAGATTTTTCTCCCATTATTATGGAATCTACAGCATCCCGGAAACATGTTTAAAATACAATAGATCGTACACGCAGAGATAAGTGAGATGATACAAGCTTCACTCTCTAGTGGCTTTACATGAGCATATAGATGAACGGCTAACTTATTTCCGATTAGTCAAGCACCGCACAAATACGGACTAAAGAAATGTTGTAGTAGTGCTCTAGGCGTGAACTGATTCTGTACCTCAGGCATTTTATATTCTTACATATGGCTTTCAGATTTTTTTTCTGATGACACAATACTACAGACATGCACTCCGTAAGGGGAAAAAAGAGGAGAGGAGGGAACTCTTTTGATGTGCACACAATGCGTTGCTATCACTAGCTATCAGATCCACCATAAATGTTTTGGGCCATTTTTGGCTCGGCAGGTACGCCATGCATGGCATGCACTGTGTGTGCGAGTACAACGGCGCGGTTTCCCTCACACCCAGCTGCGCAGTGAGGCACCTGGCAGCCACCGAAAGCGAAAAGCAGGAATATTTCACGTGTCCAACGCCGCGGCGACGACGTTACCCCCTCCAAGTATCGCCGCGCCGGGCGGCAGGTACGCTACGCGCGTCATGTGAAGGGGAAGCAGGCCAGGACGTCGTAGGCGCCGTGCGCAGCCTCTGGTGCGGCCGGGGGGTTTGACGGTCTCCCGTTTCAGGCACGGGCGCTCCGGCCACCTGCTTCCCGTTCGTAACGAGGCGGTGGATTGCAGGGTCCGCCGCGGAGGCGGGAGATTACGTGCAGATGCAGGTGGTGCGTCGGCGAGGCTCGTGTCGGTCGGGCCGTTGGTCTCCCCACATCCGCCGCCGCGGCAGGCCGGTCTTGAGATTTTGGAGGCCCTGGACAAAACTAAAACTCGGGACCCTTAATATAAATATCATAATAATAATAATCAATATATATATATATATAACATATAAATATTATAACAATAATAATCAATATACATATATATATATATATAACTTTACTAATAAACACTTAAATGCATCCAAAAGCAATAATATTTATACAAATAATTTATACATATTACCTTAAAATTTTCTTTTAACATTTCTTGATGCAAAATCACTTATGATGGGCGTCGCCGTGTTGGGCCTTCGGCCAGAGGCCTAGCTAGCCAGCTGCTGCGTCCTGCATGAATTGCTGCTGTTGCGCGTTCTGCTTCTGCACGTCGTGCGTGACTTGCTGCTGCTGTTGCGCTGATGCGCGGCTAGCAGGTCTTGGCCCTTGGCCACATGCATACGGCATACCTGGGGTGGGGCCCCTGGGATTTGGGGGCCCGGGGCGGCCGCACACCCTGCCCCCCCCCCTAGGGCCGGCCCCTGCGCCGCGGTCGCGGCACGTACCGGCAGGCAGGCTGGTGGACGGCTCGCCGGCCGGGCGACGCGTCCACGTGCACGAACTGGCTGGTTTACGGTATTGTTACGTAGAGAAAAAAGAAAAGGAGTGTTACGTGTGGAAGCTGACGCTCCCGTGTACAGTATACTCTCTGTTTTCCGAATGCTTTAATTTCCACTTGTAACCAAATCATGCCTGTTAATTCAGATGGCTAAATTTCATATAGAATTCGACCAAATTTCTTTCGATGATGTCTCAACCATGAGAAATGACGCGATGGAGGAGAACAGGAGAACTGGAAAGAGCTAATTGGCAGTTTTAAGAAAACATGCGTTGCCGCTTGCCCCTGCGTTTGTATGACGGGTTTGCTGTAACATGGGCTCAGAGCAAGAGGGAGGCAGCAGACGACGGTGGGAATTGTGTTTCGAGTGGTAAAACGTCGACTACGGGTCGTGGAAGAGGGGTGTGGCATTCAAGGTCACCGGAGACTGAATTAGAGTGCGGGTGGCTACTTCGTGCTGCTGAAGGTTAGGGCGTGCGACGAGGTGGCACGGTAGACCACGGGAGGGGAGGACGGCCGATGGGTGGATCGGTGCTTGAGGGCGGGTCGGCGAGGAGGGGTAGGGGTTGGCGACGAGGCGCTAGGGTCAGAAGGCGGATCCACCACAGGAGGAGCGTGGGGACGCTAATGATGGAGATGACTACAACGGCGAGTGGTTAAGCGGTAGGGAGCTACGGGCGGCGAAGATGGAGAAGAAAGTGACTGAGACTAGAAGTTTCAGGCAACTTAACGCAGGCCCTTTTTTTGCGCGAATCGTAGAACCAGAGAAAGGTTATTCACGTCTAGAAAAACGTTCGGCATTTCGTTTCGAGCGGGCTCAACATGCTGGGACTAGGGTTTGTGGTGAGCAGGTAGGCCCCATGGGAACCCACCGCATAAAGCCTAAACGTAACATCAGGAGAAGGTCTACTGGGCTTCGTTTGGAACATAGGAAATCCACCGGAATTCTACTGTTTTCTTATAAAAAAAACTCCTGCCCCACAAAGGCCCTTAGAAAGGGTGCAAATTGACAACGCAGGTATATCCTGATGTAGAGAAGAACATTCACATTTCGTGTTTCCATATGCACATTGGAGCTTCAAATGAAACGAATAAATACATAGTTATTCTGATAACATCATAGAATAAGGATAATATCCCTGCTAAGGTAGACCGAACCGTACCCCCTAAGTCCCAAGAACATAAAAGAGCAAAGTGGTGCATGCACCCAAAAATGACGGGGTAATCCAAAGATAAACCCCATATAACATCCACAACAGTAGATAAGACATCGCTCACTTCTTTTAAGGCAAAACTGTACAGACAAAAAAAGAAGGAATTTACTTCTGGAATTTATTTCCTATTATTGGTGTGTTTGCCTCTTTTATGCCTTTAATGCGCTTTTACGTGCAGCCATCATGTCTGACCTAGACAAACAAAATCGTCCGACTCTGAAAAGGACTTGCTGTACATCCATGATCCATCTATCCCTGAACATCCCACCCATGATTAGATGGACAATTCCTTCCAATCGGTTCTCCGATGGTAGCGAGCAACCGTGTTTTGTCATCTCGTTCTTCAATAGACCTGAAGAAAATACTTCAGTTAGTAATGAATTTAAAAGGTTAGTGCGTATCGAGGTAAGTTAAAGTTCAATAAGGAGTGAAACCTTTGTGAAAAGTGGAACCGACCTGATTTGCAGGTGGGAGACCTTAGTGAAGTAACCATTCTGCCCAATCATTGCGTCTTCTAACATTATTTCCCTGTTAGCACACCAGAGCAGTGAAACATGCAAATATTAGGCATGCCAAATGTGGCAGATCATCATCTTAATAGTCACAGTACTGGACAGATAAAATGTAAAGCCAATTTTGCAGGCGTGCGTAGCAAACCTGCACTTCCAATATCTCAGAGCCTCCGATAGCATCTAGTATGTAGTTCGTATCTACCCCCAACATTGTAAACCTCCTCATCTACGAAAGAATACAAGAAAGTTATGTTGAATAGAACTTTTACAAGAACACGCCTGAGCCCATTGTACATTGATCTAAATTACCGATGTCAAAGTAAAATGAGGTCACCAAATAAGAATTCGGTAATGTTGTAAACCAAGGCAATCCTCCACTGTTTCGAAGATCTCATGTGTTCTTTTTTTTTCAAAATAACAGAGGATCACATGCTACTGCCATGAAAATCATGTCCAAATGCAATATGACAACCTGAGACGTAAGTAACTCTTAAGTAGTCCTATAATTTTCCAATAGAAATGCATCTTACAAAGGAAAGCTGGATTTCTTTCCAAATAAATGAAAATGCAATATAACTTTTTCTGAAATAGTAGTACAAAACTAGTCCAAGAGAACAATGCAAAGATAACCTATGGGGATACTGCCATAGCATCTGGCATTACCCCTCCACAGCTAAGAACTTACTCCAAAGCACCAACTTCAGTTCCTTATTCTCGTCACCTTTTTAGCTTATAATCTCAAAAAGGATTGGTCACAGCTACTTAGGTAAACTCTTAACTCCAGAGGTCATCTTTGCAATACCATCTGATTGTACAGTTTTGCATTATCATACCTATTCAGCTATTCACCTATTAACTACAAAGAAATGGCTAGTCAAATGCAGGTATAGCTAGTTGTAACAATGTTATACAAAACTAGCCCAAATTACAGTGTAGAAAGAAAGTAAACATCTAAAAGGTTAGAACAGATACAGCATTGTTATGCAAGGCACACTAATCAACCTCACATTCACACCGCCTGCAAATCACAAGTTCACTTCGCAAGTTAACATATTAAAAATTCAACTATATTCCTCCTGGAAGCAAATAATTGAGTTTGAGGTAATGTAGCAAACCCATGCCACTCTACCAGAAAAGCAAAGACCAAACTAGTCAACATACTTTTTATGAATATTTCTGATAACTTCAAATGTAACGACACATTAAATTTCTATGCATCTAAGATTAAGAATTGTAGCATATATTTACAAGTATCTTCTATTGCCTTGCCCCATAAAAGTATAAAACAACCTCATTTTATTATTCTATCACATTTTTGTAAACATCAAGAACAACCTCTCTAGTCGCTATGCTTGAATTACGTAGAAAGGTGAAAAATAACCCCCTTCCATAATTATGAAGACAACTATAGTTATGCTTTAGCCATTTATGAAACAAACTTATATTGTTCCTACAATAGACCAAGTAGAATTTCCAAGTTCTGGTCATGCAACATAAGTTATCTATATCTATATAGAAATAAAGTCAGCAGAAGTACCACAGCAGTGCTCAGCTTGTCAGGGAGGAAACTAGAACTAGAGGAACTCTATATCCTTATTTGACATGAAAAAAGGAATCAATTGATAAATTGGAAAAGGCTAACCATAGGGAATCCAGCAAGTAGGTCAATAGGTACCCATCCTTGATCGTCCATATGTCTCCTCAAGTATGTATCGTGGCAAAGATTATTAGTGCTAGCAAGAAAAGAGGTGAAACAAACAATTAGCAGCAAAAACAAGCAATGACACCTCAAGAAATATCAAGCAGATTCACTACCTAAAATAGAACTCAATTTGCTGCCGAATATCCTCTTGGACACTTAGCTGACCCTGGTGAACCCATAAAGGCTGCATTGGCTGCTGAACTAGATGCATGTTTTGGAACTGCTGCTCAACTGGTGTAATATAAAAAGGATAGGCTTGCACATCAGCTGCACATCACCATACTAAACATATCACAACAAAGAGATAGGACGTTATTCCAAATAATGACAGGATGAATTGACTACTCACCAGGGTACGCAAAGGGTGGAACATATGGCACAAAAGGCTGTGGCACCATGAAATGTGCAGGAGGTGGTGGTGGCAGTGCTCGGTGAAATGGCCCATGCTGGTAGATGCTTGGCTGTTGCTGTTGGGGCGGCAGTGGTGCTCGGGGATAGTTCCTAGGGGAGAAACTAACCCCTCTCTCATGGTCACGGCGATTCCGGCCGCCACGACCGCCAAAGCCATTGCTACTGCCACCACCATTTCGGGAATTATTGTTCCAGGGGTTTGCGGCCGCCACTACCACCACTATTTCTGTTGCTCCCATCATCATTCCCAGTGCCATTATTGTTGCTGCTGCCACCACCACGACCACTACCATTCCAGTTGTTATTGCCAAAAACCCTTCTACTGCTGTCAATGCCACTGCCACTGATGCCGGCGCTATGATGGACACTAGAGTTCAGGTTGCTGCCACCACCAAAGCCTCCATCTTTACAAGTACCATCACCACCTCTACCGCTGTTCCCATCACTGCTATTATTACCAGTGCTGCGGCCATCACTGCTCCCATCACCACCGCTGCCAACACCGTTATTACCACCATGCCGAACTAGATTCGGCTGGTTTGTGCCACCGTTCTGTCGCGAGGAGGCTGCGGCGGTGGCATTGGGAGGAGGAGAAGTGGAGGTAGGGCTCGGGGCAGTGGAGATCAGATTAGAAACTGGTTGCAACGGTAGAGATGGCACGACCAAATCCTCCTGATTTCATCAATAATTCATCAAACACACGAAAATATCGGGTTAGTGCTGGACAGCCTAAATCTGGAGAATTATTCCTAGATTGTATACGCATCAGCATAAACGGACTTAATCGCGAAATTCAGTTAGTACCGGTGCGGAAGGGGCGGAGCCATCGGAGAGGGACTTGAGGGAGTCCGACGATGCCGACTTGGGCCACGCGCGCGCCGACTCGGCGAGCGCCGGCCACGACGCGTCCCCGCCCATGATGCCGCCCACGGGGGCCGCGGCGGCGGGCGTCGGCGGCGGCACGTTCCACGCCGTCTTCCTCGTCGCCGCATTGCCGGGATCGGCCCCCTCAATCTGGGCGGACGGATCCCGGGGTTTCTCCTGCATCGGCGGCGGAGGCGCCGCGCGGTCGGGCCCCGGCGCCGCGATCATCGGCGCCGGCGCGAGGGCGGCGCTCGCCGCGGTCGGTTGCGTAGGCGCGGTAGCACCTCCAGCGGCAGGCGACATGGCGAGGCGAGGCGAGCGGCGGGGAGCGGGGCAGGGCTTGTGTTGGTGCGGGGGTTTTGGATTGCAAATCGGGAACGGAGGAGACTAGGAGGGGGGCTCGAAGGAGCGGCGGCGGTGTGGGTTAGGTGGGCAAATTAGAGAAATCTGCAGGTATTTTTGAGAGATTTTATCCGAGGAGAGCCCCGCGATTATGTGTGTTTGTTTATGATTTGGCAGAGGTTGTTGTAATGCTTGCAAACTCCAAAAAAAACCTCGATTCCCTAGAGAAATAGCAAAATAAAGAATATTGCAATTGAATGTTAAGGTGTAAATGAAATGAGTGGATAAAGAGGGTTACAGAACTAAAATTAGTTTAAGAAGGAAACCGTTTTCTTTCACCCTTGATACAGGATATGGACTTGGATATACAGTATCTTTTCTGTTGTTGAGAGAATCATAGAGTACTTATGCATTAAAAAATTCCTTACCTTTTTGCAAGGAACCTTTTTTCCAAAATCCATGTACTAGAACGTGTACTATATGTATATATACATATATGTATATATGCAAAAAAAAGGAAATAAAAATAAAAATTATGATCATTTCTGCACATTATAAAAGTTCAATATATAATAATATGTTTACAGCTTTTAGTAACTATGAACTACTAGTCCAGACTTTTGCATGCGTGGCTGCCTGTCAATCTGACATGCATGACGTTCATGTGTAAATTTGCCTACGCGTGTATTACCTATCTATGCGATCGATCGCTACGCTCGGATTACTATCTTGCAACTCGATTGGTTAACCTATCTAATTCCAAGTTTCAAACAGTTCGTTGTTACCCGTTGAATTTTACCTCCAATATGGCCATATTGTTTGACTCTTAACTCGCACATTTTGTTCGCTTGCAAGCTGGGGCCAGGTGGCAGAGTTGGCATGCACTTGACAGGAACAGATCATCAGATTGGCGTGTCGAGCAGTTGGTGCGACACGGCTTCTTTGTCTCGTACGTGTGTTTTGCGAGTGTCGCGCGTCAGAGAGAGTCCGTGTACCGCGTGGCAGGTCAAGCAGTCAACCCAACAGATGTTTTGGCGAGAGAAGCTAGGATTTCCGGTACTGCAAAATTAATTGTAATTTCAGTAGTGAAACGTGATAGGTTCCAAGTTGGCACGACTCCTAATTGACCTGACGTCCTGACCCCTAGTTTGTTGTTTAGGCATCGATCGAGACTATCGCTGCATGAACGTACAGCATGCAACTGCATGCCCAGCAGCAACGCGCGCGGAGTAAGTTCCTTGTTTATTCGTCCATGTCTCGTGTCGTGCCAGCACATATCCTTTTTCGTGATGGACTTGGACATCGGAAAGGCTAGGAGTTACTTATAAGAGGAAGAAAACAAGGCTAACTACTTACTTTTGAAATGATGTCTGGTTCGAATTCGATCTGTGCACTATGCTCCATCGGTTGGTTGATGCATGCGTGAAATCCGCTTTTGACGTGCCGCACTTGCATGCCGAAAGAAACGCAAACGCCTATACTCCCGTGTGAAGTTCGATAAAAAAAGCTGTTGGATTCGAACCGATTTCGATTGCGAATTTTATGCGTCGGACGTTCCCATCTGAGGTAAAATCAGATGCCTCGCAGATCCCACCATTCAACTCACGCTGCCGTTCGATTACCTTCGTCCTTACAGCTGCTTCAGTAATCAATCATACCCTCTCATGCACCTCACCACCTCATCTTGCTCCTGCTGTTCCCCCTTCCCCCTCACTCGCGCACCAAAATCCTCCTTTAAGCAGCGAAAAGAAATAGATGTAGAAAAGATAAAATTCCGTGCAACATCGATGGATTGCTCATGCAACACATGAGATTAGAGGACTACAATGTTAATAAATAACTTACTGTAAAATATGTACAAAGTACATTGCAACCTCTAAAGAAAGGGCATTGCAACATTGTAAAATAACTTTCTGCAACATCTAGAAAAAAGAATTGTGCAACAAATGAACAACGTGCACTGCAACATCAGTGACTTTCAGTGCAATAGCGGAAAAACACTTCTTGCAACATCGGCCAATGTAACACCGTAACATCAAGAAAAATCATTGCAACATCAAGGATTACAGGTTCAACACATGGACAAAACAAACTGCAACATCCTAAACTCACATGGTACAACATCAAAAAAAGAGCTGCTGCAACATACAGGTTTGCTGTGCAGCATATTGATAAAACAAACTGCAGCATCACAAATACAAATGGTGCAACATCGCCTCAAAAAATTAAAAAAAATCATATTTCAAATCCAACACAATATTAGTCCATCTCATCGAAGCTCCACCGATGTGTCCTAAAGGAGCTCTTCGAGAGCGCCTCTATCTGGAGGTCACTCCTCACCGGAGCACCATCTCGACCATCACGCGCAGATCGTCAGGGCACCTCTTACCATTCCCGACCTCATCAGAGCTCCTCCTCCTCACCCCGAATCTGGTCATCGGAGCATGATTGGTGGCTGGGGAGCCATCCCACATCACTCGTCAGATGGAGGAACGTCCGCTCTCCACTATAGCTGCACACGTTGCATTCTGCGTTGGGCACCTCGTCCAATCGCCGTAGCAATTAGGCCCCATAGCTCACGCGCTCCCGCGTTTGAAGCACTGCGTCCTTGGAGCATTAGCAGAAGCAGGCTGTTGTGTCTCTCTCCTCGCAGGTAGTGTTTAGAAAGAGAGAGAGTAGGGAGCGATGAGAGCACGAAACCGATGGAACTGTGTGGAAGCTGGAGAAGTAGATAGAGCAATCCCAATGCTCCACCTCAGTCGTCTCATAACCCATGCCACCTAGCAAAAAGCGTGGCGGGTAATTATGGACGAGAGAGAGGGAAGCCATCTCTTAATCTAGATATGGCTCTTAACAGCGTAATTGATGCAAATTATTCTTGAGCGATCTCGTGTGGCTCACACCCGTACTACTATGTACTAGAGCTATGCCACGAACATGCTACAAGATTAAAATAATAGTATTGATAATAAAATATAATAAATAGAATCTTTTTAGATACAACACTAAAATACAAGCTACTGAGAAGGTTGTATCTAAACAGTTATTTAATACAGTAAGATACAACTTAAGATACATTGCATTGGGAGTGCCCTAGGAAGCTCGGGATTTTTCTACCACATCCACATGTGCAATCTGCCTCGTCGGTTGCGCTTGCGATGGATGGCAGATGGACCGTCTGAGTTCTGAGCCCGTACTGATGCCCAACAGCCCAAAGCCAAACTTTTTCGATTCTAATTTGATCATCGGATGGGGCCCAACAGGAAAGGTGCTTTCCTCTAAATTTTTAGGTGGTATGTTGGGTGCACTAACAAGGTTTCCTCGTCATGACAAAATTGCTGAGCTTTTCTTGCTTCTTCGATTCTTCGTAGGCAATAGATGGATGGATCACACAACTGGAGAGCTTGCTTGACTGCACTAGGAACTAAAGCACACAGTCACCACACCAGTGACGCTCTCTTCATTAACTGTTGGTGAGGATCATTTCTCTCGAATGATTGATTTTTAGCCATCACCAACAATTAACAGCTGGGACCCTAACTAATACTAGCAGGGTGACCATGCGTTGCAACGGAACTTCAAATAGTAGAACACATCTCATGTTCTGACCAAAACCATAAGTCCATAACAAAATATGCTGTTTTGCCTTACAACGATCTAATAGTAGCATGTTCGCACACATGCACACATATAACAAAATTTACGCATATGTGTGGGGGAAGGAATAGCACCAGCAAGCCAGCTAACTCAGAACGTAAAGATTAGATTCTGTTGTTTAGTAAGATAACAAATTTTAGTAGAGTAAAAAACTAACTCAGAACGTAAAGATTGGAGTATGTTTAGCAAAGTTTGTTGAGAGTTACATAAAGATTGGAGTCTGTTTAGCAAAGTTTGTTGAGAATTGGAGAGTTGGTTAGGGGAAGATGTGACACCACCATCACCACAGCCACCAACTCAAATTTTATAGATTGTAAAGATTACTAGCTACTCCTCCTTTGCTATGGTAAAGTCATAAGTCCATGCTCTCCAATATATTTTAAAAATATATATAACATGCTACAGATTGTGCGTTAGGCTTATCACGTGACCGATTGTGCGCCGTCCGATCGGGAGGAGGGGAGAAGAAAGAAGAAGGGAAGGACTAAGAAGAGAAGGAGTAAGAAGAGAAGGGGAGGGGGAGACTCACCAACGAAGGTGACCGGCGACCGGTGATGAGCTCCACGACAATGACATCAACCTAGAGGTTAACCGACAGCAGGACGGGTAATACCCCTCCACCCTCGGGCTTAGAGGGAGCTCTTGATCGGGGCGCTAATGCCCCGACTTGACGTTGGTGGCGATTGGTGATTGCCGGATTTGGTGGAGCGAGAGGAGGAAACCAGAGCTGTCTTGGAAGGTGTCGATGTGGATTGGTGCAACGATGCGGTGGTCGTGTTGTATGCCTAGGAAAGGCACGGTCCTAGGAGGCCCTGACCTCCTTGTCCACCGGGAGCACACCACTCACTCGACTGTCGTAGATTGAAGTTGAACCAGGGGTCTACCAGGGTTGGCATAGAGTGGGAGCCGAAGAGTTGCCATAACCATTGCCACCAATGTTGTTGGCGCGACCTTTGTTCTTGTTCTTGTCATCGCCACCCGTGCCCTTCCCAAAGCTAGGGGACTTGCTGCAACAAGCCGTGCTGATACACACTGCCTGCTGACCGATGGTGGTGGAGACGAGGGCGGTGGTTGCAGAGTTCTTAGCGCTATTGGAGATGCGCATCTATTGATGAGGAGCATGGAATGCACCTTGATGAAGGACGGGTAGGGCATCATCATGGCGACAACGGTGCCGGCGTTGGAGAGGTGGTCGCTGAGGCCACTGACTGTGTTGAGGATGAGTGAGCGGTCGCTGACAACAGCGTCAACGTCACGGAGAGCATCCACAAGGCACTTCTGCTGTTAGCAATATGCCGTAATAGAGAGGTTGCCATGCAGGAGGGAGTAGAACTCGGAGAGGGGGTAGATCGCCCGACTTTCCTTGTTGTTGCAGAAGAGGGTCTCCGTGGCGGTCCACGGGGAGTGAGCGAGTTAGTTGGATTCGACGATGAGGTCCAGGATGTCCTTGAAGATTGAGCCGTGCATCCAGCAAAGCATGGTAAAGTCCTGCATAGCCTATGCAGAAACTTTGGAGTTGGAGGGGGTGACGTCAACGTGTGCAAGGAGGCCAGACTTCCCTGGGAACGCGAGGAAGAAGGTGCACCACTTGGAGTAGTTGTTGGCGCCGAGCACCACAGGGATGTGGCGTGGATGCTAGGCATCGGCGTGGTAGCACCTGAGAGGCAGAGGAGTTGGTAGGGGCGGTGCCGCTAGACGGGACGTGAAACACGGCGTGCAGCGGAAGGAGAGAGGATCGTAGATTAATCTGATACCATGGAATAGTATAGACCGGGAGAGAATTGGGGAAAGCCTCGCCTAGTATTAATGACGCCGGGGCTCTGTTTATATATTACTCGTGAGATATGTAACAACCTAATAAACATTAGTTACACGAGATATACATTAATTAGCTCTAACAGACTATATCGCTAACTGTTCTGATGTGATCTTTCACTTTGCATTATGGCATGATGATTATTCTTTATATGCGATAATAATTATTCGAAGAAGACATAACTTCGTTCTTTGTCTGTAAGTTGTATCAAAATTAGCTGACCAAACAGTAAAACACGTGAAATTTATTCGACGAAACGAGATTACCGTAATCAACTAAAGGTAGCTAAGAACGTGTGCGACGATCTTAAGGTAGCGTTGGGTGCTTTGATTGTCTACGGTTCGTACATAGTGTAATATACGCTCGATCGATTGGTTCATGCGTGCATGGAATTCGCTTTTGACGTGCTGCGCTTTGATTATGTATATAGTTTCATATGTACTGAAAGCAGGGAAGGGAAAGGCGCGGTCTCTGTGAAGTTGGGTCAAAAGCTGGACGTTCGATTCGATCTGATTCTGATCGCGACCTGCCTGGTGGGGCCCAACGAGGACGGTGCTTTAGCTTACTAATCTAGATGCTTTTAAGGTGGCAATGGCGTGCCGGGTGTGCTTAGTTCTCCTCACTTCTTCTGTTTCGCGACAAAGTTGCTGAGTTCTCCTCACTTCTTCCTAGGCGATGGATGGATGGATCACACGACCGGCCAGGGAAGCTTGACCGTTGATACTACGAACCAAAAGAGCCCTGCTATCACCTGGATATAGGATATCTGTTGTTGCAACCTACTGAGATCGATGCCTGGCACGATATTTCTCGGATAAATCTTTTAATCTCCACACGTTTTTTATTTTCCTATTTAAGATTCATGCATCAGATCGATCCTGGAAGGGTTCGCTGATGAGGCAGTATGCGCTACCAATAGTGAGTGTCAACGGAAGCAATGACATTGTTATATAGTAATAGTACATCAATGGAGAGCCTTCCTTTCGACCGACCGATATTTAGCCATCACCCATTGCTCGTGGTATAGTCCAGTGCTCCACCATCTTTCTCGCGGCTAGGGCTGACCATTTTTTGGGTCAAAGGCTATCGCCGACTTGGAATTAAACTTTGTTAATGGGTGCACACGTACGTGCTCCGTGAAAAGTTATTCGAAGAATCGACATCCGGTGCTCGTCCTTTCCGGCCGATTGTATATCAGAAAACAAACGGCTTCTGAAGATCTTCTCTTTTTTTGACCATGGAATAGACGGCTAGTTGAGAATCGATGAGCGCAGCCGAGTGCGTGTGCTCGGCAGAGACAGAGAGACACTTCTCTGCAGTTCATGAGTCGTAACCACTACTGACCAGACCTGATACAATCAGGTTTGGCGAGAGCCGTGGCTGGATCGATGATTATTTGCTTCCCAGGCTCTCATCAGCTGCTCGCCTGCTCCCTCCAAGCATGCGCGGCTCAACGCGAAATGATTCAGAGGGTTGCTAATCTTCGGCATCATCATAAGCAAAATTCGTCTGTGATAATCAGAATCCAGCGCATCAACGCATGGTGTTGCGCATGCACCTAACTCGGCTTTACGGCTGTTGTTTGACTTAACCTAACTTGCGAAGTATGATGAGACATTAACGCGAATATCTTTTTCCTGTTCCTTTTTTGGGGCCCGAATATCTTTCCGGCCCGGCTGTGGCGCACATCAGATCGATTCTGCTTTGCCAGGTCAAGACTTCAAACCGACGCGAGCGCAATGATGTGATTAATGCCGTCTGGCTAAACCTGCTGAGCCCTCTGTCAAAACGAGAGAGAAAGAGAGATCAAGTGACGTTGGGCTGGGCAACATCGGCCCAGATTACAAATAGCTGAAGGCCTCCTCCTGTTTTCTGGGCTGTAGTGCTCAGCTGATCCCGTTGCATCCCGTTGTGTACTGCTCAACTGGTCCACCTGTTTTCTGAGCTGTAGGCGGAATTGAAATTAATTTCAATGTCGTAAAAGCTACCGTAAAACTTCACATTTAAAAACCAGTTTCGTAGAGCTCCACGTTTAAAGATATAGTATATCACAAAACTTCATACTTTAGGTTTTGCCATTAGTTTAACTAGTATGGCCTACCTATAATCAGTGTCTCGTCCATGCGTAACAGAGAGACATAACATCAGCCACCTCAACATCTAACATGGTTTCAGAGATCAAACTGTCGTTTATGCATACAAAGAGTATGACTAGAATATTGTTATGCAAGAGCACAAAGAAGCTAATGAAAATACTTATGGATGGCTAATCCTAGATGATGAGGTGGCAACAGCTGTATCTCTCTGTTACGCTTAGATAAGAGTAATAAGATATTAACAGGTCAACCATACTAGTCAAACTGATGGCAGAATATAAAATATAGATTTTTATGATACATTGTGTCTTTAAATGTGAAGTTTTATGAAATTTTTTGTTAAATGAAAAGTTTTGTGATAGTTTATACAACAGATGTGGAGTTTCGAAATTAACTCTCGAAACAATTCTCACTAGTAGGATACCCGTGCATTGCTACAGAAGAAAAAATATGTACAATGTTGTCAAAGGATCTGCATCCTCGCGTTCTCCCCTCTTCGGCGACAACCACACACTCTTATGGCTCCCTAGCTTCCTCGCCGCCGTGCGTCCCCTTAACCCTCCAACCCCGCATGTTGCATCTTCTCTAAGTTTGGCGACTTTGTGGTGTGGTCACTATTGCCAGATGTGACATATTGTAGGGCATTCGGAGCATCAACATTAATAAGGTAATGAGGGGGCCATATGGCAATGATGACATTTACGGAGGCAACAACAACCTACCGTGCTCCTCATCGGCTTTGCCTCCACTTCTGACCATTGTGCTCCATCTTTACAAAAGCAAGTGAACACCAAACTGAATAAAAACACTCGGCGGTTGAAATGATTTTACCAATAATGATCACGTAAATGATCATAACACCAATGTTGTTCACCACGACATAGACCTAGAGCAGCCTCCTTTGCCACCACCTGATGCGTCCCCTATGATAGCACCGTATGACGGGGCACCCACGACACAGCTGAACTGCATGAGCGGCCCAATTGAGGCGCCGAGGAGCGTGGCGAGCAAGATCATGAATAGACTAGGGACGTGGCCGACCACCCTCATGGTCGTCTTTAGCGTCATGATACTGACACCGACGATCATGGTGGAGAGGTTGAACACCGCTTGGTGAAGGAGGTGTCATTAAACTCGTCGAAGCTGGCTTTGGAGCCGGTGCCGTGCTCACGAGAGCGACGAAAAATGACCTGTGGGTTGCAGCTTTTGTGTAGGCGCTGAAATTGGTCTGGTTTCCACTAGCTAGTTGGAGGATCCGTAAGCTTTTTGGATATGTGATGGAGTTTATTCTTGTTGTCGAGATTATTACGTTGTTTGTTTGGTTTTGATGTTGAGATTACCCTGATTTTAGAGCAAGATTACCATGTAGTAGTTTTATAGTTGGTTAGTTTGTTGTTTGTTGATGATGTCTGTTAGGATTACACATTTGCATGCGTAGGCTAGACCCACCTGTCAGCATGTGTGTTGGTGTGAGAAGAAAAAAAACGATGATATATTATATTTACTATGAACTTTATTTATATAATAGTAAAGATGGTGTACATATGTATTGTGCGCTAACTTTTATTTATATAATAGTAAAGACAGTCGATATACTTGTGCAACAGCAAGAAACATCTGCCTGCGCTCTGGAAACTCGAGAACTACTATCGTGTGTAGTGTGCGGCACATCCGTACGTGACACGAGTCGGGTGTGCGTCTGAGACATGTGACATCGACGAAGGGCTGGCCGGCTCGATGGATCTGGCATGATTAATCCTGCAGACTTTTTTTTATAAATATTATTTTTAAAATCATAATTTCGAGATTTATACCTGCGGTGCCAGAAATTTGAAAACTATAAGCCTGTCGTCCGACCGTTGGACGACAGGGAGCTTATCGCTGGACCGTCGGACGACAAGCCCCAGTCATCGGACGGTCGGACGACAGCGCACCGAAAGGCCACGGGAAACAACGACGGGACGGACAAGACACCGGACAGGACGCCTGTCGTCCGACCGTTGGACGATAAGCCCACTGTCGTCCAACGGTCGAACGACAGGGGCTTTATTCCGCCCGCCCGTGATTCCTTCTCGGCTTTACATCGCCTCAACGGCCGTTGCCTCAGCGCCCGTTCCCATTTTCTCCATCACCCGAGCGCAGAAGAGAAAGAAGAGAGGAGAGGAAGGAGAGAAAGAAGAGAGGAGAGGAGGAAGGAGAGGAAGAAGGAGAGGAGGAGAGGAGAGGAGAGGAAGAAGGAGGGAAAGAAGAGAGGAGAGGAAGAAGAAGAAGAAAAGAGAGAAGAGGATGTGAGTTCGGGAGGAGTAAAGTGAGAGACCGAGCTCCGCATCTACGGTAAATTTTTCTGTAGATTTTATTAGTTACGTATTAGTTTGTATTTTGTTAATTTAGTACGTATTACTTTGTAATTACATATATTATTTAGGTTGTTTAGTACGAATTAGTTCGTATTTTAGTAGTGTAAGAAAGTTAGTATAATCATTATAGGTTATGTATGCAAATATAGATTATGTAAATTAAATCTCGTAGTTTAGTTAGGTCTATAATTGATTAGACGACGGGGAAAAATTGTGGTTAAATTAGGTCGAACTAATTAGTTATACTATTAGAGACGTAGAATATTAGTACGTAGTTAGGTTAATTATTACTTGTTCGTGATGACTGTTAAATTCGATCGTGCTAAAAGTTCTATCCCGATTTATCGGTCGATAACCCTGTGTGTTCCGGATCACCCTTGTACACGCGTAAGCGTGTACTCGACCTACATTTAGCACGAAAGAATTTAGCGGTCGCGCGACATAATAGAACTACATGTTTTACTTAGTACATGACGAAGATATCAATTTATCTTATGGCAGGTATGTCGGAGGTAGTAAACATGACGGTTTACTATGGCCCTGGGGTTGTTCGATCAAATCAGAGTGAGGTTGATCTGAGTGAATTCAGCCATGTTGATTTGCCTATTTCCGATCCGGAAAGGCTGAACTTCAAGGAAGCCAATCATTAGCTCACACGTACCTTCTCGATGGATCCTACACTGTATGCTGTGACCATTCAGGCAGTGTTTACCAAGTCTTGCACTGATATTAAATGGGACCTGTTGCCGATCGAGAGTACTAGAGACTGGAGATCGTGGATGCGGGTTTGCAATGCTAGAAAAAGTCCTCCGGTCGCACTAGTCCAAGCCATCCTGAAGGGTGCCGGGTCAGAAGGCGGTGGGTATGAAGCGGAGCAGAACAATCCAGAACCACAGGTGGACGAGGTAGTTCACTCCGCTTGGCAAGTTGGGCAAGCTGGACAGAGCAGTAAACCGGCAGAAATAGGTCCCACAGGGCAGGCGGATGAAGAAGAGGATTTCAAGTCCATGCAGGAGGTAATGGAACAGGAAGATGAAGATGGATTGGCTGAAGATGTTGACAAAGATAGCGGTGACGAAGATAACATCCATGCGTCCCCGATTCCGACTGGATGGAATCAGGAACTTCTTGGTGGCATGACTGTGAATGATTGCCATGATTCTGGTTGGGAATATAACAAGAACCAGATCCAAATTGGTTCGATTTATGCTACCAAGAAAGAGTTGAAGCATGCCGTCACGCAATGGGCCATGTCCACGCAGAGGATTTTCATGACTGACATATCTTCCCCAAGTAATTTAACCTTAACATGTACGGCTAATGGCTGTGAAAGCAAGGTGCACGCCCATGTGCCCAAGTATGAAGTGAATTGGGTCGTGACCAACGTCGTGCCGCACACTTGCGTCAGAAGCAATGTCCTAGCACGCCACCCCAATCTGACATCCACTCTCATCACAGAACTGATGTACAGCGAGATAGTGGAGAAGAAAGACATGGAAGCAAAGCACATACAAGTTGCAGTAAAGAACAGGTACAAGTACGATATCCCATACGGGCAGGCTTGGAGGGCTAAGCAGAAGGCCATGGAGATGCGCTTCGGCACTTTCTACGACTCGTACGACAACCTGCCCCGTCTGCTTTATACACTCCTCCTCCGGAACCCAGGGACACATGTTGACATACAGCACTCGGTGAACCCCCACTTTCCAGGCTATAAAGTGCTGAACCGAGCTTTCTTCTCTTTCGGTGCATGCATTGAAGCTTTCAGGCATTGTCGTCCAGTGCTGTGCGTGGATGGGACATTTCTGACAGGCAAGTACAAGGGGCAGATCCTGACGGCGATTGGTGTGGACAGCAACAATCAGATCCTCCCATTGGCGATGGCGTTCGTTGAGGGTGAGAACTTCTTGAGCTGGTTATGGTTCTTCAGGCAGCTTAAACATGGAGTAGTGAAGAATCGGGAGAACGTATGTGTTATTCACGACAGGCACCCTGGCATACTGAAAGCCGTGAAGACACTCCAGGAACCAATGGCTGATGAAGATCATCCTTGGCCGGACCTGCAAAGCCGTTGGTGCATGCGCCATCTTGGGGCTATTTTTTTAGCCGGTTTAGGAACAAGCGCCTGATGAATCTGTTTGAGAGGCTGTGCAAGCAGAACTAGGGGAAGAAGTACAAAACTTTGTGGCGGAAGCTCGATGACTTCACTAAGAGCGAGACCATTGATCGTAAGAAAAAAATTTGGTACTTAGCCCGGAAGAAGAGCCACGAGAGCTTTCTGCTATTCCAGCAATTGACCCTCCTGGTACGAGGAGGAGGAACACGAAACAAATAAAGAATTTCTCTCAGTGGATAGAGAAAGAGCCGCCTGAGAAGTGGTCTTTGCTTCATGACACTGATGGCGCTAGGTACGGCATCATGACGACCAACCTTGCGGAGGTGTACAACTTTGTGCTTAGAGGGCAGCGGGGTTTACCTCTAACTGCTATCGTGGAGGGTGCGATGCATGGCACCGTTAGGTACTTTCAAGAGAGGTACAGAAATGCTGCACTGCATATGAACAATTTTTCTGCGACCCCGTACTCTGCGAAGATCATGAAGTACATGGAGGATAAGATTCAAAAGGGATTAGGGCACACAGTCTACAACATTGGGAATCTAGAAAGGAGGTATGAGATACGTCTGAGGGATAAATCTGGTTTTGGTGCTGCGAACAAGACGAAGACTCATGAGGTTATAATTGGAACGAAAGCTACGCCCACTTGCAAGTGCACGTGCAACAAACCGAAGCTGCTACACCTGCCGTGCTCTCATGTGTTGGCTGCATGTGGGCAAATAGGGATGGAGTCA
This sequence comes from Stipa capillata, assembly GCA_019208055.1. Classification (NCBI taxonomy): domain Eukaryota; kingdom Viridiplantae; phylum Streptophyta; class Magnoliopsida; order Poales; family Poaceae; genus Stipa; species Stipa capillata. Next base: position 88,176 of record JAGXJF010004415.1, read on the forward strand.
ATCTCGTTCGTGTCACCGTACTATCTGAAGCAGTCTGTGCTCCATACTTAGATAGGCGAGATAAGTGGATTCTGTGCGGTTGGCAACTTCAACAACGTAGATGAGGCTCAAAGGGAATACATCCCAGATTTAAGACTACTCCGGGTAAGACGAGGCCGATGACAGGTCCGTCGTATTCGTAACGACATGGACCAATCGGAGGCTGGTGGTCCAACTAGGCAGTGCATGCATTGCTCAAGGTATGGGCATAGAATGAAACTGTCCTGACTTACGGAAACAAGGACAAGGGGATACTGCAGTTGGCGCTAGCACATCAGCACCTGAAAGCGCAGCAGGAGAACGTTAAAATGCTATTTAAGAACTTGTACTTTGAACTTAGTTTGTTCCGTATAAGTTTGTATTTTCTGTAAGTTTGTATTTCCTGTAATTTTGTAATTCGTGTAAAGAATGCTTGAGTTCGTAAGTTTATAATTCACATAAGTTTGTATTTCCTGTAAGTTTGTATTTCCTGTAATTTTGTAATTCGTGTAAGAATGCTTAAGTTCGTAAGTTTGTAATTCACATAAGTTTTCATAACATGGTATCCGTTCGTGTGATTCCGTAAGTTTATATTTGTACGAATCCATCATTACCGCAGGTATGGCCACGTATCGTCTTCTGGACCCTACGGTTGACATACGACACCGGGGGAGGCGGAATACAAAATTAAGAAATGCAAAAAAAAGAAAGGGGAACCTAATCTCACCTCCTTCTGTACCATAAAGAAAAGAACCAGAGATTTTTACCCTTCCCTAAAAAGAAAAAGAAGTGCCTCTATTTAGAGACTTAGCTAACGATGCGGGTTCGATTCCCGCTACCCGCTCCATTTTGTATAAAAGGAGTATTCTATTTGTCTAGACATAGTAGAGGCCCAACCTTTTTCGTCCACCAGTTTCCGGTACTCCAGAGCGGAGTAGAGCAGTTTGGTAGCTCACGAGGCTCATAACCTTGAGGTCACGGGTTCGATTCCCGTCTCCGCACTTAGCAGTCTGTATAAAAGGACTATTCTATTTATATAGATATGGTAGAGGGCTGTTGGATACCTACCTTACCTATGTTTATTTTTGACCTAAACCCTACAGCCCCGCTTTCTATCATTCTATGAAAGAATGAAGAGACTTTATCCACAACTCCGAAATTGATTTTTGATCGGCCTATTTATTCTGGTGCAAATACCTTCCGCGCTTTTAACCCAACTCAAGCTGAAGAAACTTATTCAATGGTCACTGCTAACCGCTTTTGGTCCCAAATCTTTGGTGTTGCTTTTTCCAATAAACGTTGGTTACATTTCTTTATGCTATTTGTACCCGTCACCGGTTTATGGATGAGTGCTATTGGCGTAGTTGGCCTAGCTACTGGAGGAGGGTGAAAAGCTCCCCGTGCTCATCATTCGCACACCTCAGGAGGATTGGATGATACACCCAGACTGGGTTGACAGGTGTGTCTCGTGATTACGTAGATTGTTCGAACTAATCTTTATTACATAACTTGACACTAATTTTATTGTTCCGTACTTGTTTCACAGGTTGGCTTGGGCGGGTCTCCTACCCCTGGCATGGATGGTTGAGGCTACTGCGGCAGAGTGGCGGCTCATGCCGCGAGATGACGATGATGAGGAGCCTTGAAAGCAGTACAATGAGCAGTCCCGTCGTTTTTGTTACGACCGGTCACTAATAAGCTGCTTAGTGGACCGTTGGAGGCCTGAGACCCACACACTATACTTTCCTTGGGGAGAGATGGCGCCTACTCTCCAGGATGTCTCGTTCTTGCTGGGCCTACCGTTGGCTGGAGCTGCAGATGGTCCGTTGGAGCCTCCAGTAGGTTGGCATGAGGACATACTGTTCCGTTTCGCAGGCGTTGCTCAGGGGGTCGAGGAGTTGGTCCGAGATGGAAACGGGCCTAAGTGGCAGTGGTTGCGCAACTTTCAGGTAGCTCCACTTGCCTTTATTATTCATTGCGAACGTACTTTCAAAATTTTATTACCTTTCTGATGTCACTTTTTCCATGTAGATCGGCGCACTAGGTTACCCTGGTGTCGTGCTTACGGAGCAGCAGGTAGACCGTTGTCTGGAGGCGTGCATCCTATGGCTCTTCGACAAGGTGATGTTCACGTCCAATCACGTGAACACTGTGGACGCTCGCTACATCGGAATAGCGCGCGAGATCGCGGATGCACGTTGCCGCGAGGACATAGTTCAGAGGAGTTGGGGTTCAGCTGTCCTGGCCACCACTTTGAGAGCCATGTGCAATGCTTGCAGCAGGCGCGCCGAGAATTCGGCTGTACTGGGTTGCCCACTTTTGTTGCAGTTTTGGTCGTACGAGCGATTCCCGATCAGACGGCCAGACGTGCAGTTCGACGTACCGTACGACGGTAGGGAGTACCACGGGGATCTCATCGACAAGCCTACTGTTGGGACACGGGTTAGTTTTATACTAAATATGGTTTCTTACAAACATACTAAATTTTTTATTTCTTATTAATTATTTTCATTCCCGACAGGTGCGATATGCTGGCGAACAGGTCAGGAACTGCTACCCAGCCTTCACATCGCAGTTCGATACGTTGCACCCTAGTCAGGTGATCTGGGAGCCGTGCAGTGCCGAGGCGTTGACGCGACGAGCGCCTGACGGGATTTCAGCCTTGTGTACCAGAGACCTCGACTACTGGATGACGAAGGCTAACGTAGTGTTCAACGTCACTGTGGAGGTAACCGCCGTGCACCGAGTGATGCGGCAATTTGGTAAACGCCAGTTGTGTCCTCCCCAGCACAGCCCACGCTTCAGCCTCACATCCACAGGTAAGAGCATACATACAAGTTTTTTTGTCGGATAATAGTATTGTGAATTGTTTTGCTCACTTGGTACGAACGATCACGAAATGTAGGTACAGCCGCAAGGGTGGAAACAAGACGGCAACAACTTGGGCACGAAACCTTGCGCCGTTTGTCGAACGGTGGACGACGGCAAGCGTAGATCTCTGGCACGAGGACACGGCCTTTGCCCCAGCCGAGTACGATGCGTACCTCCAGTGGTACCGCTCCGGTATGAGGTTGTTCTACGTACCGCGTGCCGACCCAGATGAGATGCAGCAGGGCCGCACGTCGGATTACTACCCGGCTGCTTCTGTTGTTGGCGTCAGGCACCACGCGGTAAGTGCTACGATTTTATTTGTTTCGTACGTAATATAAAAAACACGAGTACGGAGGAACTAATAATTCATTTCGTATTTGCAGGCGCAGATGACGCCTGAGGCTCAGGAGGAGGTTGCCGCACTTATTAACCGACTTGACATGGGGATTCAGATGAGTTCATCCGATCATCGATCGGCGTGGGAGCATCTCAATGGCAAGCTCCGGAAGATCTTCGAGACTTTGACCTGCGCGCGCGCTTCAGACGTCGTGGCTGGACGGTCTAGTCGTCAAGCACACCGTCCCCCACGGCACTCTTCGTCGTCGTGGCAGCAGCAGTCACACCCACCTCCTCCTCTCCCGACACAGGTGGGTGGTTCGTCGTGGCATCAACAGCCACAGTCGACACCCCAGACAGCGCCACCTCTCCCGACGCAGGCGGGTGGCTCGTCGTGGCACCAGCAGCCTCAGTCGATACCCCTGACAGCGCCACCTCTCCCGACGCAGGCGGGTGGCTCGTCGTGGCACCAGCAGCCACAGTCGACACCCCTTACAGCGCCACTTCTCCCGACGCAGGCGGGTGGCTCGTCGTGGCATCACCAGCCACAGTGGACCTCGCAGCCAGCACCACCTTTTCCGACGCAGGCGGGTGGCTCGTACTGGTACAATCCGCAGTCTGTGATGGTCCACACTACAGGTAAAGCCGTATTGCTAACATGGTCTTAGTATTTTCTTGCATTATATTACTAAATACGATTGTTTACTGTAGGTGACACGGTTCCCGTTTTGGCGTTTGCGGGTTCACCAGATACTGTTGACTACGGCGACGTGTGGAGCCAAGCGGATGCTTCAGGGGTTGTTCCTCACTTCCCAGGATTTCAGACTCCACCGCCACCACCCACGCAGGTCACGCAGTCGCCGTCTCGTCAGCCGGATGAGCCGATTTACAGCAAGGGTCACCGTCAGCCACACCCGGTATAGCCCTTCACACTGTCCGGCCCTCGCAAGAGACCACATCCTTGTACTCGTAGAGCCGCCGCACCCGCCGCACCACAGGGAGGCCCAGGAGGACCTGACCAGAGAGACGAGCAGGACTATTTTTTTTTAGTCGTAGACTCGCACCTTTTCCTTTCGCATTTTGACTATCTTTAGTTGTACTGAATTGCATGGAACACTTTGTTTATTTCTTTGAAATCTAGAGTTCGAAACATTGTCACCACTACACATGGCGGGGAAACATGGTACGATAACATTCGCATAAAGCCGAACAACCTAATAGAACATTGAAATAACTACTTAGAGCCTTTCGGATATTTTCCCGTCCTCATACGACGAGCATGAGCTTCCTCTCCTTCTTCCTTCACGCGACGCGCCATCTCGCGCTTCCTCGCCCTTTCGGCCTCACGTGCCTCCGCAGCCCGACGTTCCGCCTCCTCCTTTTCTTTGCGTTGCGTCTCCTGCCAACGCTTTCTCTTCTCCTCCTCCTCTTCCTCGTGTATGCGTTGCAGAAAACGAGCTCGACTACAATTGACCTTCCACATGAGTTCTTCCTCAGCCTCTTTCGATTGGGTACTATCCAGCCACTGTATGTAGTCACATATAGTAGGTGGAGACTGCAAGCAAACGACTGTTACCATAGTATTGCATCGAGTTACAAATGTGGCTATGTGCGAGTTTTACCCTTTCACGACGTCTGAACATGCCAAACTTTGGTGGCTCTTCGTCGTAGTTAGCACACATGAAGAATCTTCTTCCGTACGTGTACGAGAACTCCTGCGACTTCATCAGTCTGCACGGATCTTGGCACCAGCAAAGGGGAACTTCGACACTAGTGGGCACATCGGCACACATCTTCTGCTTCGGCATCTCGTCAGCACCAGATGAAGCCATTCCTACCATTTTGTAATACGGCATAGTTACTATTTCTAGGAAACTAAAAATAAAATAACGCAAGTATTTACCTCACACGCGCCTCGATGCCGAGATCCCTCTTCCGCTTGACCTCCCGAACTGTCCCCTCTCTCCCCTTACCACTTCCGAGAGCTTCTTTCTTCTCACGTACCTCCCCAACCCTAACCCCTCTCCTTTGCTTCGATTTCTGAATTTTTCGTGAATGGGTGGGAGGCAGAGATACGTGAGAGGTGAATAAATAGGAGGCGCTGCAGTTGGGAGCTGTACTGGATGTGATGTAAAGACCAGAGGGGACGGACGGGACTTAACAGCACTGTACTGACGCGAGGTAAAGTCTGGATGTGATCTAAAGCCAGTACACGACATAAAGGCACAGAGTACGGAATTGGCGCTGCCTGAACCCTGTCGTCCCATGGTCGGATGACTAGGGGACCTGTCGTTGCACCGTGGGACGACTAGGCACTTGTCGTCCAACCGGCGGACGACAGGCTCCGACAGGGCCCCGCTCGCGACTTTCGGCACTCAGTCGTTGATTCGGTGGACGATTGAAGCTTGTCGTTGTATCGTCGAGCGACTAGACCCTTGTCGGCCAGCGGTGGACCGACAGGGTATTACTTCTGCAATTCCGGAAATCAGAGTTATATATATCAAATTTTTCGTTTCAAAAATAATATTTATAAAAAAACTTCTAATCCTGCATGTACATGTTCCTGCATCTACAGAATGAAGAACTCCTACTGGCGGTACATTATTGTGCCGGAGCAAATTAAAGTGAGCAGGAAATCAGCGTACGTGCATAATACGTAGCGCCAGTCATCGATCGGCCGCTAGCACAGTACCAACATTCTGTTCAAAGGCACGGTTTGGAACATGTGCACTGCCTATACGTGACAGCTCTGACCACTTGCACAGTTGTATGGCGCCTCTCTCTTCTTTCTTGCTGACATTCGTACTAAAACAGTACAAAATCATGCATCTACTAGTAGGAAGAGGAATCAATAAGACGTGCTTCACTTGCACAATCGTTCTGTGCCAAACGAAGGAGTCGCGTGTTGGTGCCTCACGACGTCAAGGGGACAACGAAACCGTCGCGAGGCGCCGGAAAAAAATATCAGACCCCAACCAAATCCTCGCGCGTAACGTACGGAACAGCCAGGGTCCAGTGATGTCCCCGTCGGCCGGGAAAACGGCAGAGTTGGCGGTGACCTCGCCGGAGACGATCGACGACGGCGACGCAGAGGACGCAGGTACGGACGGACGCCACAAACGCGTGATACAGACAAACAGCGTCCACTCAGCACCCGTGGCCCCTGGGAAGAAAAAGACGAAATGCTAAGCGCGACGCGGACGGGACGGGTCTCGTCGGTCTCGCGCGGTGAAAGTCTGGCAGTGCCGCGTCTCGTTCGTCGTCGACCAGTACTGGAGCTCAGCGTACAAAAACACAGAGGATGCCATGGTAATTCTGTGTGTGCTATGGGCCGGTGATATGAGACGTACACATGTTTTTGAAGGAAGTTTAATTACGGATCGAGTTACTGTGAGATATGAGTATCTATCAGTGTCACTCCACAATTACGATCGAGCCTACTGCGTATATGGCACGTGCATATATACGTCGCGACCTGTCGCTGTGGCGTGCGTATTCGTACGTGTGGACAGTGGATTAGTCACAAACGTAACGTGGATAAGGAACAGCTGGTACGTAGCACTGACACTTGTGGAGGAATTCCCCATTTTCTCCAGCAAGAGCTAGTCTGAGGTGCATGCCTCCGTGGGCGATATCTCATCCGATTTGGACGACGGGCGAGGTGCGAGCGGGTGGAATCTCTCATTCCACACTATCCATCGGAACACTCTGCTCGAGTAATTTTAACCGCCTCGCATACGTACGTAGAGCAGTTTACTCGAGAGTAACTTGTGCGCGACATATGGACATCTTGTTCGCTCATCTCTAAACCGACAACCAAGGAAAAATATTTCGCTCTGAGAAATTTTCGAGACTATCGAAATCACCGAAATTTCGAAAATTTCGGTGGAAAACATTTCGGAAAACAGTACCAAAAATCACTTTGAATTTTAACCGAAATTTGGCCAAATTTGAATTTTGACCAAACGTTGACCAAATTTTTCTCAAAATTTAGTCAAACCGAACTGAATTGGAGAAATTTGGGAACCCACCGAAATTATCAAATTTCAGACCCTACCGAAATTATCGAAATTTTGTCGAATTTTCTTTTCAAAATTTTTGACTGAATTGGAAAATTTTGTCGAAGTTTTTTTCCATACCGACAACACCCAGAGTCTCGCACGAGCTGATTTTGGATGAGCTTAACTTGCAAACCAGGCAACGACAAGCATTGCATTATTTTAGAATCTCTCTCTTTTCTGCAAAAGGAAGAACTCCCACTACGTAGAATCTTACATGCCAATCTTGCTCACAGGGTCACAGGAATCTCTTAAACTGGAGACTAGGATGTATATATGGATCATGCTCCTGATTAATTCCAGCTGATCAATCGAATTACATGACGAACAACATGCCGCCCGCTATTTTTTAGATAAAAAAGAACTTCGCTTAATCATGGATAGCGTTCTGAATCATGTAACCTTCACGTCAAATGTGACCAACTTGGTGCAGAAAAACACTTTTTCCAGTAAATTGAGCAAAATATAAGGCAATTAAGCAGGGGGATCGAAAGGAAATATCCTCCTGCAAATATCTAGCTTATCTCTCCCTGCCCTGCAAGCGCTTCACTTGCCTATTTAAACCCCTTTCTCTGTTCAGTTCACGTCAGGAACACTAACAGTACTAGACTTATTACTGGTACTGGACCAAAAATTCTTTAGCTAGCTGGGACCTGGACCATGTCCAAGGAGGAGCTGGCCGCCGCCGACTCGGCCGATGTGTCGGCCGCCGAGAAGGCGCCGTACTGGGACCCACCGCCGGCCCCGCTGCTGGACACGAGCGAGCTGCGCAGGTGGTCCCTGTACCGCGCCGTCATCGCCGAGTTCATGGCCACCCTCATCTTCCTCTACGTGAGCATCGCCACCGTCATCGGGTACAAGAGCCAGAGCCAGTCCTCTGCCGCCGAAACATGCACCGGCGTCGGCTACCTCGGCGTTGCCTGGTCCTTCGGCGCCACCATCTTCGTCCTCGTCTACTGCACCGGCGGCGTCTCAGGCACAGACACATCTCACTCTCTGTAACAATCTATAAATACATAGACATTTACCTAATTAAACTGTTGTAACGATGCCATGCATGCATGTACGGGGACGGATCGACGTGCAGGTGGGCACATAAACCCCGCGGTGACGTTCGGGCTGTTCGTGGGGAGGAAGCTGTCGCTGGTGCGCACGGTGCTGTACATAGTGGCGCAGTGCCTCGGCGCCATCTGCGGCGTGGGGATCGTGAAGGGGATCACGGCGCACAACTACGAGTCCCTCGGCGGCGGCGCCAACTCGGTTGCCGACGGCTTCTCGGTCGGGGGAGCACTCGGCGCCGAGATCGCCGGCACGTTCGTCCTCGTGTACACCGTCCTCTCCGCCACCGACCCCAAGCGCACCGCGCGCGACTCCTTCATCCCGGTACGCACAGGAGAGAATTCCATATGTGTCACTCAAAATATGACCAGTTCCAAATATGCCACTGAAAAAGTCCGTCTTTTAAATATGCCACTGAAATTTTGCACCGGTTCCATATATGTCATTGATGTCAGTTGACCGTTAGTTGGCTATTAAGTAGCTATTGAAAAGATATTTTTGCCCTTTATGTTGTCTTTCATATATGCCACTTTGTAATAAATGTTAAATGTTACAAAAATATCAGAAAATATTTTCTCTAATATATGTAAAAACATACCCACAAACACAGCTATTACATTTACTACAAAGTAGTATATATGAAAAACAACACGAAGGGCAAAACTGTCTTTTCAATAGTCACTTAACAGTCAACTAGCGGTCAACTAACGTCAATGACATATATGGAACCAGTGTAAAATTTCAGTAGCATATTTAGAAAATAGACTTTTTCAGTGGTATATTTAGAACCAGACAAATTTTAAGTGGCATATGTAGAATTCTCTCTACGCACAGACGTATTCTTAGTTAATCGTCGCAATTACATGGATCTAAGTACGTACTGTGGAGCCATGTTTGATTGATTCGTGTTTCGCTGTCCTTGTAATATAGGTGTTGGTGCCGCTGCCGATTGGTTTCGCGGTGTTCGTGGTGCACCTGGCGACCATACCGATCACCGGCACGGGCATCAACCCGGCGAGGAGCCTGGGCGCCGCCGTCTTGTACAACCAGCACAAAGCTTGGAAAGACCACGTAAGATATATGCATTCATGCATGCGTGCGTGATCGATTAAGATAGGACGGAATGACGGATGAACGTACTCATCTTGATTGATTTAATTGCAGTGGATCTTCTGGGTTGGGCCGCTCATCGGCGCGTCCGTGGCGGCGTTGTACCACCGGTTCGTGCTTCGCGGCGAGGCCGCCAAGGCGCTGGGCTCGTTCAGGAGCACCGGCCCCGCGACCGCATGAAGAACGGAGCATGCATATCGAAGCTCTTGACTGGTCTTAATCTGTTGGCCCCTGCTTGATTCTGCCTCTAGTTTCCCTCGTCGTTTCGTGCTGTATCGTGTAATGTTGGTCAGTGTAATAACCTTATACTCTACAAGATGGTGCTGTGAGGTTTTCGCCCCGTAGGTTAGATCTGAGAGCCAGGTTTAGCCAGTGGGTCTCCTCAGTCCTCACAGTGCGTCGAACTAGATCTCAATTGTTGTGTGTTTGTTTTTCTACTGCCTCAGCGGTTTCGTTATGCAAGGAATGGAAAATAAGGTACACCGCGACCAGTTGGAGAAATTGGTTAGTGTAACGTAATATGCAAGGGTGGAGCTTCTCTAGGACCAATGTGGGTTATGGCCCTCCAGCTCTAGAAAAGCTCTTAATTGAGTCTTTTGTATTACCACTTTAATAATAAGATAATACTAAATCAGCTCCTACTATGCAGTAATAATTTAGTAATGTCCCGTCAGATTAGCCCCTCGAGAGTCGAGACTTCAAGCTCCGCCACTGCTTAGTTGCATGTGCATGCATGCCAAGGCGTGGGAGGGCTCCGTTTGCTCGAGAGCGTCTCTTCCCCGCGAGGCCACCGCGCCATGTGAGCCGCCTGCTTCGCCTCCTCCCCCTCCCATCCCATCAAGGAATTGCTGGGTCCCACATCGTCGGATACGTACATGCATCCCTCCGCTGTTTCCCACCACGATGCAACGGTGTGGTCAGGGTCCTCGGCGAGCGGCTGCTCGAGGCAGCACCTCCGCTTGCGTAGATGGAGATTGAGGAGATTCTTGTTGCGGTCGCATATTTGGGCTCAGGGGGGAGCAGAAGCAGCGGCCGCTGAGGGCTCCGGTGGGGTACATGTGGCAGCAATCGGAGGAGAGGGAGAGGCCACCGCGTGCTCAAGTTGGGACTGCTTTCTCTTGCGAGTGGAGTTCTACTTCAGATGTCGGTTTTTTTCTCTTGATCTGTAAATTGAAGGGAAAAATAGTTTTGGTTCTAAAAGATGCTTAATTTTCTTTCTCAAATGCTGGAACCTTTTTCCTGGTCCTGTTAATCGAAGGGAATGATTTGCCTTTGCGTCAAAAGAAGAATGGCATGCTCCAGATGCTGCAAATCTTCGTCCACGACGGCGCGCACTTTATGTTCCTGCACTCGATCGCGTTCGAGCAGTGCCGACGTACCCGTTTGGCCATACGCCATGGAGCATCACCGTGCAGCGGGCCACTTTCGCGTCCAGTCCGTGGACACCACCGCCGCGTGCAGCCTCCCCGTCGGTCTTCCTACCAAGCGCCTAACTCGTGTGTCGGCATGTCTCCCATCGTCGTACGAGCCTGCCTCCTCCCCGACCTTCTGCGCGGGTGTGAGTACCTCTACCGAGTACGCGGCCGTTGTCGGGAACGACTCCGTCGCGGCCCTGGACGTCGCCTGCGGCTCCGACCTTGCCTCTCTGTTCGGTTGGGCGTTGTGAAGCAGATGGTCGACATGGATGGAAGGGTGATGCTCAAAGCTACTTCGAGAGCTCCAAGATCTGTGTTGATAGGATGACGTGTGAACATCTTCAAGACTGGTAAGGGGCCTTAGCTGAGAGAAGAGGCTCCTTCCGTTAATTTTTTTTCCCAAAGGCGTTTATCTGCATGTGGCGTCTGTTCTTGATTTGGGACAAGCTGTATGACAGTAACTGATACGTGTATCTCCTCGATTTAGACTCTAAATTAGATAAACCAATTTGTTTAATTAATTTTTATCTATCTTATCATTTGTTTAATCAATTTTTTTCTGCTTCGGTCGCTAGAGATTGTGCTGCTCGCAGCGGCACATCAACCGATTTATTGGGCCTTACTTAAGAGGGAAGCTATGACGATCGGCTCTGTCCCTTTTTATTGCTCCGGGTTTAAGTGCTCCGGAAGCTATGTAGAAATGATGCATACAAAATCGACAACATTCATCGACCATTTGTCCCTATGTTTTTTTGGTGGATAGAGTAGTTATCTGTTATCCATCTACAAAATTATTTAGGAAGTGGATTAGTCAAAATAATGCTTTAGTGAATTCAAATTAGCAATCACGATCCCACAAACGAACCGTCAAAATTTTGATAGGATGCATTAAGTGAAGAAATCAGGCTTCATTCTACTCCCCAGTTATGAATTCTAGACTGACTTGGTTTTGTTCTCCTTAAGTCATTTACCAGGTTCCTGCTAGTGGCTCCACTAAAATAGCTGGTGCGTTTTGGGAAAGTACGAAGGTGCATATAGAGCATATACATCCACTAGTTTTGGACTTTTGGTCACTTTCAATCTTACATGTATGCTTTAAAAACAAAATTAAAAAATACTACACATGTATAATATAGGTAAAAGTATACGTCAATAAATTTTAGTGAAAAGACTACTCATTTGTGACCTATGAAAAACAATAAATATGTGTCTTTTTCATATACTACTATTCACTAGTATTGTACAATGCCGTTTGTTGTATTCTCATGTAGGTTATAAATAGTCATATTTTTGACTAAAATTTGTAAGTGCATACGTCATCCCATAACATACATGTATGGCTTTTTTCAGATTTTTTAAGACTTTAATGTGTGATTTTTAAAATTTTAAAAATAATAGGTACATATACCTCCATGTGTACAAAATCCTGTTTTGTCCAAATGTTGCTCTTTCTCATGGGATGGGTAAAGGAAGCATGGACTTGGAGGCAGGTTACAAAGTGGCGGCGGTGTTTGAGTTGTCAATATACAATGATTCAAATGGAATGTATTATGGATACAAAGATAGTTTTGTCGAATTGCTTTCTCACATGCATCAGTCCACCCTATTACAGGCAGCTAGGAGTCACAACTCCTGTTTGTGTTCGAGCTATAACTCCCTAAATTTCGATTAACATTAGTTCGTTGTTAGGGCTAGCTCGAGGAAAAGTCTCTTGTAATAATCCTATCGGTACATCTTGTGAAGTGTATGGTTAGCGCTTGGCAATAAAGAGACTTACGTCTTGTGACTAAAGCCGTACAACATCTGCAGAATGTTAAAATCTATTCGAATAGCCGCATCCGTGGTCATGGACATAATTTAGTTAGGCCACATATTGATTAGACTGTCATTTCTTTCCCAAAAAGGGAAGAGGGACAAAGGACGTGGACATGATGTGTTCATAGTGTGCAGTATGAACTACTGGTATGTAGCGGGAACTGTAGAACTTCAAGTTGCACCGTGCTACAAGGTTATAGCACGAGTTGATCATTGATGATGAGTTGAGCCGATAGGAGCTATTGGCATTTCATTTTATAAGGCAATAGCAGGTGCTATCACCATTTCAAAAGTAATTATTCCGTAGGTCTTTCACTACCAAAATGCTTGTTAATATATTATTCGTATAATGAAATACAAACTTACTTTTCCGTACAACATGTATCCTATGTTAGAGCTACCTTCTTGAACCCAACCTAGCATGTAGATAGCCATTACACCTTTCGTGTGGGATGCTTGCGAGCACATTCAATGTACTCACCTAGCCTGTTGATGTGGCCAGCTGAGGAGGACTACTACTCCGAGGACCATAGTGATTACGAGGAGTAAGACGTTACACTAGTCAGTTGCCTATCAGGTATAGCATATGATGGACACTTGTTACATGCATGTTTTCACTGTAGACTCTTTAATTCAGCCAATAAGGCATGCGTATAAAATGAAGACCGTGTCGGTCTATGTATCAGACTCTGTAATACCATGTATCACCATAGTATTTAAGTTATCTTGTGTGCATTGACTACTGATCATGGGACTAGTATGGTAAACATAAAGGTTATCTAGTCCTCAAAACCGGGTACTCCACACAATGTAGGCCAACATGTGACATGGACCTGTAACGCAGGAAATGGAGGACGTCTTGAAGGATGGTGAATGATACGTGAAAAATCTTGAAGCCACAAATTAGGGAACCTAGGGAACACGCGCGCCTACAATGCAACAATATGGAAGGACTTTCACATAGAACTTGAAGGAGGGCGAGTGCTACATTGCAATATTAATCGCCGAGAGATTATGAAAATTTTGTTGGTTATATTTTTGTAAGAGGCTCGGAGCAATACCATAATTACGACATTCATGCACATCGCTGGTTCATCCTACACCCCTAGTTTGCTACATTTCCCTCCACCCTGGCTAGAACCAATCCTTCGCCATGGACCATGACCTCACTCTGAATAGCACGACACCTCCGTCTCAAACGTTGTCACCATGTCTGTTGGCCGCTACAAAGGCAATCTGGAGCATCGGCTACCCTTTGCCCATTACGAGTGTTGTGATACCGCACCGTCACTAACGCTGCGACGCACCTGTAGCCTGCCTCCGCACCTTGCCCTCAATTACATCTTCGTCGCTCCACCTACGCACGGACATATAGCGGCTCTGGAAAAACGGGAAGTCAATTAGAGTTTGTTGCTTGAAACATGAAACCAGATGAGATAAAATCATGGAAATTTTGCAGGCCCACATGCTAGCGCATGAGCTCTGCAAGGAGAGGAGGGCGATGTACCATCACGGACACTAACTCTCATTTATAAGATAACACATATATGGGTGAAAGTGCTATGGATAATATCAGCACGTACATCATTTGCACGGTAGTTGCAAAAGAGCTGCGAAAATATTTGGGTCGTGCTCAGTGGAACTGCCATGATGGTCACCTCCCTGGAGTCGATTGACAATGGCGATGAAGGAGATGCCGGTACACATATAACCACACATGGCACGGGCACTATCGACAAGACGGGAGATCCAAGTGCGGTCGAGAAAGGGGTTAAAGGAAGAAGAGGTGGCTATCAGCTAGGTTCAAGGGTAGAAAGAGGAAGGGGAGGATTCATGGGAAGGGGTGTGATAGTACTTTGAGTGTCCCGATCTTTCAATGAGAGACACACCGTACGTTGATGGTGAAGACTACTTTGATGATCCGACTACACCGTATGATGATGATGCGTCTTAGTAATTGCTAAACCAAATTCAGTAGGTTATTGATGATACCGGAAGCACGGTCAACCTGATCACAAGGTTTTAATCCCTACGAGCAATCAAAGAACAAGCAAGATTTAAGATAATGAAAATCTAAATTACAAATATGGATGAAGTACTAGATAAATTGGGGTTCTAAAAAATGGTATTGACAACTTATTGTTGGACGCAATCGACGGACTCAAAGTAACAGTATAGCTGACTTTTAACTAAACAAAATCTAAATCCTAAGAGAGGATTTGGACAGCTTATAAGTGAGGAGAGAAAGGGTTCAACCATGCCTAGGGGAGGGGTGGCCGAACTTCATGAGGTGTCCTTTTCCCTTACAACTCTATCTCTACTTTCGTAAAACTAGGACTTTGAATTGGAAAAGGTTACATTGCTCTGGACCCACTAAAGTTAAAAGGTGCGTAACACCTAACTTCAGGGAGACATGGCCGAAAACTTCATGAGGTCAAGGCCAAGATTTCTTAAGTCCTTTTATGGAGGCTCTAATATTGGGAAATCATCACTTGAATTAATGCTTGAATACTTGCTTTCATCAACCCCATTCTTGAATTTCATGCTCCAATGCTTATCCTCCTAAGCCATACTTGGTCCTTGCTTCATTAAAAATAAAAGAACATCTGATATAGGCAACAACATATTTTTAGTAAATTATGTGAAGTATCGAGAAACGAAAGTACCTGATAATTAAGTTGTTTTGCACGAGCTTTAGTTATTGGTCTTATCTCCGGCATTTGAAGAGTAGTATCTTCTGAAGGTGTAGGAGCTAGGAATGTAATTGTAATAGAGATATCCTCATCAAGGGTGAGGAAAAATTATTCGTCAATGATATGTGGGTCTCATTGCCACGTCATCGTGCATGGTGTCAAAACGGCTGAGTTCAGTACACACGGTGTCAAAACTACCCTAGAGGTTATTTGGACTGGTTTTGAAACTTCGGACAGTGAATTGGTTTCTTTCCCTCTTAGGGCGGTTATTTGGCTTGAGGGCCAAACCTGAGGGTGATGTAGAGCTTCTATGTGAATGGGTACAGCCTCCACGTAGGCACGTACAACTCAGTCATGCAACAAGCAAGAACTCCAGATTAAACTCAGAAGTCGAATTCAAAGTCAACGCACGCTCCGATCTATCGACATCATGACAACAAGCTAATCCACAGTCCGGTCAAAGCGAGGCAGGAAAATGAAATCCTCGCCACGTCCGGCCACGCCAGGCATCCGCTGAACACGCCGGAGCTCGGCGGCAGCGGCGGCGTGGTGGTCGGAAAGGCCGGCGGGGCAGGCGACAGCGGCGGCGGCGGGGGCGTCGGCGCGCCCACGGCGACGGCAAACTTCATGCCGCGGAGGCAGTGCCTGGTGGCGTTGCAGATGAAATAATAATCCCCCGGCGTGGGGAGGCCGACGGGGTCGCGCCCCGACGCCTACGCACGCATGCAAGGTCTGGTCCGCGGCCGGCTCGGACGTCCGGAACGCGTCCTGCGTCACCTGGTACACGTCGTGCTGGCGCGGCACGTAGTTGAACACTACACATGCATATATACGCAGCGGCGTCAGGACGAAATGTCCCTAATCGTATGCTGATCTTGTGTGCTGGATTCACCGGAAATTGCACGTACGTACCTAGCGTGTCACCGGCGGTGAAGTTGTACTTCTGCGAGCAGGCGAGGTGGTTCAGGCCGATGGTCCAACCGTCGGAGTCGCCGACCGTGTACTCTGTCTCGCCGACGCTGCGAGGAGCCGCCGCCGTGACGAGAAGCAGTAGGATGGTGGTGGCCGCAGCTGCGGCTCCCATGATCGGTTGGGAGATCACGGTGTGCAGGGGACGACTTTGGACATGGGAGTTGATTTTGCAGAGGTTAGGTGGTGTTCTTGCGTGCGGCGTTTTAAGGGCCTGTTTGGTTGGGTTGTGGCTATTGACAAAGCTGCTGTTGGCTGACTATCTGGAAAAACTGTTGTAGTTATGGGAAAGTGAACATATAACTTTTGGTTTATCCAAACCATCTATAGCATTTTGAAAAATGAGTACAGAAGTTTTAACATATTGTAAAAAGCTGGCAGAAGGCAGCTTTTCCAAACGGCTGAATTTGTACTGCAAATCCCACAGTACCGTTGGCAAAAACTGCTAAAAAGCTGGCCGTTTGGTTGGGCTGCAACTTTTTTCAGTGAAAAGCTGCTGAAATGCCCAACCAAACACCCTCTAAGGGCTTGTTTGGTTGGGCTGTGGCTGTTGACAAAGCTGCTGTTGGCTGGCTGTTTAGAAAAGCTGCTGTGGCTGTGGGAAAGTGACCATACGGCTTTTGGTTGATCCAAACCATCTACAGTATTTTGGAAAATGAGCACTGAAACTTCATCACATTGCAAAAAGCTGACAGAAGGCAGCTTTTCCAAACAGCTGAATTTACACTGCAAAGCCCACAGCTACCGTTGGCAAAAGCTGCTGAAAAGCTGGCCGTTTGGTTGGACTGCAGCTTTTTCCAGTGAAAAGCTGCTAAAAAGCCCAACCAAACACCCCCTAAGTCTATGCTTTCGTGGGGTTGTTGCGAGGTGCCGAGGTTGACTTAGTCGCTATCGCTCAATTACTGACATACTTAACACAATCAGGCTCATTTATATTAATTTAGCTCTGTTTTGTTAATGTTCGTGATGGGCCTGCAATGGCAATCTCGCGCTTCGTCCGTGGGAAACCGTGGCTGAGCGCTGCCAAGTCTTCTGCGCCGCGCAGTTGATAAACAAGGCGCACCTTGGGCCGTGTCGCGGTACCGGGCAGCCCAAGTGACCGTATATCTCTCTCGCACGCTCTGCGCCGCGCGACGGGACACATGCACGTTTTGAGCGGCATCTGATTTTGGAAGCCCGCGCCTAAGCAAACCAACAAGCTTAGCGAGACGTCCGTACGTCAGCAGCTCACGGTTCCTTGCGGGAGAGGAAAAAATATCTCTGATTTTATTATCAGACGACGACGGTTCCGCATGTACCATCTACTTTTCCTATCCCCCGGCCACACTGGACAATCTCCTGTGGCTACTCAGCCTGTTGCCGCCTCTGTTGCCGGCAACCCGTTGGCCATGACAAAACTCCTTGATTCTTCACGGCTTCATCGTTGTACACTTTACACAATGTAGGAAACAAGTGCTGTCTACGGTATACCTACATGCATATGCATGCCTATTTTGAAATGGAATCCTAAACTGTACAGTAGTACTCCACGTAGAAAAGGACAGAACTATACTAT
This sequence comes from Stipa capillata, assembly GCA_019208055.1. Lineage (NCBI taxonomy): Eukaryota > Viridiplantae > Streptophyta > Magnoliopsida > Poales > Poaceae > Stipa > Stipa capillata. The sequence goes on from JAGXJF010004415.1 coordinate 106,075, forward strand.
TTGAATGGTACCAATCGGCGCCAGCAGCCTGCATCAAACCTTCATACACCATAGTTACGAGCTATGCATGGAGACGATACAACCTAGGGCGACGAGTTGGAGTCGGCACGGATAACCTTTTATTGTGGACATGCCTCTGCACACGCACGCAGGCACGCACTCGTGGCGAGGCATGCACACTGGATCGACGTAGCCGTTTCTGCTTTTCACTGATCCATGTGACCCCACCGCACACCACACGTCTCTCGCAGGGGCCGGACCAAAGCCCACCACTGCCGTCTCGAGCGACACCCACCACGGCGAGAGGCAGGTACCAGCCCGTCCCCTCCGCCACGCGTCACCCTCCCGTTGGTCGCCGGCACCCCCGCCCCCCACCCCGCACCACGCAACGTTCCATTGACACGCGACCCGGTCCGTCCCAGACCCCTCGGCCCCACACGACAGCCTCTCCTTGCCACATGCGGCCGTGCACGAGCCCGACACCGACCGAGCCAGCTCCACCCGCTATAAAGCCGCCCGCGCGTGTAGCCCACGCCTCCGACCCGTTTTCTCCCGTCCGCATCGATCCTGCCAGAACCCGAATATTTTCGATTCCCTCCTCGTCCTCACCTCTCTTGCTGCGGGAGCGAAGCAACTCTGCAACTGCAACTGCAAGCGCCGGCCATGTCGTCGTCGCTCGCCATCGGCCGCGGGCGGCTCGAGCGGCTCTTGTTCGGTGGGTTCCTCACGGCGTCTGAGCTGGCGGCGGCGGACCTGCTCCTGCAGCTCAGCGTGGGCGGGGGCGGAGGGGACGACCGCGAGGCCGCGGCGTCGTCGGCGACCACCACGAAGACGTCCTCGCCGCGGTCGGTAAGCACGTGCTGCGAGGGCGTCACCGTGGAGGAGGAGGAGCCGGTCGAGGGGACGGGGCTGCTGGACAGGAGGGAGAGGAAGAGGTACCGGCTGCTGTCCGAGCTCTACGCCGCCACGAGTCCGGTGAGGGAAGCCGCCGACGCGAAGAAGAGGAAGAGGTACGACGGCGACGGCGAGGAGTCATCGGATTCGTCGGAGGTGGAGGCGGCGGCGGCGATGAGGTATGGAGACTACTACTACTAGAGAGAGTAGTTGAAGAGATTAGAGAAGGGCTTTTGTGTAATTACGGCGTGGTGGTAGGGTTGTTTCCGCTATGTCAGCCTCACCCTTTAGCTAGCTTTTCAGAGAAGAAACAGAAAGCGACAAAGAAACTACAGCTTGTAATGTACAGGAAGAAGTTTGTTAGCGCCTCCACTAGCTTTCTTTCGAATTTGAATTTGAATTTGAAAATTTGGGCTTCCAACATCCTAAATGGATTGAGTCCTCAACTACTACGTGCTCATCATTACAAGTGTTTTTGGCATGGCCTCCTCCACAAATTTTGAATTTTCTTGTGCGCACGATCGAGTTGTTGTCCAAGCGTGTATGATAATTAATGCTAGATCTTTTAAGTTTGACAAGATAGGTGTCGCTCGATCCTGGTGTGGAATTGGAAATCCAAGAATATAGGAGTAGTAGTTTGCTTGCAAGTACAAGCGAATCATCATGACAAGCTCTGAAAAAATTAACTCGATCAAGTTAGCTAGCTATAACGGTGCTTTATGTAGATAGGTTTGGGCTGATTTTGTTCGATCAGGAACAGCATGGCCCATAATCTTCAATCCTTGTAGCACTGGAAGACAATTTCGTGCACTGTCTTAACTAGCTGTTTGGTGTAGCCGGTTCCAGCCTTAGAGCTTGATCTTGTCTTGTCAGGTTGAAGCAAAGCAATTTAAGACCGCTGTTAATTAACTCGAGAGTTCAACGGTACGAACACATGGATACTTTGCTGCATCATTAGAGGATTAATTTGCATCAGCGCAAGTGTTATGGTACACACACTTTTTTCATTCTACTGTGTATGGTGGTACATAAGGAACTGAATTTTCTTTTCTTTCACACGCTTTTTATTCTCGATCTTATTTTATGACGGTGCAGTCTCAATCTTATTGAGTTAGCCGACACACAGTCACTAGCTAATTAAACATTCTCTTAAGTAAGGCCGTGCACTACAAAAACCAACATACATTACTAATCAACACTCCAAAAATGGTCGTATAGCTCATATCGAGAATCATCGACGCGTAGATACCGACCGAAACCGGCAGCTTTCTTGCTGATATGGGGAAGCTTGGTGGAAGCCAAGGGATGTTGAGTTCAACAAGCTATACCATTGTTGGCAACAGGACGCGTAGGAACTCCATAACAAACAGCAGATATGTATCCATAATTAATTCCATCCATAACCTCCATGTCCCCCCCTAATTGCATGGGAGACATGTAGATGACGGTGGTGTGGATGTACAGGTAATTACGGAGTTCGTGGAGGTGTTCGATGATGATGAGATTCTAGTTGCAGAAATGTCATACACGTGCTGATGTTGCCTTGATTATCTACCGTGGTTAATTAGCAGAGACCGTGTTTTGGATCCAACCAACATAAGCAACCAACTTTGCTCCATACATCTAGGATTAATTAATGATAATACTGGAAAGTGCGGTCCAAAGCAATGCAAGATTTGATATTCCTTGCAAGTGTATATATGCATGGAAAACCCATGACTTGTGGCTTCTTCGTGGAAGCAGGGTCTTTGTATGTTCCTATATATATATATATATGCGTGTACATTTTTCACATTTTTTAATTATAGGAATTTCCAGTCAAAATTCAGCACAAAATCTAATAAGCACTTCTGTTGGGGAAAGATTAAAGGAGCAGGTAGTACTCCATCATTGTGAGAAATTGCACTACATCCATGCATCCCCAGGTTGGAGGTCTGAAAAACGACCAGGCCGTGTGTTCTTACCACGGGCGACATGATGGTCGTGTGTATATGGATTTCGCACGAAAAAAATATTTATCTTGCGCGCACATATACCCGAAAGTTTTAATCTTGGTAATTCAACATGTCTAATGTAAGCTAACTCAACAACTTCAAGTGTGACAACCGACTGAAGTCAAATCAGTTCAGGGCTAAGAAGATCACAAAAAGTTGCCATAGTTACTGGATCCACTGTAAATATGAATGCACTATATTCGATGACCCAAGTACAATTAGCATACGCAACACATCGCGAATAGGATGCAGTAACAACGAGCGTGACAACCGGCCCAAATACAAGTAGAGTACCACGTATACCAATTAAACTGAATGTAACGACGCCAACGAGTATAACAACTACCGCGTATCACGCCTTGAGCATAACGGTTACTACGAGTGTGAACTGACCCAGACCAAATAGATTAATGAATGGCCGAGTTGATAGCTATGAAAGCAACACTTAAGAGGAAAAATTAAAGTCGAGACTAGCCGAGTTAACCATCAAGACTCCAAACTCCAAAATTAGATATTAATTAAGAATGGGAATTCAAAATTTAAACCTCGATAACTAAATTCACATGCTACAATGGCAAACCCTAAAAGATAAGTGTGATCACAAATGTCTTGCTTAAAAGTGTGAGTTACGTTTAGAAGATTCACTACCACCAGTATGTGCTAGATATATGGACATGTATATGACTGGTATACTGCCTATCTCTCGGAATGAGTACGACTACTGGACCAAAGCAAATGAACTTAGGGGCAAGTTGACCACTGTGTGCGGACCACACCTAGAACAAATTTGGACTTAAAATCAAATCCTAGTAATTCGAAATGTTTGATGTAAGTTCGAATAAAAAAGATAACTATAACCACAAACATCTTACTAAAAGTGTATCATACCTATTGTATTAAAAGTAAAATTTTACGCACTATATTCAGTTATGACTCAAATACAATTAGCATACAATATATGTCAACACAGATGTAGAGGTAACAGCGAGTGTAACAACTAACTCAAATACAAATAGCCACTGTGTGACAACCTAAATGCATGTAACGGTAACAACGAGTGTGACATGCAACTAGCACAAGTGCAATAATGTATTGCGTGTGCATATCATAACCTAATGCAACGATAGCTATTATCTTGAGAACTGGCTCAAACAAAATTAATTCAGGGACAAATTGATAGTTAAGCAAGCCACAGTAAGAAAATAAATTGAAATAGAGCCCGAAATCAAGTGATCATCAAGATTCCAAACTCCAAAATTCAATAAAAAGTGTACAAACCAATATGATTTTTAAGGGTTGAATGATAAATTAGAACGTGAACTCCAAATTCAACCATGTGATCTCCGTCCCACCTTTATTGAGTCAATGGATCATCCCTCCCTCTTCCACTTAACCCTTCCATTCCTCTCTCTCTCTCTCTCTCTCTCTCTCTCTCTCTCTCTCTCTCTCTCTCTCTCTCTCTCTCTCTCTCTCTTCCTCATGTTCTTGGGTGCAACTTGATGTGTAGCGCATAGGTGGTGAATTGACACTTGGGAGGAGAGCACGGAGGTGTGCAAAAAGGGGACCACGTAGACGTAGTTAGGGCTACAGTGATTAGTGTGGTGCATGATGGCCTCCATGAGAGGTGAGAGGTAGCGAGTGGCCGCGGGCCCATTGAAGCGCCATCGCTAGAAATGTAGCATGATTTTTTTTCATTTCATATCATTTTATTTTTGTACGTGATATTGTTGAAATTTGTCAGCAATTTCATGAAACTTGTTGGCACTTATTGAAACTATTTAAGTTTATTGAACCTTTTGGCTGAAAATTCTTGAAATTGATTGGAACCTAATGAAACATCTTGAAACTTGTGTACATTCAAGTTCCAAGATATGAAGCTTGTCTTAGAATCCTCTGAAAACTTATATATAGAAACACAAGGAATTCAGTGACACATGAATTCGTTTCAAATGTTTTGTTGAAACTACACGAACATGTTGCCACGGTTAATTAGAATATGACTTACTAGGACCTGGATGCATGTAGCGGTAACGATGAGCATGAAAGGTAGCCTAAATGCAATTAGTATATCATGTATATCTAGCCGCACGAATGTAATGGTAACAACGAGTGTGAAAAGTGGCCCGAATACAACTAGCGTATCGCGTATTACGACCTGACTGTAACAGTAACAACGAGTGTGAAAACTGACCGAAAGACAATTACAATTAGCGGACCGTATTTTATGACCTGGACCTATCGGTAATTGTGAAAACTTGCTCTGAGCCAAATCGATTCCTAGCCAGGTTGATATTTATGCAATCCACCTAGGAGAGCAAGCTAAAACCTAGCCTAAAAGCAAGAGGAAAAAATAAATATAAAACGAAGCCTCAAAAGCAACAGGGAAAAAGAGAAGGGAAACTGAGAGAGAGCCTGAAGAAAGACAATACGAGAGGAGGCAAAATTAGCCAACGCGCGTCCACGGCAACCCATCCAGACCAATCGCCCATGAAAACCCTAAAGCACGAGGCACAGCCGGCGAAGGCGAAGGCGAAGATGAAGCCGGCGGAGCCCGAGACGACGAAGGCCGCGACGCCGGCGCCGGCGGAGGGCTTCACGGCCCGCGAGCTCGACGCGGCCGAGCAGCTCATCCACCTCAGCGAGAGCAGCGCGTCCTCGGGCACCCCGAGGGCCTGCGCCGGGCGCGGCCGCTCCGTCGCCTCGGGATCCTCCTCCCCGCGCTCCGTGAACGCCCCGCCGGGGGCCATGCCCCGTCCCGGCCCGGGTCCCGCCGCCGACTACGAGGAAGAGGAGGAGCACGAGGTCGCTGGGAGCCAGCGGAGGACGAAGCGCTACCGCCTGATCGCCGAGATCTACGACGGGACGGAGGAAATTGGAGGGTGCAGCGGCCTCAAGAGCAAGACGCAATAGACGCGATAGAGAGAGAAAGAGGAGAGAGGAGAGGGACCTACTTGTAATTAGCATAATTGCTAGGGGGTAGCTCGTAGTGTGCTTACTGCTTGTGCTTCCAGTCCTCTCTCGAGTTCGTGATGATCTCGAGCCCGATCAACTGTAAAAGCTTGCATCTTTGCAATAAGACTTGCGGCTTGCTCGCTCGTGTTCATCCATGGCGGCTTCTGATGATTTCTAAATTCTGATCTAACACGCGCTGTAGTTCTTGGTTCCAATCGTACTCTTTGTTTCTTGCTAAGCTGGATCTCGATCGATAGCCTGTGTTGATGATCCCTGGGGTGAGGAGGATTAGAAGGGATTATCGATCAATCTCCATGGGGATCGATCTGATTAGCTCCATGGATTTGGTTAGGTAGAGCTGCGCGGCGCGCCCCGGCCGATCGATCGATGCGCGTGCATGCAGTTTCTGCAATTAACTATTCCGAGGCGCATGCGAATGCGATTTACCGATAGATCGATCACGAGGACTGGAAATTTGGAGTTTTGTTTGTTTGATTTGGGCGACGGCGAGGTATATATGCTGATCTGGGAGCCCAATTATTTTCCAGCATGCAGCTGGTCATGGTGGGAGAAATGCTTGCTGCGTAGAGCAGAAATGGTGGAGGAAGATGGAAATTTCGAACCGGAGATGGAAAGTTCTAGAAGCTTCCATGCGCATCGAGGAGATGGGCAAGCCGGCCTTGCATGCCAGTTTCTTGAACCTGTGAGAAGTCATGCTTATTTAGCCACTATAGCTAGCTTGTCATTTGATCGCAAAGGTGTGATACACTGATCGATAGTTTCCTAATAGTCTAATTCGAGCTCAGCGAGTTTGCCGGGGAAGAACGTCCTGCTTACCTGTCTTGGTTTTCCTCGTAGCTAGCTGTTGCTACTTGCGACACATCTCAAAGTTCATTCTGCAGGAGCACCATTGGTATATGCATGTTTTCAGCGCCACCAGAGTGTAATACGTGTAAAAATACAGCGAAGTCAGAAAAATCAAGATGATGCATGCATGGCTTTGGGAAACTGGTTATGGTAGTGGGCTTTTCTGGTGTTAACAACGTAGCAATTACCTTATCTACTAGCTGTGCTTGGAAACGTATCTAGCAGGAGAAAGAAATGGAGTAGCTTTCTTTGTGTGCTTGGTCACATGGATTGCCAAACATGTTAGCTTCTGACAAGCGGCTTCATAGGTCAACTGCATCTTAGGGCAAACACCCAGAACTGCTTCTGGAAAAGCTCTAGCGAGAAAACTGGAACTAAATTTCGCTAGCTCTCCCAAATAACTCAGAAACTGCAGGTCCAAGGTATGTAGCTCTGTAAGCCGGCTTGCCTAGCGGCTAAGCGAAGTGTCCAGCAAGTTCACTAACTAAATTCTCAAATGATGCGGTATACGCCTTCACATAAACAGCCCTGTCTAATCCTGAATGATCTGCCTCCACCAGTTAAACAGATCATGTGGCCGAAACTGAAAACTGCACAAATCTGCATGGATCTCACTCCCAAATTAACCTATTGATTCAGAAGCAGTAAAAGAAACGTGCATAGCGCTGTAACAGGCCAGCGATTACAGCTAGGCGTCGTGTCGGCACAAAGGGAGCTGGTTCGGATACTAGATTAGAGCATCTAGAAAGATTGAATTAGTCATTGACTCTTTCATCTCTCAACATCATCTAGAATCAATTATCAAATAACTCATACAATGATGTTGTCTCTTAAATTAACTCTATGTGAAGAGTCAGTATTAAATGTAGTAGCGTACAAAAGCAATGTGGTTGACACTAAAGGCTTTATTCTGTCTTAGAGTCTGGACGAATCAAGTTTATTCTCTCTCTTACATGATATAATGAAGAATCAGTTGATATCACATCTTTGTAGATACCCTTACAGTCCTATACGGCAGTAAGTTACTGCCAACAGTAACACTCGATATTATTGGCCCGCTATGACAATATGTATCCGGGCACGTGGCCACAATTCTCGTCAGTGACACTGAATGGATTTGTTATCTTGTGCTGTGGACGACTTCCCTTAGAGGACCTCTTTTGTGAAGTCCAATACCATGTACAAATATAAGTCATGCTTTGAGCTTGAGATAACAAATATAATGATGTGCTTGTGTTCGCCAACCCAGGTTCGATTCCTCACATCTTAATATTGTAAAAGAAATGCTTATGCTTGTGCCGTGTTAGCATTAGGATAATGCTATGCACATCTGGCTTTCGTTTCCAATTGTTTGGGCATTGTTTGGTTGGCTGACTAATTTCACCAGGATTAAGTCAAGTCTAACTCAAACAAAACAATTTATTTATTTTGGCTGAAGGAAAAAAAAAGAGGAGCAGCCATATGGGCCCTAGATTATGGGAGTAGGTGCAAGGAAACTTTTGTCGGCTCTACCTGCTGTGAAAGGCAAAGGAGACGAGTCCTTATCAGCATTTACATGTCTATGCAAAAGCAGAGAAACTCTGCAATGCAGCTGCTGGCATGCCATGTCATGCCATTCGCTGAACTTGCAGTGGAATCCATCCCTATACCCATGTTTTGAAAAAGAGTCATTGCAATCTGCAGCTAAGAGGCAACAGGAGGAGCAGGAGACGGCGCACACAAGCAGACAAAGGAAGTAACAACACAGAATGGAGAATAGGTGCATTGAATTTGATAAAAAGGCTCAATCTTTCATCAATAACAGCCATATATTCTTCCTCGAGTATCAAACTAGCATCTCGTTCAACATACATGAGGTACACACACAACGGAGGATAAACCACCAGTTCAGGGGAGAAGGCACAATGGTTGACTGCGGAGAGCTCAGATGGAAGTGGTGTTTAACCGGTTGTCCCTGAACCGAAGGATTTCACAATGGTGCTTACTCTTGCACCAAAGCTTCTTGAGGCGATCTTCTTCCCTGGAACATGGAAGGGGTTTGAAACAGCATCCACATATGCGGCATGGAACTTCCTGAAAAACTGAGACAATGGGGATGAACATGAGAAGATATTCTTCTTTCCACATAGCAAAGCAAACATGAGCAACAAATCATATGTATAGACAGAAGAGTTGCGTCATTATTTCAGTGTCTAGGATTTGTGTCACTGAGAATATTATATTCTTCAAAAGAAAAAACATATCATCTGGAACTTGAGATTCTGACTTATTCAGAAGCTGGACTGAGAAGACCTGACACTTTCCATATTGTAAGGTATGAATCAGCATGAACAGCAAAAACCCTTCAGCGCATTCAAGAAACAGAACAACTGTATTTTAATAAAACCATCTCAGTATTTGCTCTTTATAATCCGATGAAAGAAGAGAAATACACCAGAGACACTTATCGTGACAAGTTCAATTCAAAACTGGTTCACTTAAACAGTTTAAGAGCTTACATTTCGGGCATCTGCATCTTTGACATCAAGATCAGTTGTGACCATTAAAAATTTGACCTTTGTGTTTGTCAAATAACCATACCTGCATATAATAGATTGTGATAGTTTATGATTTGTTGGCAACCGGTGACAGTAAGTGTTTCAAGCAGCAATAATAACATGGAAATGAGGGGAACATATTAAAAATAAAGTAGCACCTCTCAAAATATATTTGTATAATCATTCACTTTATAAAGAATTCAGGTAAAACAACTTTTCTATAAAGGCGAGTTATTGATTTCAAAACTTCAGTAGATAGTGGAGGCAGACGGGCAGTAAAGAAAGACTAGGCAATAACTAAAAGCTGGGAAGGAACTTACACTTTGTAGTTCTCAGTTGGATATAGAAGACCCAAAAATGTCTCATTCAGTGTAGGTGCACTCCTTTTAGGATTGTTCACTGTTAACGGAATAAATGTAAAGACAAGTAAGACAGCAGATACTAGGTGTGTCTTCGACTGCAAATGATATTAGGAATAACAATTGCATGAAACTTTGAAGGCTGCAATCTAAATTATTAGACAAAGAACCATGTGAACCAACACACTAATCGGTGCTCATCTGGAACCCCTACGGTTCTACGCACGTCAAGAGCTTCACAAGCAAGTGTATGAAAGTTACTGCAATTTTAGCACTCATACACAAGGGAATTTGAAATTGCTCCTTTTTACTCAAGGTGGATCACTTGTCTAGTCTGACATTTAATCCATCAATGAACAATTATAATCTAGACTAGATTTCGATGCCTTCAACCAAGGATTTGACAGGCGGTGAGTCGGATTTGAGCTACTTCCAGTGCATTTGACAGGACCAATTACATAGATCTGGATCGCGACGGGTGGTAAGGCCCCTACCTCGCTCGTCGATGACATCGAGGGAGCAGTGGACGACGTGGTGGAGCTTGAGGGCGTCGTCGGCCTCCGTGAAGCTCTGCAGGTACAGCGGGTTGTTCTGCAGCGAGCACCAGATGAGATGGAAAGATCACAGCTTTACTGTTCTCGCCGGCACCAGCGAGGAGACGAGATCCGAGTTTGGGATCTGACGCGACAAGCGAGTGGGCTGCGAGGAGAGGTTCCTAACCTGGTGGCCGACGACGGCGACGCAGACGATCATGTTTCCGCCGGGGCAGTTGGTCGGGGGCAGCGGCTCCCGGCCGGCCGGTGGCGCCGTTCACGCGGCGACCTTGAGAAGGAGGCGGTGCGGATGGATGGAAGCTGCCCGGTTGGTTCTTGGGCCGCGCGCCGGGAGGACGAGGAGACATATACTAACGGATCGGAAGGCCCATATCGACCTGTGCTCGGAAACGCACCAATCTTGATGCAATCTAATGGATGAAGTCTCCCATGTCCTCATGGCATTTGAAGTACACAAGTTTCACCTCTCGATCACAGATCTTGAACAAACTAAAGAGCTGTACATGAATTCCGTTCATGTCGTAACAAACTAAACATGGATCAACAGCAAACAAGCTCACAGTTTACGCAAAGCCTGACGAATAAATGTGATTCCTGCATTTATTTGGTTCTGAACCTTTCGGTAGCAAAACCTGACGAATAATGTAGTTCCTGCACTAATCATAGTTCTTATTTTGTTCTCAACCATTTTGTAGATGTTATAAAATCAGAGAATGAGGTGCTGCCGTAAGTTCACAGGATAACAAGAGTTCCAGGTGTGAAACTTTGTTGCAAGTGCATCCATCCGTAACCAGACAAAAATTGAACAAGCGCATCAGCACCAAACGGCAGCGTGGAGTAATTTACAGCGTTGCGCCATTGCAGGATGCCCTTGAAGATGGACCTTGGATCCTGGATGCACCAAATCTCCCAGAGCACTTGCAACGAAACATCTATAAGAATATGTAATATGATAAGTACAAGCACCATGCAGAACTTTCCACATGTAATCAAGCTGATTTGATCACTAAAAATGACGGTGACAAATAAAGTTACAAATTTCTGGATATCCTACTGCATTTAGCAAACAACCACAATGTGCTAGACAACATACAGCGGTCCATGTGGAATAGCTATTCAAATATAGAGCACACATATTGACCAAAAACAGGTATAATATGACTGTTTATTAATTTAAAACAATCATCCACATAATGTTCACAGCATATTTCACTTGTATGAACATTAGCATACTAACCGCACTGCCTAACTTGAGAAGAAAGTTCTTGCATAACAGGAAATAAGCCCACAGACACTAAACAATAATGAGGCTAAAACAGATGAGAAATTAATCAAAAGGAAAAATATGTTGAGCAGCACCTGATAGGCTCTTACCTAGATATTTACACTCAACTGCCTAGGATTTGTTTAAAACCAACAACCTATCCCCTACCGCAATAAGCTCTTCTGTTCCATTGTGCACCAGAAGGAACTAAAAGATAGTTCCTGACATTATAATACTCTAGAAATGGGATATGCGCAGAAAAAAAGGGTCTTTCGTTCACCCAATGCCTTCTTTAGATGACTAAGACTTTTCTTACTTAGCCATTCCAATGGTTGTGCTAGAAAGCCAGTTATGAGTCGATCAAATTCTCATGTTAACTGGTGTTACAATTCAGTGAGTTAAGACAGATTACTTTAGGCTCTGCGTGAAGGGATGAGATTGTTGAGGATGTTGGATCTGAACTAAATTTCAGTTCCAAAATACTGGCAAAATGAGAAGTTAACTCCTAGAAGCTAGAGAATTGTCTCACCCAAAAGAGTGCAACAGTGTAATTTATTAAATTTGTTCAACACAGCGTGTGATGGCTATATAAGAAGGTATAACAAATGAAAAGCAGTTTGTTCTGATTGATGTTTCCAGGATACAAAGAAGTACCAATTCAAAAAAAAACAGCTAAAGGATCGGACACCGAGTAAAGTTTGCATCTAATTTTGACTCCAAGCAGGCGATACTGAACTCGTAGAGGGGATTACGAAGTTAATGTCTCACAGCTCAGGTCTTGACGAGCTTCCATCGGGCGAGGAACCTGGAGACCGGCGGCGTGAGCGCGATGGTGATGGGGACCCTGACGGGGAACAGGGCCTTGTTGCACATGAGGGCGAGGGCGAGCGCACCGCCGCTGGATGCCACGAGCTCCCCTGTCCGGTTGCGTGGCCGCTCCGGCGCCTCCTGACCGACGACGACGACGGGGTCGGGCGGCAGGGCCTCGTCGCCGGTGGCGGTGGCGGGGGCGGGGGAGGGAGGGGCCTCGGCGGGGACGCCGGGGGAGATGCCGATCCTGCGGAAGATGGCGTCGACGTCGACGTTATTGTTGATGGCGACGTAGAGGCCGGAGATGGAGGCGCAGGAGACGGAGATGTGGACGCCGAGGGCCACCTTCCCGTACTTCCTCATGAGGTCCTTCATGCGGGCGGTGAACGCCATGGCCGCCGGCGCGCGGCGGCGAGGTGGGGTTTAAGATTTGACGGCGGCGGCGAGACGGCTAGGGTTTTGGAGGTTGGTCCTTCGGATCGGTGACGGGCTAAAACATGGACCAGAGCGGCGACCCGCGAGCCTCTTTTTCTTTCTTGGAGAACAACCAGGCACGCACCCGGTACTCCGCACGGTGTACGTGTACTACCTCCAGAAATACGCTTTCCAACTTAGTTTGCGTAGAGTCATCTGGAAGCAAGAAAACCCCAACGGCAAGCAACCACTTAAGAGCATGTAACTCTTTTTACGAGAAAAAGAGTTTTATTGATTGTAAAGTAATGTCGTTACAATCATGCTGGATAAATACTGACACATATGTCGGAGAATCATTAAGCATAACATCATCTAACATATCTTGTTTAACTAATTTAGATAATTTACGAGCAATAAAATTACACTCTCTCTTCGTACATTGATATCGAACTTCAGGAAGCAGCATAGCCAAAGCCTTCACCTCCTTGATCACGTTACGCAACATCGACCTATCATCATCCAAAGCTCGCAATGCACGCACAACATCAAGACAATATGTTTCTAGTATGATAGCCCATTTAATCCAGATCACCATCAGACACAACTCTTTCAAACACGCTAAGACTTCAGCCTCCTCCACACTCGAACACCTCGGCAGAATTTTCCGTGCGGACGAAAGAACGGTGCCAGATAAATCACGAGCAACAAATCCTACACCTGCTCTTCAGTATCTTGTTCATAAGCTATATCAACATTTAATTTTGCCCAGCCCACATCTGAGGGTTTCCACTGCACCAATGGCCGATACTCAGGCTCAGTAATAAAAGCACCAACTAAACGTTCACCACGGTCATTCGAATCAACCGAGACAGGTTGTGCATTAAACATAGTGTCAATATAATTAACTAGGAATGTCACTGAAGGACCAATCGTTGCATCTCCCTTGCCGTAAACTAGATCATTCCAAGTGCCAACAACGCCAAAGCAAAAATAAAACTTGTGCAATTGTTACCTTTGAATGGCCCTCCAAGAGAATAACAAGCCAATCCGGGCCTGATCTCGTAAAACTTGACTCCGGTGGCAACTGCCAAATTAACCTCAAACTTCTTGCTTTGGTGCACCTCACCATTGCATGGGAAGCATCCTCGATCGTCCTCACATCCGCAAATGGAGCAGGTCGCCTGAGTCATGAGCGTGCGACGCCTTCTGTTTACCTGCGTCGCTAAGGCATCAGTGGCAAGACGCCACGCAAAAATACTCACTTTTTGGAACATCGGTCCCCCAAATATTCTGCCAAAGTCGCCTGCTGCCATCTCCGTTCGTGCTCTACGCGCACCGGCCTGCATAAGAAAATTGCTCCCGTAGCGCAAGCTTATAAGCACTACGGACAGTAACCATTCCGTTCTTCTCGTAATGCCAAGCAATGAAGTGTTCTTCAACTATGGCCGGACGGTGCAATCGCATTATGATATCGGCATCATGCAGGTAAAAAGAGCGTCGCACCAATGCTTCATCCCATGAAAGACTATTCGGTAGGAGAAGGTCGGAGACCCACTTGAGTTGACATCGTCCAGTTTTTCCGGTAACTTTCAGGGAACCATCACGAGGGACCCAATTGTTTCTCCGTATACAAATTTTGTCTCCCCGGTTTACTCGCCATATCAATCCTTTACTCAGCAGTTCTAGGTCATGTTCAATCCCTTGCCACGACGGATAAGCTCCTTTAGGAAAAACAGTAACAATCAGATCACTCGATTGGTAGTACTTCGCCTTAAGCAGTCGGGCACACAAGCTACCTGGGAATTGTATGAGCCTCCACGCCCACCTTGCTAAAAGTCTGGTTAAACAACATGAAGTCCCGAAACCTACACCATCATGCAATTTAGGTTTCACAATTATATCCCGATGCGGCTCAGTGGACTTTTCGCCTATCATGCTCATCACCCCATCAAAAGTTACAGATCATCTCTGTAAGCTCCTAACAAAGACCATCAGAAAATTTAAATACCCTCATAGCATATATTGGGAGTGCTTGCCTAACAGATTTATTAGCACCTCCTTACCGCCACTCCACAGGTGCTTTTCTGACCAGTCGGAGAGCCTTTTCTGGAATTTCTCTTTAATTGGTTGAAACCTCTCATTCTTCATTCTTCGATCTACAGTTGGTAAACCCAAATATTTCTCCTCAAATTCGGCACGTTTAATATTAAGAGACATAATCTCAGTCTTCTCATCTATGGAACATTTTGCAAGGCTAAGCTGCTCGTCCCCTTCTCATACTTGTTGAGAGCTTCTTTAGTCACCTCGGCATGTTGCATCTTAGCCTCAAAGAAAGTAGGCTATCATCACCAAATAGCAGATGAGAGATACTCGAGCTCCACAACAGATTTTAAGGTCACGAAGTCCCACGGTCCGCTTCATCACTGAGAATACTAGAAAGCCCATCAGCGACAATATATATATATATATATATATATATATATAAAGATAACGGATCACCTTAGCATAAACTGCGCGATGAAGTGGAGGAATCTAGAAGTTAGCCATTAAATCGTATTGCATAACTAATAAAAGTACTAATCCTCAATGTGAGGAATTTATCTATTATTACCGTTCAATCTTTCACCGCACTCCATCCTCGTTGTTTTTGGCCTCTCGCTCACGCATGTGATGTACACAAAGTAGAGGGTTTGAATCTTACAGCTCAACACGCAAGAACCAATCTAGAAAATAATGACTCACATAGCAAGACAATTTTTACACAGAAATTGCAACACACAGATTTTTTAAAGGTTCCTTCAAGACTTAGGAATTCTTCTCAAGATTTCCCCGAACTTGATAACTGTGTCTACCCTAAAACACACATCGTGTATTAATCAAAACATATATAATGGTTGACTCATCTAACTTATCAATAAACTTAACACATATATCTCCCTATCTCTAGGTGATCTCCCAAGGAATAAATCCTTTCATAAACCGACTTCACAACTAAAGGAAATAAAAGAATAAAATTACAACGTGGACTTTAATCTTTTAGTTGTGCCACATGTAACTTGATCCTGTGATTAACTCCTGCAGGTGGCCCCCAATCGAGATCACATAGGGAAATAAATAACCAAAGCAATCTGGAAGTCGTCCAATTAGCAAACTGGAGAGAAAAGAGGTATGTTCACTCATCAGTGACTATAACCAAACCCTACTCGGCAGAAAAGCACGGAGAGTATACCGTGTGATTTTTCTTTATTGCTATATTGGATATGCTGTCAAAGTCTTGATCAAGAAAGCATCAACACACCTCTGACACTTTACTCTAGGCTCCAAAATGCATAGGGTGAAGGTTTTGTAAAGTGTGATCTGAACTGAACAATATAGTATAAACCGTCACATGATTCTCGTACGGTCTTCTAACCAGGGCTTGTTGGTGAATTTTGGTGAAATGCCTTCTGCTCTTGGCCACATTTGGGAAAATAATTGATCTAAGCAAAATAACAAGACCAAAAAGACTGGCGGGCAAGGAAAAAGAAAAGAATGAGAAAAAGAGAGAGAAAACTTATCCATCCAGAGCCGTCCAGTGGGCCCGGCCCCACCCCGTTGTGCTCGTCGCTCCGTCGCCGTCTCCTTCCTCTCTCTCGGTCTCTCCCCTCTTCCACGCCACTCCAGAAGCCACCCCACCCCACCACCCGCCCGCAGCCGCCACTCCAACCCTCCCGCATGGCCTTCGCCAGCTCGCTCGTCCCCGCGCCGGCCTCCCGCGTCTGCGCGAGCCCCGCGCCGGAGCTCGCCTTCCCGCCGGCCAACAGGAAGGGCCGCGCCAGCTCGCTCGCCTCCGCGCGGCGCCGGGGAGCCCGGCACGGAGGTATCTATTCCGACCAGTTCGTGCTCAAATCACCTCTAAATTAAATTCATGTAAGATTTCTGCGCCAATCGGTGGGCCGTGGCTGGTTTCGCGCGCCTCGTGCTGTGGCTGCGCGTCCTTGTTACTCAAGATTTCGCTTTGATTCGAAGTGGGTGGTACGAGCTCAGGTTGTGACTACTGGATTTGCTGCAACGTTAGAATGTAATAGCTTTCCGTTTGCTTCCTTTTGCTGCACACCTAGCTAAGTTAGTAGATTGCTCAACCTGTTTGGCTTTGGACTTAGCAGGGAGAACACGGTGATTCCTGGTCAAACTGCAAGCTGACAGCACCTGCAGAGACAATTTAAGAACATCCTTTTTTTCTTTATGTCTGATTAGGTACTATGATTGAGCTGAGACCTATTGTTTGCTTGCTTGTTTGGCATCAGTTAGGGCTGAAGTGAATGAATCTGGAAGTGCTTTAGCTATTGATGCTCTCTCCCAAGTTAAACATGTTCTGCTTCCGGTCACTGATCGCAACCCTTATCTTTCAGAAGGCACAAGACAGGTCTGTTTTCTTTTTCAAATAGCCATTTGTTTCTGTTTTTCGTTCATTGCTTAAGCCTGAAGTAGTATTAGAGTACATAAAACATAGGTACTTAATACTATGGAAGACACACAGTCTTGTGCCTGTTGCCAGGGCAGTTTGATTATTGCCATTACTTACTATAGTATTACAGTCTTAGTAAGGGAGAACTTTTAGACCTTTTTTTCTTTTATGGATTGCAACTTTTGTCTTGTTAACTTCCTTGTGCACACATTCTGCTTCACTATAACTAGCAACAGTGGCTTTATCCATAACGGTTTTATGATATACCAGGCTGCAGCAACAACCACTTCTCTAGCAAAGAAATATGGAGCGAACATTACAGTAGTTGGTATGATCTCAATTGCTCCGAAACATTGCTTTCTCTGTGCTTATGCTATTGCACACATTTGTTACACATAGATTAAATTTCACTGCACTGTAAAACTACTCTTGTTTCAGTTATTGATGATAAGCCGAAGGAGTCATTCCCAGAGCATGATACTCAGATGTCAAGCATTAGATGGCACCTTTCTGAAGGTTATCACCATTTCACTCATTGACGCTTGTATTTTTGGGGTGCTACTATCCTATCATTATGCTGAAATCCGTGCTTCTGTTCAGGTGGATTTACAGAGTTTGGGTTGATGGAGCGCCTTGGAGAAGGGAAGAAACCGACAGCTATCATCGGAGAAGTCGCAGATGAGTTGGAGTTAGACCTGGTGGTGCTAAGCATGGAAGCGATCCACTCAAAGCACGTTGATGGGAATTTACTGGCTGAATTCATCCCGTGCCCCGTTCTGATGCTACCACTCTAACCCTCTAGCGTGCGCATTGAGTTGTTCTTTCATCTGCATGTTTTTGGGGCAACTGGTTGTTTTTGTGTTTTCAGATGAAATTCCTGATTGTTGCCTGGATATGATACATTTGGGTCAGCTAATGGTTGTACCTTCTGAGCGCTGTTCTGTAAGATTTGTGATTATGTGAATATTTGTATGAACATTAAGCGGTTCCCTTTGAAGCCTGTTTTGAATGATGGTCTCAGGTTACTGTTTCCATGAATCTCAGCAAGATATGCTGCTGCTATGGGAAGTAGTGTGTAAAACAACAAGCAAGAATTTGAGTATATGTTTAAAAAAAATGAGATAAAAATAATTTGGAGATGCGGGGTATCGATCCCCGTACCTCTCGCATGCTAAGCGAGCGCTCTACCATCTGAGCTACATCCCCACGGTTAAAATCTTTTAGTCTATACGTATTACAAACAGATAATAGCGAACGGATTCACAACCGTGCAACTGTTTTGTTATATTTTTTGGCCATTTGCTTAATTTTATCGACAGGATACAATTTTAGAGACCAAAGTGTTTTTATTGCAATAAGGTACTATAACTCAATTCAATGATATTTTTTAAAACTCAATTCAATGATATTAGTAGTTTGGGAGGTACAATTACAGAGGTTGAGATCCGCAAATGCCCATGTACAAAGTACACCGCTTCCTCTTTCAATCATCCAATAGTTACATCGTAAATTCATCCGAAAAGAAAAGGTTAAAAAGAAAGAGCGTCAATTTCTCAAATGACTTAAAAATAGTAGATCCGATAAATTCTCTTGGCATTGGGGCATGCACCAGCAGCGTCAGAATTCAGAAACTGCATGCAGCATTGCAGCTTCAGTATCTCGTGTCAAACGACGACCTGCGATCTGCTTCCGCCACACCGTCTCTTGAAGCTACACTCCTCGTGCCTCGGGTCCTCATGATCCCTCCTCTTCCTGCTGCCGTGGCGTTCGCCGTGGTAGCCGCACGAGCCGCTGCCGTCGCGCCGCGGTGGTGGTGGTACTGGCGTGCCGCACATGGCGTTGACGTGGTGCGGTGCGCCGGGCATCGGGTAACCGCCGCTGTAGTACATGTAAGGGTCGGCGACCCACGGCGTCCCACCAAGGAAGGGATTGTAGCACGCCGGGCCAGATGGGACGACGCTGCCGTAGCCGTAGTGGTGATCGGCATGGCTGGCACGCGTTCCTGCTGTGTCAGTCGTCTCCGGCTGCTTTCTTGGCTCAGGCACCGCTGGCGTCGTCGTGCTCTTCGACGTCGATGAGCCGCTTCCGTCGCTGTGCGCCGAGGCGGCGGCCTCCTTCTCGGAGGTGACATGGCTGCGGCGGCTCTCCTGCGAAGCAGCCGGCGCGGGCTCAGCGGCTGCGTTGCTGCCGACTGAGCTCCGCGGCTTCTCCGTTCCGCCTGACGCGCCGCTGCTGCCGGCCCTTGCGGCGAGCATGTTGGCGATCGTGGCGCGGATCGCCGGGTTGGGGATCAGATCGTCGGCGCGCGCCCGCGCCCCGCAAGCGCACTTGGAGCTCGCGACGATGTGTTCCCTGATGCACCGGTCGCAGAAGCTGTTGAAGCAGCACTTGCTCGTCAGCACGGCGTCGGCCATCACCTTCTTGCAGATCTTGCAGTGCAGCTCCGGCGGGATGCGGCTGCCCTCATGGCTCGCGGGCGCCGGCGCCGGCGCTGCAGGGGCAGACATTACCGGAGTAGGAGCAGGGGACCTCCCGGTGTCGAATCTTGGGTCGCCATTGGTGGGGCAGTGCTGGATGAAGTGCCCCGCGACACGGCACCTGCGGCACACGTACGAGGCCGGCGGCGGCGCCCCACCGTCGTGTGCCGCGCTCGCGCCACGGCGACCGTAGCAGCGTGCCCCCTGAGACGGGCCCTCCCACTTGAGCTCTGCGGCGTCGATCACCGCGCTGATAGCTGTGGCCTCGTCGACGTCGTCCTCGGCTCCCGCGGGCGCGCTCCACCTCGCGGCCGAATCCGACGAAGAAGAGGACGAACCACCTTGCGCCCATTTGGGGGGCCGCGGGGATGACGACGCGACGATGATCTCGGCCGGGGGACCGGCGACCCGGCGCACCACCACCGTCGAGTTGCGCAGGACGAGCGCGCTCTCGTCGGCGTACTCCTCGCCGGTCTGCGCGTTGGAGAGCGCGACGCCCTCCCTGGGGCCCCGGCCGCGCGTCCGGCCGTGGCCGTGGCGGCTGGTTCCCATGATAAGCCGCTTCAGCTCGGCGACGGTGACGGAAGGTGCCGGCACGGGCACCGAGAACGTCTCCACGCCGCTCCTGTACCGGTAGTACACGGCCATCGAGCCTTGATCACCACGGAGACGGGGGGTGGGGGGCGTTTCTTGAATCGGGTAGCGCTGGAGATCGGAGAATGGCTAGGACCTCACAGCGATCGAAGAGACGGTGATGCGAGGGATGGCTCCGGCGCGTCGCCTTTTATTCGCCGCGGCAGCATGGAACCGAGTTGGACTCGGGGTCCGCCGCGTAACGGGCTCTCCGATCGAGAGCGAAACTCCTGTCCGAGTCGGAATCGGCAGCACGGCGTACCCTTCGCTTCATTCGGGAAAAGAACACCCTTTCCTCCAGCAAACGCAGTTTTTCCTCACGTAGTTGGAGGTCTCAGGTTTATCCACACCATCCGTCTTACTTTAAGATTCGTGCGGTTCGCTTTATACTTTTTTTTTGCATTTACCGTATCTTCTTTGCACACTTTAGGGGGTGTTTGGTTGGGCTGGGGCTTTTTCCAAGCTTTGGAGGAGCTTTTTGCAACAGCTGCTGTGACTTTTGTGTGTAAAATGGGCCACTGTGGGAAGCCAGCTGGGAGCAGCTTCCCGCAGTGTCACTTACGGCCAATAGAGTTTGCCCTTCGGGTTGTTGGCTATTTACAAGCAAATGGCATTCTCCTCTTCTTCACACACGCGTCCTCAAGCTCCTCCTCCACCGGTCCTCCGCTGCCCACCGCCGCCGCTCGACCAGCACCGGAGGCAAGCTCCTCCTCCGCCAGTCCTCCACCCTCCGCCTCCCCCTCCCCCTCCTCGTCCCCGCTGCCTCGCCTACCGTGGCGAGGCCGCCAGCCGCCGAAACAGCACGAGGAGATGGCTCACGGCTGGGGCTCTCGGCCTGTCCGCGCACGGAGCCGCCTCCCTCCTCCGCCGCAGCGACGACCCCCCCTCCGCTTCCCCCTCCCCACCGCCAAGCACCACTGTCTCTGGGATCCACATCCTCCACGCCGGAAGCTCCTCCTCTTCCTCCGCCGGTGGCCCCCCTTCTGCACATCCTCCGCCGCCCACCGCCCCTCCCGGTCCTACCTCCGGCCACCGCCCCTCCCGGCTTCCCCGTTGATCCCGCCGCGGCCCCTCCCTTCGCCTTTGTCTCCGCCGACCCGAGCAACGACGGCACCGACACCGACCGGTACGCGCGGTGGAGGAGGAGCGGCGGCCATGGCGGGTTCGGCGCGAATCCGAAGGGTGGCACGGAGCCGTAGTCGGAGGCGGCGGCGGTGTCAAGGAGGAGGAGGAGGCTGAGGGGAGGGAGGGCGAGGAGGCCGAGGGGAGGGAGGGCGGAGACCGAGGGGAGGGAGGGCGACGGGTACGCCCGGTCGACGAGGAGCGGCGGCGGTCGTCGGAGCCGGAGCCGGCAGCTAGAGGCGGCGGCGGTGTCACATCTGGAGGCAGCGGTGGAGTTGGGCCGGGGTGGCCGATGCCCCCTGGCCCTTTTTCTTTTTATTTTTATTTTTTATTTGTATTTATATTTATTATTTTCTGTAATTTATATTATAAACAATTATTTTTTGTATATTTATTCTTTTCTGTAAATTTAGTTTAAGCAAGAATTTGTATTCTATTTGTATTTATAATTTTTTATTTTTTATTTTTATTCGTATCATTGGATCGAACCTCAGACGATGTCGATTTTAAAATTTTGTTCAGTTGATCGTAGGGGCATTTTAGACAATTCTTTCATATACAGCCAACAGCCACAGCCCAACCAAATACGTACGTCCACAGACTCACGTGCCAGCAGCCACAGCCGCTATTCCAAACAGTCAGCCAACAGCCGCTTTTTCAATAGCCACAGCTCAACCAAACAGGGTCTTAGCATCAAGTATGCTAGGTGCATTCAGCCTCCCTCCTTCTCACCCCCAAATCGTTTCAACCTTCCCGGTCATTCGCTCTCCCGTCTCTCTCCCCAACCCATCGAGCCATGCAGCAGGAGCCTCGTCGCCGCCTTCCACGCCCCTCGCCATTGCCGTCTCCGTCCGCCGGCGTATTCCCCCACCCCTATCTCTTGCCGCCGTCGTCTCCCCCCTCCACGTCCCCCGCCGCCATCTCCCTCGTCGGACCTGACCGACACGAACCGAGTCACCGTCCTCCACGCCCCTCGTTGCTGCCATCTCCGACCTCCACGGCCCCCGCCGCTGCCGTCTCCGGCCGCCACAAGCCGAATCGCCGCCCCCGGATCTGGCTAGGTGCGGCGCCTCCATGGGGCCACATCAGCGCAGATGCAGCGTCGCCATCCCTGCCGTCGTCACCTCCGTCCCCGATCGCCATTCACCTTCGTCCCCGCCCACCGGTCATCTTTTCAGCCCTCCACGAACCCCGCCGCTACCATCTCTGGCTTCTCCGAGCCGTCATCCATGAGCCTACCGTTGCCACCATCAACCATCTCGAGTATGGCCGCCGCCGTCCTCCATGTTAGAATTAACATATGTTAATTATGGGGTAATCTCCCCTTGCCTTAACCGCAGGCGGTTGTCTCTCCCAACAAACACCTCTTCGAGGAGTCGTGTCCTTTCGGTTGTGTCTCCTCAAAGAGATGCATCCCTTCAAAGGGACATGTCTTTTGGGAATAGCAACTACCATCCCTTGTACTCATATATATACTTGTAATCACAAGTGCATCAATACAAGAATCACATTCGATTATGTCCAAACGCGGCTTCTATTCTTTTCTACATTTCAATTCCAAACACGTTATCAGCACGCTTCGTTTCTACCACGAGCAAGAATCAAAGGAGAAAGAAAAAAAAGGTTAGAACCTTGCCATGCCTCGGGATTTCTTCTCCATGATGAGTTTGTTCCGTCGCTTCTCCGGGAGGACGGCCGTCGCCGTCGCCGTCGCCGTTGCCTCGTCACTCGCCGCCACCGGGGAACCAATGGCCACCGCCGCTTCTTCTATGGCATGCGCCACCTTGGTGCCGGCTATTTTGCGAAAAAAAACCCCTGCCTTTTCGGTTTTTCGCATATTAGCCCTCTAGCAGTATTTCTAGCAGTATTTAATTCTGTTCTAGACTCTGTTAATTACAGTATTTTATTTTCAGTACTGTATTTCTATAGAATACTCTGTATTCCAGAACAAAGTGTGATGCAATATATTTCCGTGTTATTCTACGTGTTGAGATTAATTGCGTCCACTATTTGCAATCGAGATTTTAATCTCTTGCAAAATAAAAATTAATTCATCTTAATTAAGTCTTTTTGACTTAATACGAGCAAGAATTTATTTGCAAAATTCAAAGTGATTTTCTTCAAATCAAGTTATGACACATGGCATTAGAAATATGAGTATCTACTGATTTTTCAGATTATACTCGAGTATCTACTGATTTTTCAGATTATACTCGAGTAATCTACTGATTTTATCAGATTATACTCTCTAGTGCTACATGTGGCATTAGGTACATAAGTATCTATTGATTTTATCAGACTATACTTGAGTATCTACTGATTTTTATCAGATTGTACTCCCTAAATGCCACATGAGATTAGGTATATAAGTATCTACTGATTTTATCAGATTATACTTGAGTATCTACTGATTTTATCAGATTATACTTGAGTATCTACTGATTTTATCAGATTATACTCCCTAATACTACGAGATTTACTCTCCACGATGTGTTATACTTAGCAAATTTGAGATTCACACTAATGTTTCCAAGCCAACTTCTTGAAATTTTCATTAATTTTGCAAAGTTCATTACAACATTAACCATGATGGTTTTTAATTTACTGAACGTAAATTAATAATCTCTGGTTTATCCATGTAGGTAAACAATGACCGCAAAAGAATTTGAGGAGCTTGCCCTCAATGGTCACAACTACCTTACATGGGCCATAGACATCAAGATCAGTCTTGCGTCCCGTGGGATGGCGCATGCAATCCAGGATCCGGAGACTACTCTACCGGATGGAGCCACGCCACTAATAGAACAGCAAAAATATGCTGCCTTATACATCATAAGGCACCATATTCACCCAGATCTAAAGTCTGAGTACTTAGAGGAAGAATCTCCTCATACTCTATTTCTGGCCCTCAAAACGAGGTATGAACAGCAAAAGGCAGTTGTCCTGCCCGAAGCACTCCACGATTGGACTCATCTCCGTCTTCAGGACTTCAAGTTCATCAGAGAGTATAATCACGAGGTTCATAAGATTAGTTCCAAACTACGTTTTTGCGGGAAGGAACCTACTGATGCGGAGAAGATAGAAAAAAACTCTATCCACTATGCTCCTTGCAGATAGGATCCTCCAGCAGCAGTACCGTGCTCGTAACTACACCATCTATTCCGACCACATTCATATCTTACTTCAGGCTGAAAAGCATGATGAGCTACTCGCTAGGAATGGCTCTCAGCGCCCAGTTGGGACACAACCTTTACCTGAAGTTCATATGAATATTGCAAATGGACAGAGATTTGATGGTGTTTTCCGAGGCAAACCATCAAATTTCAAGGGTAAGCGAAAGCGCAGTAGGAACAAGAAGCCTAGAAACTCAAACAAGGGGAAAGGCACCGCAAAGCCTAAGTATGATAAAAACTAAGCTTTGCAACAAATGTGGATGCTACACGCACCCCACTGAAAAGTGCAAGACCCCAAAGCATCTGGCTATTCTGTATCAACAATCCCAGGAACGCATGGCACCTCAAGGGAAAAGGTTTGAAGCCAACTTCAACCTTCATCCAGACAGTGCCAATGGAGATGGTAGTTCGCACGACGTTCCTCCCGGACCGAGCAACACCATACATTTCCATCAGCCAGAGGACCCTGCCGACACGGAGAACATGATGATTGAGTTTGCCTCAACCGATATGTTTGGAGACTTTGATTAGTCTCTCAATCTCCTTTATGATCTATTTTAATTATGTCCATTTGTGATGTTGTACTAAGAACATAAGTATTATTGTCACTTTTATATTGTATTAGCACATATGATATAATTAGATTGTATACTATGTATTTACATGAGATTTTCTTACTAACTTTTATATATAGTTCTCTATGGGGACAATCCGATGGAAGAGGAATTATGCCTTGTGGACAGTGCTACCACAAACTCCATACTAAGGGAGTTAAAATATTTCCAAACTCTAAAAAAGATGAATGGAGATATTTTAACTATCGCTGGATGCGATATGGTAATTGTTGGCACTGGACGTGCCATATTTACCCTCTCAGGGGGTACACAAGTGACAATTGAGGATGTTTTGCTATATCCCGACTCGTCACGTACTCTAATTAGTTATCGAGATATCCGTAAAAATGGCTTTTATATTGAAACCCATGAAGACAACAAAGAGGAGTATCTACTCTTCACCAAAGATTACGGATATGGTAAGCAAGTACTTGAAAGAATTCTTTCTCTATCGTCTGGATTGTACTATACGTACATCAAGCCCGTAGAACATGTTGTATACAAGGTAATTTTTCAGAATGTGAATGCATTCCAAACCTGGCATGATCGCCTAGGCCATCCTAGGATCGGGATGATGAGAAAAATTACTCGCAATTCTATTGGTCATAATTTGTTTGAGTCAAAATTCCCTCAATCATCAGACTTCGTGTGCACATCTTGTGCAACGGGGAAGCTAATTTTGAGGCCCTCACACCTCAAAATACAAGCTGAACCACTTCAGTTCCTTGAATGCATTCAAGGAGACATTTGTGGTCCCATCCAACCATTTTCTGGTCCTTTTAGGTATTTCATGGTCTTCATTGACGCATCTACACGATGGTCATACGTGTGCCTTTTGTCCACACGAAACCATGCATTTGCCAAAATAATGAGGCAAGTAATTAAATTACAAGCCCATTATCCAGAAAGTTGAATTAAGACAATTCGCATGTACAATGCTGCAAAATTCTCCTCACGTGCTTTCAATGATTATTGCATGGCCCTGGGGATTGAAGTTCAGCACTCTGTCCCATATGTCCATACACAAATGGTTTGGCTGAATCACTGATTAAGAGGATCAAACTCATCGCAAAACCTTTGTTGATGATTGCAACTTACACGTTGGGGTCATGCAGTTTTACACGCTCATGACCAAACTGCATAATATTATTCCCCTCTACCTTTGATACGTGAAAATCTACCAAGTATTTCTTATCTACAATAATTCGGTTACACACCGATATCACCACCCCGACATACATCATTGGCCCCTCACCATGTTTTTTTGGGATCCATGTGAGGAATAACTGTATTTCCGTCAATACCTCAAGCCCCTCACATGGGGAGTTATTCAAGGCCAGTATGCTGATTCAACGAGGACCATTTCTAGGCATTAGGGGGAGATCTCAAGTACCATGAAGAATGCCAGGAAATTAGTTGGAATGTCCAAGACATTTCCGCATCAAATCCACGTACTCAAAGATCTGAACCCATGTTCAGTATATTTGTAACATATTGCAAATAACCTGCCAAATTCATTTACTGAATATAAAGGTGTCACAAAATCCTATAAATCCTGCACAAATGCGCCTGAAAGAGTGGATGTACCAACAAAAACCACTCAACTCCCCGTTGAAAACAAGAGGGGGAGAAGTACGGCCACAGTACATCAGGATTCAGCTTCCCGTAAGCAACAAAGGATATCGAGGCCTCTGAATCAGTAAATGCAAGTCAACTTCACGTTGACAGACACCTAATGGGTAGTATACACCCGGTGGATGGGCGACCTCCACCAACCCAGCTCATAGTGCACACAATGACTGAGACATCGGAATACCCAGACTCAACCGCATTGGGAAATCGCGAACAGTTACCAAGGGTAATGATATTTTCATCAACTATATTCACATATATAGATTCTGGAGAAACATATAACCGAAATCTACAATTGTCGACATACATTTCTCAACTAGATTGCAAACAGCCTTTCAAATGATTCAGATCCAAAGACTATGGCCATGGCAAAGTGTGAACAACACTCGGACTGAACTCAAGCAAAGGATGCAATCCAAGAAGAAATAACCTTGCTCAATGAAAGGAAGGCATTCACAAAAGGCAATACCTACACCAGTTTTTCTTCCTGAAATGGAATGAGAACAACGAGGTGGTGAGACATAGAGCGAGTATTGTAGCACAAGGGTTCACGCAGATACCCGAAATATATTCTCCGGATGTGGAATCTCTTTTCCGATACTTTATCTTAATGGCAGTACAATTCATCTACCTTTGCAGTTGATAGATGTAGTGACCGTATCTCTTTATGTGTCACTTGATTCAGTCATATAGGTTCCCATGGAATCACAATGTTGAATCCAAACACAAAACACAACATATATTGTGTAAAATCAATAAGTCATTACATGGCTTAAATTAGTCGAAATATATTTGGTACAACTGACTTAGTGAGTTCCTTATACAAAGGATTACTCCTACAGCGATGATTGCCCATGTGTCTTCATCAAGAAGTCCTCTACAGGATTTTGCATCATTTCTGTGTACGTCGATGATCTCAACATCATTGGCAACACATAAGATATTGATGAAGCACGCAATCACCTAAAGACGGAATTTGAGATGAAGGATTTGGGTAAAACCAAATTTTTCTTAGATCTTCAACTTGAGCACCTTCCCTCAGGAATCATGGTACACCAAGCTGCCTATATCCGAAAATATTGGAGAAGTTCAATATGGACAAATCCTACCCATCTAAAACTCCATGGTTGTTCATTCTCTAGACGTAGAGAAAGATCCATTCAGACCAAGGGATGATGGAGAAGAGATGTGGGACCCGAGGTTCCATATCTTAGTACCGTTAGAGCGCTCATGTATCTTGCAAATTGCACAAGACCTGATCTTGCTCTTGCAGTGAATCTACTTGCTAGACACAGCGCAGCTCCCACCAAACGCCATTGGTCGGGAGTCAAGAATATCCTTCGATATCTCCAAGGCACAAAGGATCTTGGCCTATTCTTTCAATTCCAGAGAAATCAGGACTCCAATATGATTGGATACATAGATGCTGGCTATTTATCTGATCCCCCATAATGCCAGATCGCAAACCGGCTTTGTGTTCCTACATGGTGGAACTGCCATGTCATGGAAGTCTTCGAAACAGACTTTTGTGGCAACATCTACCAATCATTCTGAAATAATTTCATTATATGAGGCATCACGCGAATGCGTGTGGCTTCGCAGAATGATAAACAACATACAACAGTCATGTGGAATTGGTTCTATCGAATCACCTACCATTATCTACGAAGATAATGCGGCTTGTGTTGCACAGATGCAAACAGGATACATCAAGAGCAATATCACTAAGCATATTGCCCCTAAGTTATTTTTTCCCCATGAGCTCCAGAAAAGCGGGGAAATAGACATCTTGCAAGTCAAATCATGCGACAACCTCGCTGATTTATTCACAAAATCTTTACCAACTTCTACATTCCAGAAGTATGTTCATGAAATTGGTATGCGACGACTTCGGGATTTGCAAGAATCAGGGGGAGTATCTTCCTGATTATTCCTGTTCAAAGCATCATATTACACTCTTTTTCCCTTTATGAGTTTACTTTACAGGTTCTCATCAAGGTTTTATGAGGTAATATCAACATAAGATCATATGTCATATTTTTTATTTTCCCCACCGGGGTTTTTAGGAAAGTATACATGACATATTTATTGTCCTCTAAACTCTATGGGTTTTCTCGTATTGAGTTAAATGAGACAATAATCATTATATGCTGTATCATTTTCTTCTTATTTTTTCATTGGGTTTGAAGGAGTTTTAACAGCATATACGACACTATACTCCTCACATTTTTCCCACAGGGTTTTTGGAGGAGTCAACATTCAAGATGATGGTGCTATATATACAAGTGTAGATTAGGAGGAGTGTTAGAATTAACATGTGTTAATTATGGGGTAATCTCCCCTTGTCTTAACCGCAGGCGGTTTTCTCTCCCAACAGACACCTCTTCGAGGAGTCGTGTCCTTTCGGTTGTGTCTCCTCAAAGAGACGCATCCCTTCAAAGGGACATGTCTTTTGAAAATAGCAACTACCATCCCTTGTACTCATATATATACTTGTAATCACAAGTGCATCAATACAAGAATCACATTCGATTGTGTCCAAACGCGGCTTCTATTCTTTTCTACATTTCAATTCCAAACACTCCATAAGCCCTGTCGTTCTATGGTAGCTCAGCGCGACAGCGCGTCTACGACGTTTCGCGCTCAAAACGGCGGCTCGGCGCGTCCACGGCTAGATCCAGATGTTTGTGCTCGATTTGTGTTGAGCACGATTGAGCATGCTTCTTTCGTTAATGATTTGTTTTGTTCACGGTTTAAAAATGGCTTGGTCTATTGGAAGATTTCGCCCACTAATTCTCTGTTCAATATTTTCTTTGATTTCTTCTGTTCATTACTTTGTGGTTCGGGAATTTGCGATGTTCATGATCCAAAATTTGAGTGGTAATTGAGTACACGATCCGGTTGTGATGTTGAAACTGGTGAGAAATCAGGGTTCTTGGAATTGTTGTACAATTTACAAATCATGTAAGATGCTTCAGCCAGCAAGAACGTTGCCAAAAGCAGTAGGGACTCTACTCAAAAAGAAAAACAGTAGGGACTGATAAGCAACACAAGCTATACCCGCCCACATGATGGATTCACATCCAAAACGAAAATAACGCGCTGAACCTCTCCTCAAATCAACTTCCCGGAAAGGAAACATGGGATGCAATGCAAAATACTGTTTTTCTGCGGCGGCACTTGCTTCCTCGATTACAGTATTTCAGGGAAATAAGGTGCTTCGTAAAGCAATTTGTAGTGATGAAAGAATTTTAGAAACATAAATCACACTGAAAAAATGTTAAATATTGCATGATTTAATCATCCCTGCAAGTAGAGCTTTAGAGCTCGGGGGCTCTTAAAATCGACTGAATAGTCCTTTGCATCTTCAAAATGAAACAGGCCGCAGCTGAAAGCGTGGAGAAGTTCGTGAATCTAGAAGTCATCATCGTCCTCCTCAGCCATGTGTTTTGCGAGTTCTTCCTCCTGCTGGAGTCTCTCTCGCGCCTCTTCTCAGCACTTTCCTTTTCCTTGTGAGAATTTGGAGGGAACCGGAGAGCCTTGACTGCCTCATTGTGCATGTTCAGGCAAAATGCAATCCTGGAGTTGAATGCAATCTGTGGCTCATTTGTTGAGTAGACATCACCAGTCTCTTTCGACACCACCCAACCGTTGGCGTGATCAATGGTGGCATCAACTGCCCCATCTCTGATGGCCTTCGCTACAATGCTCTCAGCATCAGCAACAGGGTTTGGAGAGTCTAACCTCAGCTTCTTGGCAATGTCAGCAAGGGAGATCCGTGAGTATGAAATGCTAATGTTGCGCAGGCCAGTCCGGATGACATTGTGGCGCCAGCCTCACTATCAAATTGCTAGTCCTATCTGCACTGAAAGTGCTCGCAAATTTTTCTGCAACAGCTTTGAACAATTCCAAGTCCCCAACTCGAACAGCCTGGAGATCATAAATGAAAAACAATTAAAATGTACCATACAGCAGTATCGCTTGTTTTTTCAAAAAGAGAATGAACTTACATTTGTAAGCTCAAATATGGTGTCAACGCCTCCTTCATTCCTTTCTGCATGAAAACAGTTCTCTCTGGTATCTCCCCTAAAAGTAGCCTTACTATTATAGCCCATTTGTTGCACTGAATACGAAATCCACGAGCTGCAGTGGGTGCCTTTCGAGCAGCTTGCAAGAGGCTTTCTTAGCATCAGTGTACTCCAGCTGAATTGTTCTAATTTTGCCCAAGTAGAACAGATACCGGCAGAACTGTGATAACAGAAGAAGTTAGAAAGTGTAGAGTAGAACCTCCACATAATTAGATGACAGGATGACGATTTCATATGTCTTTAAATCCATAATCAGCCTCAGAACAAATAATGAATGCAGATAATTCGAACGTGCTACAGAATGTGGTTACCTGCTGATTGGAATGTGCTTCAAAGCGTGGTGCCTTTGACCTAAGTTTTTCTGCCTGGTCGTACAAGTTGTAGTGCAGGTAATTGCGAAGAAGCAGGTTAAGAAGAGTTTCCTGCCACAGAAATCAGAAGTCAATCCCCATAATTGACAGCACTTAATTTGTAAGATCGTTAGCAACTCTAGACTAGGGTATCAGAAGTTCAGAACACCTGGCCAAGCTCATCACGATGTAAAGTTGCCATCCTGTGTAACCCAGGAGAGTTCTGTAAAGCACTAAATGTATGAGAGACAAATCAAAGCTGGACATACGGGAAAAGAGCTTACTGGTTACCTAAGAATTCAGAGAAACAGAATGGAAGAAGGCTTGTTTAACTACCACATATTGAGAAGAATAATTCATGAAAGTTTAAATCAACTCACCCACGAATTTCAGCAAGGCTGTTGGTAAGTTCATGGGCATATGAGTAATACGAGTACAGCCTAGAAGCTAAAACATCAACCGTTCTCCTGTTGAGATTCTTCAGACGAGCAATGCTAGCATTGGCACATGCTTTAGCCTGGGGAGAACATCAAATTGGTACGTTCCGTGAATAATGACGAAGTAGAGAAAAATCTAGGACATACCTCGTCGTATTTCTTATGATCAATAAGAAAAATCAACACAAGCAAGTAACAATATATTTCAATCTCTGGGAGACCATGCTTGATTGCAACTTGAGCTGTTGGAACTGCCATATCAACATCCATTTCACTCCCATCTTCCTAAAAAATGTAACACCATATGAATGTCAAAAACCTCTGAACGGAAAACACATCCAGTTTCAAAACTTTAAGATGCACAGAATGGAACTAAACTCCTACGCACAGAGTCCAACACTATCAAGTACCAATTAAGCATCAGAACAGAAGGGACCTGGTTTGACATGAACTTCAATAGTGAACCTCATTTGCAAAATATGCAATTACTCAAGGCTTGTACTGCATCACCATACAGTAAAAGTTGCTTTGCAACAATGATCTAGAGTTTCCATTTACCACTACTAAGCCAAGCAATCCAGAACGATCAACCATAGCATTAAGCAGCCAAGACACAAACAAAAAAACATAACACGAGATGCCCAAATCCTTTGCTCTATCACTCTTATATCAATGTAAGGTTCAAGCATAATCACTCCTTTAATCCAAATCACGCGAGCACATCTTGTAAGTAGCAATCGCAGGCCGAAAATACCTTGGGCAGGAGGGGGGAGAGGCGGGCGAAGGCTTCGGAGGAAGCAGGCAGCGCGAAGGCGAGGAAGGCCGCGACGTCGCGGGCGGCGAGGCGGCGGCGGAGGGCGACGGTGAGGCGGACGGCGCGGGAGATCCGGCGAACCTCCTTGGTCAGGGACCCAACCTCGATCACCGACGCGATCTCCTTCAGATCTGCGCGCACCGCGAGGCAAACAAGCGTAAGCTAACCGTCGCTCAGCGCCGCGACGCCGGAAGCTGAGCAAGGGTTTTGGAGGAAGGGACACTGAGGTAAGACGGCCGTATACTCACGGTGCAACGTGGAGAGCGCCGGCGCGGGCGCGGGCACGTCGGCGGCCGCAGGGGCGGCGGCCGCCGGCTGGGAAGAGTCGCTCATGTCGACGTCCTCCGGCATCGCGGCGGTGGCGTCGGCGGCGAGGTAGAGGAGTGTGTGCGGCGAGAGGGGAATCGAGGCGAGGAGCGTGAAAGACCGGAGGAGGGTGTTATCGTGGGGTAGAAACAGATCAAATACGAATAGTATCCGTATCTGTCCGTTTCTACAGTTTCAAACGAACTCAAACATTTCGAATCACCTCGCAGAAAGAAAAATAATATAAACTCGAAATGGATTGCCTTGAATATAAATTCGGATTGAATATCTATTAAATCTGGACGCATGCGAATATCCATCCTATGGCTCTAATGGCAAAGTTTGGTACATGAGCATATAATATGGATTCAAATGCGGATATTACAATGTATCGGATTGAGAACTCTAAACCATATTTCAATTTATTGGATTCAAATTCAGCTTCCAATAGTGAAGGTAATTAGGACTTCCGGTAGTCGAGAAAGTATTGTTCAGCTCGAAAAATCAAAACCATGTTCGCTTGCTTTTGAATATCAAATAATGTGTATCTATGCCCCGGTAATACCCCCAACCTACTGAGCAACATGTATAAAATCTAACCTTTATGTGGATATGTACAGGCTGGATGAGACGTCATATAATTTTTTCGAGAAATGACAAGATTGACACAAGATGTATCTAACATATCACAAAATTTCAAATGCAAATTCAATTACATATAAAGAAATAAAAATTATGACGTGAATAGTAGCTGGAAAGTAGAATTTGAATTAGAATTTTGTGACATATCAGATGTATCTCAGCCGCCGCCGACTCTCCTTTTTGCTTTGAAGCGCTGCTACAGCCCTTCCCTTTGTGCCTCTGAGGATGGAACTTCGACAGGAATTAACATGATAGATTTTGATGTGGCAACAGAAACTCGTCAGCCCAAATATTTTTTATGTCTCCCTTTGATTAAGTGAACGAGATCTTTAACCCCGGTCGATTATTTCGGATTGTTTTGTAACGGAACGATGGATTGAATCTCTTGGTGTACTGTGATTAGGTTTTAACCTGGACTGGGAGGGAAGGAACTAGGCCGACCATCGGCGAGAAATACAAAAGGTGTCCTTAATTAGATATATGGTTAAACTCAGCTCGGCTTGGTAGGGCCTAATTACCCATCCAGTTTTTTCTCGCAAAAAAAAATTACCCATCCAGTTTTGCTTTAATGTTAAATAATTAGCAAATTACGAAACTACCCCCTAGAAGAAAAGAGGGGTGTACGAAAGCAAAACTCTAAATATTCAAGAGTTTCATATGGCACAGCAGTCTCTATATAAATTCATGGCCACAAAAACTAACTTTGAGTTAAGAATATAAGCCAACTTACACATAAAATTAAAAAAAATATCATATAACTTATTTGCAACCCATATAACAAGATGGTGGAAATCATAGAGAAATTACCCATCGGTCAAGAAATCTTGGTGTAGAGGAAGTAAGGTGTCAGATGGACTATCACCATTAACTTAAATATTTCTTCAGAGTAAAGATTTTTCATGATTTATACACATCCATCCGGCTGAATTGCATAGATCACACATCTATATACATAATTACCTAACACAGTAACCACAACATCTATATGCATGTTTACCTAACATAGTAACCACATCTGCATCCATATCAACGTTCATGTCGTCATCGCTCCTTTTATTCTTTCTTAGGTGCCACATCAATATATACTTGCCTGGGTAGAAGATGAACGGTGGACGGTTTTGAAGTTGTAGGCATTCTTTTGTACTTCAAGAAGAGATAGTTTGTATAAAATTTACTTGTTTAGTACTATTATGGAGTAAAATACCCAAAACAAAGCGGCGGAGTGGCCTGCCAGTTGAGATGGGCAAAAGAAGTTATATAATCTGAATTTGAATCCCCTAGTCGAATTTGGCTTGTATCCTGTTGATACGGACTCAAATTTGTATATGTCGCATCGGATTTGCCTGAATGCTATTCAAATTCCGTCTGCAATCTGCCAACGCGAGCTGTCGCGTCGCGCATTTCTTCCAATCTGTAGGCCTAATCGTGAAGACACGAATTTCACGTGTGTCTGAATTCTAGAGGAATCCTCAATTCTTTATAGAATGTCTAGCTAACGTGTACTCCCGCAAATCCGAAAGCCAATAATTACAATATAAAAAAGATGCCGTGCTTCATCCGCCAAATGTAAACAAAGGCAACCAGCTTGTAAATATAAGCCTACATTTCAAAGAAAGCAACAGGCAAAATTGGCACACTGTAACAGAGGACAAGACTTTTATGTAAAAATTAAAAGAATGCCCTGCTATAAAACTTTACCAACTGATAACTACAATTAGTTTTTTGACATCTACTGGAAAGAAAGCACAATGTAACGACACTACCCTAGAACCTAGTCAAATATCAAAATCTGACTGCATTCCGACAGAATGTCAAGCTTATACAAAGTATATGTCAACCGATAAACAACACAGATGATACATCTTCATACTTGGAGCGGGCATCCAACTAACAAAAGCTTCGAAGTAGCTGCAAACGGCTTATGCGCTGGGCGCAGCAGCGTACATCATGCCATTAGCATTGCCACCGCGCCTCTGCCCCGTGATGGGCCTCTCCCACGGCCGCGACCTCGACCACGGCCTGATTCACAACATAGACAGAGCAGTTTAACAAGTGAAGTATGCATACGATAAGTTGATTAGAAGGAAGCTGCATCCACCTAGGGCTGGTGCAGGAACAGGTGCCTCATCGTAATACCCTCCATCTTGCTGATAATCAGGTTGCTCACCATAGCCACCTCTCCTGCCACGGCCCCTGAAACCACGGCCACGACCACGGGCATACCCATTGCCCACATAACCAGGAGCATGGTCAGCATACCCATTGCCCGCATGAGGAGGAGCATTGTCATCCTCCCATCCACCATCAGCATAATCCATATATCCATTTCCTGAAAATCGTTATGTAAGGAGCAGTTGCACATTGTTTTATACTCTAAAGATGATTTACTCGGTAGCAATTAGCCTCACCACGTGCACGTCCACCCCTTCCCCTTCCTCGTCCACGACCTCGACCACCACGGCCTCTTCCTCGTCCAGGAGGTGTTTGTACATCTGCAATTACAGTGAAATATAAAACCATAAAAATAACTGAAAATAAAAAGGAAGTATTAAGTGAATTTTGCACGGTACCTTGTTCATTCTCATATTCAACAAACGGCTTCACCTGGTCAGCGGGCAAAGGAGATTGATATCTGCCCATATAATTAATTTAACCTGTCATACAAAAGGAAGCATAATGTATTGCCAATATGCAATTGTATAACTTCATGCAACAAGCCAATCACATTTCATGATATAGGTTATTGAAAAAATGGTCGTGACCAAAAACCATTTCAAATTACCAGAACTTCACCAATACAAACACAGAAAATTATATGCAAGTTAAATGTATGTTTACAGTTACACTTTACAGTAACTGATGAAAAACTATCCATTTGTGATACAACTGAAGAAGTAGCGTAAAAGCAACCACGAAAAACATATTGCTCAGTAACCCATTAAATCACAGACATGGTGATTTAGATCAGCATTGGAACAAATTTTCCTGTACAGTTAACAAAAACAATATGCATACCCGACAGAGGCTGTGTCCAGCTCCTTCTTCGAAAGAGTTATAGTAATCATGGACACATGCCTTGTTGTCTCAAGCCTGCAAAGAGGAAAGATCAGATAGAATAAAAAAAAACCCAAACCTAATTCGTCTAAAAGTAAAAGAACATATCTCTAACAATTAACTAGTAGCCTTCTATGCCAAGATTAAATAAAAGTCACTTCTTACGGGAGTAGGCCTTCCTCCAGTGGCTCCCAAGTGTCAGTAATATCAGTAGATCCAGTAGTGGTGTTTTGATGGAGACCAACAATCCTTCTCTGCACAACAAAAGAGTATGCGCCAATTAGAAGAAAGTCAAAAGTATAGTTTACAAGCACTGCGACCATCAAAAGTACCTTGATCAATTCTGCAATCATCACAGTTTTGTTGATTGCCCTTCCCATCGCCTTGAATACAACTTCGTCAGAACCTTTATCCTTTATGTATATATATTGCAAAGCATCATCCACAGGGCAGGATATAGATTTAGAAAAGAAATGTTGCAACATGAAATTTGGCCGTGCAAAAGTATTTTAGGATGTGTCTTGCATACTGGAATTATTAAAGTAGCACCACCACTGGATGAATAGGCCCAATGCCTAGAAAAACTGGTTAGGAAATTTTTCATAGTATATAAAGCACCGTGCGTCCTTGTCAAAGCAAAATTTGCAAAATGAACATGTGTCCTAAAAGAGGGTTCATAAAAAAAAAGGCATCAAACGCAGGTGAGCGAAAAGATGATTAGAATTTAGTGGGGACCCAAAAGGAAACTCATCAGGAACAACTAGCGAAATTACAGAAACATGGATGTGATGGCACAGTCACCATCAATTACACCATAGATGAAGACAATAATGTGGCATGTACTACAGTTGCAGCAACTAAGTGGGAACGTGATTTGACATAAAAAGTGGCAACTTTAACAACTTCAAAAGTGACCAATATGATCTCGCATCGTCCCGATGTCTAGAGTGACAAATCACATCCAAAGACTAAAACTTATATATTTGCCACCATGCATTTTATCCAAAATCTAAGCCTAACCTACCAGACTTGCCACACTGTATTTTCAGCTTTGGCAACCACAGATAAAGTTATTGGCTACAATGCTGCAGAAGCTGGCAGCGACGGCACTACACGAAAAAAAAATGTAACCTAGCTTGTATATATATTGATAGTATTCCTAAATCCTTACCATCCTGCCAACCAAAGCATCACGAAAAAAAAACAGTTCCCTACTCTCCTAAAATAGTTTGCATTAATAAACACAACTTTAGCGCATAGTGCAAAATCTGTACGGCCCAATCATTC
Organism: Stipa capillata; assembly: GCA_019208055.1. Taxonomy (NCBI): domain Eukaryota; kingdom Viridiplantae; phylum Streptophyta; class Magnoliopsida; order Poales; family Poaceae; genus Stipa; species Stipa capillata. The sequence goes on from JAGXJF010004415.1 coordinate 143,796, forward strand.
GGCTTACTTTTCAATCACTGCCCTAAACCCCACAGTTTTATCACCGAACAAACCACAAAGCGTAGCACGACCCAAACATTATGGCGCTAAACCGACGATTCAAACCGCGGAAACGGCAGCGCGCACGAAGCCGGTCGACCACGCGGTGGCATGCGGTACCTGGAGCAAGGTGGTAGCGTAGGTGATGTAGTTGCGCATCCTCCCCTGCGTGGTGATGCGGATCTCGTTCTCCTTGATGGGCGTCTCCTCCCTCGGCTTCTCCACCCTCTGGTACCGATCCATCCCTTCTCTCCCCTGTTCGCTCGGCTGCAAGCCACAATGCGGAGAAGCCCTCTCAGATCCACGAAAACATGAGCGCGATACCAACCTACGAAGCGGCGGCAACGGGCGCGCGGTCGCGAGAGGTGAAGTAGCGTGGGGCGGTGGTCTCCAGCGGGCGGTTACCTGCGCGGCGGTTGGGCGGCGGTTGCTTGCCGGCTTGTCCTGGCGTCGATGCGGTGGTGGGTGAGGCAACCGCCGGGTCGGGGTGGGAGTGAGGGCTTTTATACGGCCGCCTCCGCTCGGACCGGCAAGGGGGCGGGACCGGGTCGGGCACGCCGCTCGCGCGCGCGTCTAGGGTTTTGTGGGGTGCAGTTACGGGAATGCCCCTGGCCGTTGCGGGGTTCTGCGGGAGCGGGGATGATGTTCTTTGGACGGTCGGATCTTGCGGGCCGGTGTTGCGGTGTACGGCTGGGAGTTTTTGCTGCGGCGTAGGCGGGGAAGGGTTTGCGTGGGCTCCGTGGGCTGCGTTGGCCTCTTACGGACTGGTTCAGTTTGGGACTGATGGGCCTCCTTGCATTTTCGATCCGTGAAAATAGCTCAAGATTTTTCCAAAAATTGCAAGAGCACTGCCTATTCTATTACAAGAAGTGAAGTGAGCCTCAAGATTTTACTTTCTCAAAATAAAATTTTAAGAAGTATTCACATGAAGCCATAAGAACCTGTTAATTTCAAAATTCTATATATATCATTTTGAGCTGGTCATTGGCCTAAGCACTTCTTAGGTATCTACTCAAGCATCAACGCCGCAAAATTATCAACTTGTATGTGGCGCGTGACAAAATGAGAGGGATTTGAAAATGTCACTTCACAGATCGTCACTTGCTAAAATGACACCTAATACATTATCCTTGATAAAATGACACATGCGTAGTACTTTGCCTCTTTGTTAAAATGCCGCATCTAAATATTTTATTAGTGCTTAGCTTAGTAACCATCTAAACACGAAATGGAAATGACCATCTCGCCCTTGTGGCATTTCATCAAACCTGCCTATCTCCAAAGAAAAATAAGCACTGCCTCCCCGACCTGGCCCGAGCACCCTGCTGCGATCCACAGCGACACACATCGGCCGGATCCCAGAGCTCCGCCGCGCCTCCCCGCACTCCCCGCCCTCTCGTCCCTCTCGCCCGACTGCCTCCCGAGCTGCCCCGACCTCCCAGAGCCGGAGCGCCCCGCTGCCCGTCGTCGCTGTCGCCGGCATTGCTAGTGGCGGTGGTGGCACCGAGCTTCTTGATGCACCAGACGTCCTCGTCGCAGGAGAACCGGCGCCAGTGCGGTACGGCGGCCGCGGCGGGATAGTCCGCCACGACGGCGCACGCCGGGTTCTTGCGCTCGACATTGTGCGCGTGCCGGCAGAGCGAGCGAAGGAGCGCGTGGCCCTCCGGCCCGGACATGCGGAGGCCGTAGAGGAGGTAGGTGCCGAACGGCCGGAAGACGTCGGGGAGGGAGGGCACGCGAAGCCGCGGCGCGTGTCGGTCGAGCACGCGCGCCGCGACGAGGGACGCACGGAGGATGGTGGCCGCGCCGCCGACGCGGAGGCGGAGGGAGCCCATGGCGTCCCAGACGCCGAGCACGGCGTACGACGGCGGGAGCACCGGGTCCAGGCCGCGCTGAGAGGCCGGCGGGCACGAACTCGGTCGCGGCGCCGGGGGCCGAAAGCGGCGACGCCTAGGCCGTGGCGGTGAGTGACGGGGGCAGCTGCAGCACGCGGTGCGCGCGCGGGACGCGCGCCTTGTGCCGGTACGCGAACCAAGCAGCCCCAATCAGCCCGAGTCGGTGTCGAACGGTGGCGTCGCCTGCTCCGGTCTCTAAGGGCGCGCGGGTTTGGGTCGGGCTGGCAGCAGTGCGAGAGAAGCCAGGTACATGTAAGAGTAAAGAGGTAAGTTTGATGAAATGCCAGGAGGACAAGATGATCATTTCCATTTTGTGTTTAGATGATCATTAAGCTAATATTAATAAAATATTTAGATGTGGCATTTTAGAAAAGAGGTAAAGTACTATTTGTCATTTTATCACGGACAATGTATTGACTATTGAGTGTCATTTTAGCAAGTCCCAATGTACAAAGTAGCATTTTATCGGATCCCTCACAAAATAAACAGCTTCTTTTTGCTAAGCACATGTCCCGGCACCTGCACTGTATATGGCACTATATGCAAGCTCACCCATGATCCCAGTAGATGCGAGTCCAAACCATGCACTCTATTATTATATTATGTCTCGCTCAACACATCCAAAAGTCATCTATACATGTACATCCATCCACCTCGTCACAAATCCCTCGGCAGAGTGCACTATTAAGAGACATATCAACACTCAAAAAATCAAGTAAAAATGGCCTAGGGCTACCTATATCATGTGTTCTATCCTGTGTAACTCCTACGGCAAACTACAAAGCAAGCAAAAATGCATGTGATCCTGTGTGTGATCAGATCAATACAGGGTAACAGGCTAAAAGCCCTTGAACTATATCGTGTGTGAGTCGATCTGGTCAAAGAATGGTGATGAATTGCAGAGCAATGGCGACGGAGAAGTGTGTGAACAAATGCGACTGCACAGAGAAGCTGGCCGAAGGCTGCTGCGCGTTGGTCTGGGGGCCATTTGGTGAAGCACCCTTTGTGGCTTGAGGATTGTAGGCGTTCGGTCCCAGAGCAGGTTTCGGGGGAACAGCGGAAGGGTTCCGGTTCACCGGAAGTCTGCTTGAATTGTCCACGCTGTAGCCTGATGATAACAAGCAGTGTATAAGGGCATTGCTCTTGATTAGTGATGAACTGAAGCCGAAGAATCGTGTGGAAGGATGTGGGTGTACTCACAGTCGAAAGTTTTCCAACCCAAGATCAGCCTCTCTCGGTCGAAGACAACCTTGAGTCCGGACATGAAATTCTCTGCACCCAAAGTGAGCAGCTAGGGTAAGAACAGCGAGGTAGCTTATCATTATGGAGGTTATTCCTAAACCATTAAGGACGAACGGACATCAAGACAGTAGCTAGGATTTTGTTTAGGCGATAACGCTATGAACAAGGAGGCAGCACTAGCTTTTTGCATATATAGGCTAGCAAGCAAGCCTGAAAAATGAACATGATAGATCCAATAGAAGATCGCATACCTGCTGTTCCATTGCATATCTATAAACTAACAGACATGCATTGGTTATTTGCAACTATATCATATGATACCGACTCCATCAAGGAACTCAAATGAAGAATATAAAGGCCAGATGGATAATGCTTTTGCACACCACAAACATCACTACTATGGTTCAGACTGAATCAACATTGTGGTATATTTCAACTAAAACATAGAAAACCCGCAGAATTTTTCAGAGCATCAAGCATCATAGTGTAGCGTTTGAAGAAAGTACAGGAGTTCACCTCCTATTAAGTTAACACCTTCACTCTTCATAATAGCCAAGCAATAACCAATTGGATTCTGTTACACGGAAGAGCAGCAATGTAAAATTACCAGGCTAACTTAAATAGCTGGAAGAAAGCAGAGAGTGTTATACAGAGTATCAACTATCTTACTGAAGCAGTATCTGTTATGGTAATTATTGGATCATTAACAGGAAATATGCTTCCACCTTTTGCTGTCAGGCTTATCTTTGGAGGATTAACAGTTCCCTTGGCGCTGGAAAGCACGCAATATATCCATCAGGTATAGAGTGTGTGAATATGTAATATATCAAGGCCTGTTATCAGATAAACTTACCTTATGGGGTAGCAATATTCAAACGGCATGGAAGAGTCAGGCTGTTTTCGGGTCTCTTGGACTTGTGCATCGAACTGAATAAGAATGAAAATATATAAGAACCACATTGAAATATAAATATGGTCAAATCACTAATAATACGGAAATGCTACTTACAGTGCTAGTGATTTCAGCATACATTGGATCGGAGAGAGCCGTGAACGAGGTACCAGAGTCCACAACAGCACTGAACTTGGTACCGAACGATTTACCTCCCACCATAATTCCTGTGATGCTTATGTTGTAATATGGACTGCAGAAAGAGAGCACGCCATCATGAGGTCCAAGAACTATTTCTTGTTTCTGAAATAGTGGAGTTCAAACGAACATACTTTTGTTTATAAATATTCAATGGAGTTTCCTTCTGGTCCGAGCTTCCCGTGTCCCCAAATTGATTCTACCATGACCGTCTTCTCCAAAGCACATGGAGAAGGAATTGGCAGCGATTCCTTTGCTTGCTAGCAAGCTAGGAACTGATTTACTGTCCATACCAAGCCCAAGCAGACCGTTCGGAGCAGCGCTGCCTAGAAATGAACCTGTCTGAAACCTGTCCACAACTAACAATACACACGAAATTCAGCACACAAGTGAGTCGTAAGCATGTAGTAGATCATAAAGGACATACCCGAATGTTATGGGAGCCTGAATAATTTCGATTGCGTGGACTCGGTTGTCAGGTACAAGACATCCTCAACTAGTACCCCGTTGGATGAGGTATTATCCGACAAGTACTGTATACTGTAGGGGCAGCTTTTACTTGCAGCAGTGCAGTCAGTCTGGAGATCACACAAGCTGCTACTGCATGGGACCTTTCGGCTAGTACTCGACTTCTGAGGGCTGTACACGTCGAACTTCAGATTCTGTTCAAGTTACCATATGCAGGAATGCAGTTACACATCAGAAATTACGCAAGAATATGAAGCGCAGGCATGTAACGCATTTACTGTCAAGAGTCAATTGAGGCATCATGGTGCAACAACTATCCAATATCAATCTGCAAGAGTTTAAAATTTCAACTTCCAACAAGAATACACAGAAGCACCAAGAATATTGGCTATTTTTTAAAGCCGGATTAGGTCCCAGCTCAAGCTGTCATGCTCCTAGAAAGGTTTTCCAAGAATCAGACGGCACATGCCGTGCTTCCATGATTTTTTTTCCCTTTCCGGAATATATGCTCGCAACTCCATCTCACAAGCATGTCTACCACCAACTTTTTCATCTCCATGAGTTTCAAAAGAAAAAAAGACGTTTTCATCTCTATGGAACACCTAATCTGTTAAGTTCTCATCGTAATCTGGGTAAGCCCGAAAATATCTAGTCGAGCAACTAACCTCAGCTAAAATCGTAACAAACAATGGAGTGCAAGTCCAAGAAGAAGACACATACGTACCCGGTAGTCGGGCGAGGCGAGTGGGGCACACTTGATGCAATCGCAGGGCACCCAAAAGAGGTCGCTGCCGGTGTCAAGCGCCACCAGGAACGTCACGTTCGGCGTCCCCAGCGCCACCACCGCGTAATGCAAACTGCACAACCAACCCAACCCAACCACTACCACCTTTAGCCCCAAAAGCAAGAAAAGATTAATAGTAGACAGCAACTTAATCCGTCGAGACGACGGCCTAAGCCATGGGGACGATGAATCGATGATGATGATGATGATGAGCGAGCAAGCGAGACGGTGTGTGCGCTTACAATCCGAAGTCGTTCAGGCGGTAGGTGTCGTTGCCGTCGGCGAAGGCGAGCTCCCCGCCTGCGGGGGCGGCGCCAGCCAGCGACCGCCGGCGGAGGTCGTGCCCGGCCAGCGCGGCGTAGTACCCCGCCGTCCCGGCCGCCGGCGCGCGGTGCCCCCGGAGCCCCGCCGCCTCCGCCCATCCCCGCACCGCCTCCGAGTACCGGTGGTGGACATCCAAGCTCAACACCGCCGCCCCAGCCCGCGCCCCCGCCGCCGCCGCACGGCGGCAATCAGGAGCAGAACCCGCACCACCGCGCCCATAACAGCAACAACTCACCAAGACTCCAATTCTAAAAGCGGAAAAGCTCGCAGCTTTACGCAGACGGAACGAGAGGGAGCAAAGAAAAAAAAATGCTTGGTTCCTGGCTGCGACGTCGCTATTTATTTATCTATCCGGGAATCGGAGGAGAGGAGAACGGGGAGGATCAGCGTCTGCGATGAGGTGGCCGCTCGGTTTCCGGTGGTGGTTGGGGCCCGCGCGGCAGTGGCGGGGGAAGCCGGCAAGGAGGCGTCAGCGAGTGAGCTGGAAGCTTCGCTTGTTTGGACTGGCGCTTCCTGCCTCTCTCTGCCGTGGCTGCTTTTTCCTTTTATTTCGTTGGGTTTTTTTTCAGAGAGAGGGGGAGAGGAACGGGGGATCGACACCGGCAGTGATCGGAGGAATAGGGCGAACACGGGGATGGTGACTGATGGCGCATGATGATTGGGGGTCCTTGGTTCATACCGGCACCGGGGACCTAAGAGCCTCACTGGTTTGCGGCCAGCAAATCTTTGGCAAGCTGATATGTGACAATGTAAAAACTTATCAAAATTTGATAACTGTTAGACTATCTGAAAGATCGGTAAGTCAATTTGATAGTTATTCAATCCGTAACTAACTTTTTAGACTTGTCTAAATATTGGCTAGCCGTAAATTTCAATTGCAAACCAAGCTACAGCTGTATCACCATTTAATCGAAAAACTTTAGTTAGTCATAAAAAAGTAGTACTCCGTGTAACTCCTCCGGACACTCTTGCTCGGATGTGGTTGCATAAAATGATGTACATGTGTGTATCCGCAGGTTATACTAGATGTTCCTCGAGAAAAAAGGAAAAATTCTAAGTCGCAAATCATTTGGGAATTCTATGCTCGAATATATCGTCGTGGATTTGAGTGGATTGGATATGATGTTAATATCATATGTGGATAGAACATGGATGTGTGATGAGATTGCATGTCTCTGGCTGGTTTCTGTGCTGGGATATACGTTTCTGTTTCTGTATTATTGGTTCAGATAAATAGAGTCTGGTTTTCTGGTGGTGGATGGAATGGTGGATATGTCAAGTTCAGATTGCAGCTAGGCACCACGCGTTGAGTTGATGTGATCCTTCTCGTCCTGATTCGGGAAGGAAATTACAGAGGATATGTCGGTGTGTCGCAGTGATAAGATCCAAAATGTTACTGTGCTATCATCTGTTTACCGGGGGAACTCGGGCAGGGAAGAACAGATAGATTTTACTCGTAGACTCATGGTCATCGTCGTAGTCCTCCATTGACACGAGAAGCTGGGGAGTGAAGTGTATGGCGTAGCCCACGCAACGGCACGTTGCTCATGTGCCCTTCAAGTTTCGACACGGTTTTGCGACTCTGCCTGCCTGCTTTTTTTACTAGGAAAGCGGCTGTTTTTCCCCATAGTTTTAGACCGACCAATAGGCTCGGTCAGAGTCAGGACAGAACACCGTGGTGCCGGCCCAATTGAAGGTCACCTGCCATCTAGATGATCAAACATATGTTACCGACGAGGAAGACGAAGATTTCCTTCTTTTTTGTCTTCAGTTTCTGAAACAGTTGATCATGCATCACATGACACGGGATCGACAAGAACATGAACCGGTGTCGCCTCAGGCAGGAGCTGGCCCAGCGGTTACATGCGTGAAAGGCAGTAAACAGAGACGACTGAACTGCACGAGTGGTTCTTGAATTTATGCACTAGTCAAGTAGGTTCAACAACCTGTAAATCGTGCATCCAGACTTGTATATGTGGTTCGTCTTTAGTCTAAAATCCAGACAATGCGGCACGCTAACATGGCTAGGTGTCCACATGTCATTGGCGGTAATTTTCTATTTAGAGTTTAGATCTTGGGGAACCTTTTCCTGAAGGAGCAAGGGACCTCAGGCCTAGAAAAGCTTTTTTAAGAACACAAACAATACAAAAAAAATTATCGCCTTAGTAAGAGACAAGATTAAACAACAATATGTTAAGTAGGTCATCCATCTGTTGCAGAATCTGGTCGTATCGCATTCGCATTCGCGGAGAAAACCGTCGTCACGCACCAACCTGATCTCACATGCATGAATGCATAAAGATAAAGACCAGAGACGGCGTCATTTGATTTCAGAAACCACCCAATCAGTAATCACACCGTCACCGATGATGGCTGGCTTCGGCATAGACTATACGCGGATCTTATCATGATCAACCGGTGTTACGTACAGGGGGATCTCCACGATCCATGTCAGGGCACTGCTACGTACGCTGATACGATGGCGTCAGGCACAAGCACACAACCACGCCGTCGAAGAACTTCGTGGGTCTGAATAGATGCAACGCAAGCATGCAGCATATCACTCTTTTTTCAGAGATGATGGCGAGAGGGGATCGATGGCTAGGTTCTTCAGGTGCAATCACGCGATCGATCTCAGCAGGACTAGCCGATCGAATCAGGGCGAGCCACTGGACTCGTGTTTAAGAAACAAGATCAGAAGCAAATCAGCCGTCCGTTCACTGGCTTAGGTGGCAGGCAAATTACTGCAGGCTCTGCATCCCCCATCAGGTTCTGAGCTCGGCTGATGGTGATCGCTCACCAAAACCGACCCAGACTCCAGAGAACATGGCATTTGTCTACAGATGTAGAAATAGGGGGGGAGCACAGGTTGGTTCTTTGTCAATCAGTTGAACTCCTTAAGCCTTATGCTCATGTAGTAGTATTTACACTTGTAACTTTTCACTTGTGCACTATTCAGCGATTCAGCCTGAACTTTGCAGTGACGCTGAACAACAAAATTATTAGTTACAAGTGCTTCGTCTTAACGCAGGGTATTGACAAATAAAAATAGCAGAGAAGCTCAGACAAGGCGAAATAATATGATCAGTGCGGAGCATACACATACTAGCTGTTGGTCCAAATAGTCCCGCGTCAATACCTTCACAAGAAACTTCAAATACTTACATAGAAGTGAACATCTCGATCCTTTCACCATGCTGCGCGACAGGGGATCCAGGATGCCGGTCCATGTGCTGTAGTCAATGGGCGATCCACCTCCAGGCTGAAGGAAGCCATTCACAAAGAAGAACGGCGCACCGGCTACTCCTCTCGTGCACCCATACTAAAGCAGCACGAATCCATAGTTTAGAGACATTTTGTCAATGGTACTAACAGTAAACAAGTCAATATAGATGCTTAAAGCTTCTAGCAGTGTACTTGATGCAATAAATAAAGCTGACCTTGAAGGAAACCCTCGCTGCCAAGTCAGTCCTCACATCTCTAAAGCCTGATTGGAACTCGGAGGCTGAATTACCAACTGCCTGGACTGCCATCTTCGATATCTCGCCAGTTATAGCGGTTGCTTGACAGTGATGATGTCGCGGAGTTGGAGAATTTTTCCTGCTTGTGTTAATTTCAAAATATATTAGCAAAACTTGTACGAGTGAGCACTAGGAAGAAGGCTGCAGTAGATGAACTGTTGCAGAGAAGAAAGCTATGTGGCTACAACTCCTTTGAGCAGCCATAGTGATGACTTATGAGGATACTGAAATTGGCACAAGAGGCTGGTTCGAGGAGAGTGGTGCTCGAAACTGATTTACAGGTTCTAATTGGTGTCTGGCAGAGTCAAGGATCACAATGCTTAGCCATTCCTGTGGTGCCCTAGGATATTAATGAGCTGAGGAAGAGATTCGAAGGTTTCCACATGTGTTCTGCACGCAGACTGGCAAACACTGCAGCGCACACATGTGCAACGCCACGCGGAGTATATGCTAATGTACATCGGATGTTTCCATAGTTTTCTTACAACATATCTCATCAATGTATTGTAACTGGACTATGATTTCTTAATGAAATGAACTATGGCCGGTTCTAAAAAAAGATGAAAAATTATACAGGATACCAAAAGCTGCTAAAAAAATATCCTGCATTTTGGCTGCATAGCTTATAAATTTCCGAAATCATGATGAAGTATTTACTGACACACCCCAGGAGCAACATTATCCGCTTATAAGAAAAGAAAGGAAACCACACTTGCATAGATAAGTGATAAACCAACATATGAGTTGCCAATGGTGACAGCAAAAATAAAAAGTAAACTGTTAGAAAAAGCTACGGACCTGATTCTTGAAGAACAGCTCCAACAATGGATAGGTTGATGACGAGTTCAACTTGTTAGCTATATGAAGTGCACGGCAGGCATGGAATGAATTGTGTGGTAGCTGCAGTTTCGCAGTACAGTAAAAAAATGTTAGACCAAGGTGTATGTCACCTTCTGATATAACAACCACATCTAGTGCTTTCACAGTTTACGCAACTGAAAATGCAGGGTAACTCTGTGAAAATATATTCTAGAACAATGACAAATAATGTCTGAAGTCTAGCACAGATGAGATAAGCAGCTCTGAAATCCAGAACCATGTAGAGTTATGTGTTACCTAAGTGAAAGCAGCTAACATGTTCAGATTAGGGAAGTACATAATGGTTTGAAATAGTATAACCTTGATTGAGAGTTTACACGTTGACTTGATTCTTCAAGAACTAGGTTCTGTTTTAACAAATAGCAAATTTGATTATTAACCTTGTTCCACATAATTCAATTCACTGTTTAGTGATAGGAAATTTGCACAAAATAAACCAGAAACTTCAACACTTGCTCAGATTGTCGTTGCAAAAACAAGCAATTAAAGATAGCCCCAATCACAATAATGTTTTCTTGCGAATTGCTGCCAGGCATTCGGAACAGATCACACATGACCAAACAGGAACAACATCCGAGCCATCTAAACGCCTAAATCAACAGCGGGCGCATACTAGCAAAGATCCAGTTCAGTTCTAAATACTTGAGTGGAAATGACAGAGCATCGGTTTGCCATCGAGTCCAGAAAAATTGACCAGTCACAAACACCTAATCAGTGGCACGATACAGTACCACATTGAGGGCCCTCCACGAATTTGCCATTCTCCAAAGTAGCCAAGTTAATTAGTGAAACAATGCATTGAGAGTCTGAGACTACTCAGACTTGCCAATCACCTGGTGAGAGAGACTACTAATACATGCCAGAATTAAGCTTGTACAAGACGTCATTCCCTTCAGCAGGAATCTGGGGATCAGTTCCGCATTTGCAACCTCAGAAGACACTCCCACGTAACTGTGCAGTGATATGCCGCTCCAAACACAAAAATAATATTCACATTTACAGCACATACTACCAGAACTGGAGCACTAAGAATACAATCCCTAGACGCTGGAGCACAGATCACTGTAACCATAATTACGCGCTGCGGCGCTAACCAACGACCAGATCAACAATGCAACAACCAGCAGGAGAAGAGAAGAGGTGAAAAGAAAGAGGAGCTGGTGACGTCGCGATCTTACGGGAGCGGGAAGGGGTGGACGATGAGGGAGACCCGCGGGGCGTATCTCTCCACGGCGAGCCTGAGCGGGTGCCAGGCGTCGCGGCTGTCGGGGCAGAGCGGGTCGAGGAAAGCCTCCACGAGGACCGAGTCCTTCCACGCGCCGGCGCCACCGCCGTAGGCGAACCCGTCGTAGCGCGGGGGCACGGAGGCCTGCGCCTGGAGGATGAGGAGGTAGTAGGAGCACGACGCGGTCAGGGCCCCCACGAGGAGGAGCCGCCGGAGCAGCGGCGGCACGGGGGGGGAGGAGGAGAGGCCTCGCCATGACGACGGGAGCCGCCGCCTCGCTGGTGGTGGTGGTGGTGGTGGTGGTGACGTGAGTGAGGCTGCTTCTGATGCTGCGTGCGCTGCCGGGTGCCGAAGTCAATCGCGGTTTGGTGGTGCGGATGGGGAGCGTGGGAGGAGGAGGACACGATGCGATCGTGGTCATCGTGTAATTTAATCAAAGATATTTTTTTCACTCTTCTCCTTTCTCCCCGTTTCTTCTTGTCTTTAAAAAAAGGGAAAAATAGCAATTGGTTTCCAAAAAGAAAGGAAAAATACGTTTCTTCTTTTATTTTTTAGGGAAAATGCGTTTCTTCTTCTTCTTTTTGAGGGAAACAAATGCGTTTCTTCTTGTCTGGCTCTGGTACCGATCCAACTATCGAGGCCCAAACCTTGTACGGATCACGGCGTCTCAACGGACCAGAATTACGGGCTTTCGTTTGGGCCGTAATGGAGAGGCAACACAGTTGACTGCTTGTGACCATTTTATCGACGGGCTGATTATTTTTTTCCGGGCCGCTGCGTAATTGTAGTTTACACGTTCCTCCCAATTTTATTTTGTTTTTTGCACGCCATGACATTCCATAACAACACTCGCTCATGTCACAGCAACTCTCGTTTAAGCAATGAACTAGGGGAAGGTACGGGTTGGTCCATGATGCAGCCACTCTTTATTTGTTCTTTATCCATCAAATAAGACACGACGATGAGTTCGGGTAAAAGAAAAATCACAGAGTACATTGATACTTCAACGACTTCTCATCACTTCATCAGGAATGTTACGATATCACGGAATGACATCACGAAGTTGTGTGTACTTTCAACTTCTCGTCTTTACCTGGTACATCCTTCATGGAAGTGTTTTTCGGGGGATTGTTGCGAACATTTGGAAAAGAAAAAGTTTGCTAAGAACTGTTAAGTTGGATTGCGGTTGTTATTATGTGGTCTATCTGAAAAACGAGGAACATAGCTTGATTCCAAAACAGAAGGATATCTGAGCCAATTTCTTTAATCCATATAATTATTGGTCATTGGTTTCACTTACGGTCTTTACTGTAGATACTAGATGCTCCTTCTGTTCGGATGTAAACATATTTTGATCAATAACTATTTTATAAGTATGTAATGTATATAATATAAAATTATTTTATTTTATCTATATTTAAAATATCTATTTATAATTATGATTTTATATCACATCTTTATTTCGGGCGTAAAAAAGATGGGAACCGTTTGGCAGTTGTATTTAAGGCTGAAGGCAAGGAATGGGGGCAATCGCTGATCGATGAAGACTGGACAGAAGTTCATTATTAATGGTGCGAAGCGAGGCTATGGCTCCCTTCTAGACGGCTTCTCCAGTGGCTTCTCTCAGAAGCCGCCCCCTCAAATTCGTCGGGACTTCTAAATTCTCCAGGATCTGACTAGTTTAGAAGCCCCGACGAATTTGAAGGGGCAGTTTTTTAGAAAAGCCAGAAAGGGACAGTTTTTAGGAGGAGCCGCTGGGTCTAGAAGGGGCCTATATACTCCGTAATCCGTAATCCGTATCACAGTCCACAGGCAGAGCGCAGGGTCCCACGGCGTGACAGGGACACCGGTCACGATCTCGTGCACACACGCAACGGCACCAGCACCAGCATGCTGGCACGCTTGCGACGCAAGAGTCCAAAAAGATCACACTAAATTTGAGCCGTGGCAGCAGCGGCGTGGCTCGAAACTTCGGATTTCCTCGCGCGCGGAGGTAGTAGCCGCTGCAGCCTTTACGGGGACGCATCCCCCTCTCTCCTCTTCACTTCTGTGAGCCGGGCACTGCAGTGGAGCACGTACAGCTCTACTTTTAATGAATGGACTGAGGCACTGGAGTAAACAAAGTTAGTACTTCATTAACTGAAGAATCAACGGTACAGAAATCTCCTATGGATCCAACATGGAGTAGTAGAAAGAAAAGGAGGCAGGAGAGGGGTACAACCGAACCAATGCATGCGGTGCTCTTTATGTGTGTGCAGTAGTACTGCAGTCTGGCTGCGGCCACCGGATACAGTGTTATCTACACCATGTGTGTAGACAGGTAGAGGTACGTACGTAAAACATGTGCAGTACATGAGACGGCGAGAGATACGTGTATGTGATTGTATACTTTGCACGGTCGCACCTTTTCTTGAGGTTGTACATAAGCAATAGTAATTGCTGGTTGTCAGTTGCCATCGAAAATCCTGGAGGTGTGTTACTTCCATGAAAAAAACTGGATCATGATTGGCTCCTAAACTCTACGGCACCCACGACGTCCACAAAATCTCCCACAATCCTGACTAAGGTTTTGGTTACAGGAATGAAATTTTATCGGAGGACATAGGTAGGACTGGTACCAGAAAATATCGATATTTCCATCGCAGGTAAATTTAGACCTTCAAATGCCATCTGACAAAACTTGTCAAGATTTAACCAAGATTTATCAAATTTTGCACGAAGTTGATCAAAACACCGATAAGGCCCTGGCTGATTACCAAATATCTGGCCTCTTGACATGTGACGGAAGTTCCTATTGTAGATTTTCGTTAGAGTAAAATGAACTAACAATCTTTGAACTTGTGTGTTCGGGTCACTTAAGTTCACAAACTCAGATCCAAGACCGGTTTCATGAGCATTGACCGCTTATCTAATGAGTTGACCGTGCTAACGTGCCTTCCTGATCATCAGGGTCCACTTTCATGAATAAAATATTATGGTAATGAACAAATAATGTATAAAAGTATACCCTCTTCTTTTTGTCTAAAATAATAAAAACAAATTATAAAAATTATAAAAATAGAAAGGTAAGTATAAAATAACTGTTAAATATTATACACATTCTTGGGGGCAGAGTATAAATAATATATGAACATTCCAGTGAAAAAACTGCACGCGAGACACAAGCATGCAGCCATGCAGTGGAGGGACAGCCGGAGGAGGACGGCCTTGCAGTCTCGCACACATGTTGCAGTGGAATGTTGCCTATTCCTCAATCTGTCGATTCTAAAAGAAAATGAGAATAAATCCTCACTCTTATCACTGAGACATTGACGCACCCAAAGCGAAATCCCGGCCAGCGTTCTCTCCCATTACCAAGACCAGGAGAACAGAGACACAAAAATGGAGTGCCATTTCCATCTCCAGAAAAGCCGGACCGAGTTCTAATGGTCGCCGTCTGAAGCCGAGTCCAAATCCACCACCGCTCTGTCGCTCGGGGCCTTGCGTCCATTATCATACTCCTAGATAACAACGAACAAATCACTCCTTATCCTTGTAACTTGGGCTCCTCAGATTATACTAGCTAGTCCTAGCAGCCTACCATGTCGTCCAGTTGGGTTTTCGTTTAGCATCATCACACACGAACTAGAGGGAAAAAGATATACTCACAGTAATAGATAGTAGAGGAGCAGGCAGGTCCACGGAGAATACAATAATCGGCAGGAAATTTGCTGCTCGGTCTCTGCTCCTCCGTGACACGCTCTGCTGCGGCTGCGGCAACGGCAGCGTATTGATCGATCAAAAGGATGGACGAGCCCGAGCTCGAGCCGAGCGCATGCAATGATGATGGAGTTGCGGGCCATGCAAAATGATCTGCGGCGCTGTGGTCGCTGGTTGGTGCCTGAAACGATGAAACGTGCATGCGGTCGCTACATTCTTCGCTACCGTCAAGATTCAGCGCCGTGGAGACGCCGTAGCAGTTTAGCACCGGTGGCTCCGTGCAAAAAATCGGATTGGTTGGGCAGGAAGTCGATCACCGAATAATTTTGCAACGATCAACAAGATTGTTTGCTTGCCTGGTCAGCCGGCCGGCCAGGAGGGAATAATAGTGGTAACATGTTTTGTGTCAGTCAACGTCGCCAGGTTGCTGCTTGCAACTGCATGTACTCATCATTTCAGGCACGATACAGCAAAAGTCGACTGCAGTGACTGAAGTCTCCTTTCCACTTATTTGGTTTTAGTGCAGGTGAATGTTGATCTTATCGCGTAACGTGGACGATTGTTCCAGAACAGCACTGTATTCAGAGATTTCAGTTCTGTTTCTATACATAGTTAGCAAAATCTCGCGTGGTAAACATAAGCACAGCCATCCAGCTCAGATGTCCTGTCGTCGGTAAATATTGTGCCATCACTTCTGTGCCAGCTTGATGTCTGGATCAGCACCGAAGAATTTCTGAGGCATTTGAAGTTTTGCATGAGATGTTAATATGAGTTTTCGCCTGCTCCAGCGTTAGCCGTCCTAACATAATCCACAATATATGCAAAAGAAATATTTAGGGAATATTGTTGAGTTAAGACCCAGTAGTGCGCACTGTAAGCAAAGTAGTATTAGCCAAAATTATAAGGCCCAGTTCATATCCAAAACCCGATTCAAAGCAAAAAAAAAGACGAGAAAAGAGAGAAGAGAAGGAGCCATATACCGGAGAGATAAAAAAAAGAAGAGAGAAGATGTGATGTGTGAAAAAAGAAGAGATTTTGTGTGAAAAAAGAAGAGATTTTGTATTTTGACGTGGGTCTCGGGATCTATACACTAGAGCAACTTTATAAATTTAACCCCTTCTTACATTGTAAAGTTTAGACCTTTTAGAGTATCCACAATGCGTGAAAAAAAGAGGTCTTAGGGGATATCTCTAAACTAAAACCTAGTAGTACACTCCGCAAGTAAGAGGGTTTTAGCCAAAATCTTAAGACCTAGTTCATATTTAAGACCCGATTTATAGCAAAAAGAGAGTAGAGAGAGAAGAGAAGGGGCCACTTATCAGAGAGATAAAGAGGAGAAAGATAGAGTGACGTGTAAAAAAGATTTATATTTAGATGTGGATTCCACTAATCAACACTATACACAAGAATAAATTTACAAGTTTAGACATTTTCTCATGCGGCAAAATTTACATCTTTTAAAAGATCTAGTCATCATGGATGCTCTATATATCATTGTGTTTTGTTTGATGTACTAATGGCCCTTGCTACAAAGATTCTTTTTTGACTAGTTGGCATCTTGCATTTATATATTTTTTAGCATGAGCTTGTGACCATTCTGAAAGAAGCTTTACCATGTGTCCACATGATTAATAGGTCGGTGTACGAAAATAGAAGTTCTAAACGATGATCCCTTTCTCTAAATCAGGTTTGAACAATTTTTAGCCGGTCGGCTTTCATAACCCAATTTGGTTTAAGGCTAAGCCAGGCTTAGGAAACAAAGATACGTGCCCAACTTAGTTCTAAAAAAGTGATGTATGGGTTGAGGGTTTGTCTAGTCGCACAGATATTTCAAATGAATCTGTTGGAATACAATTTGACAACCTAAAAATTATTTAGAGTCGGTTGATAAAAGAAAATACTCGAGATCTTTTGGAGATCCTGTTCGGAACGCGAGAAACAAACAGTTCAATTCCATTTGGCATTAGACAAATTACAGTGCTCAAGCCAGACTTATGTTTTCTTGAACAGTGTCATTCCTGGTTAACCTAGCAATTTTCAGCCCCCCACAATGGCTGATCAGCCACTCCTCCCAAGTCCCAAACCCCACAGAACCCAAATCTTCAGCCCCACATTAACAAATCACACAAAGATTCACCTGCCATCATCATCAGAATTTAGGAGGTCCTCCTCACCCTCTCCCCTACTACCCGTCTAACCCAAACACACAACCAACAAAATTTCACACCTCTCCACCACCACCACAACCACAACCTGACAACAACCAACACCAGCGCAGCACTCCTCCCCTCTTCTCCTCTGCTTTCTCTCACACACACACACTGTCACAGCCTCACACTTTCCCACTTTGACTTTGACCCCTCCTCACTCCTCAGTCCTCACTCCCCACTCCCCTGTACTCTACTCTAAACCCTGCTCTAATAAACCCTGACTAGGGTAGTAGGGTAGTAGGGTAGGGTAGCCTCCGATGGGGAACTGCGCCGCCTCCCGCCTCGCCGGCGGCGCGGGCGGCGGTGGTGGCGGGGACCCCGTGGCGGTGTGCCGCGACCGGAAGCAGCTCATCAAGGCGGCGGCGGAGCGGAGGTTCGCGCTGGCGGGGGCGCACGCGGGGTACGCGGCGGCGCTCCGAGCCGTCGCCGACGCGCTGGACGTCTTCGTCGCGCGGCACACCGCACCGGCGCCGATACTCATCACGCTCCCCACACCCACGGCCTCGCCTCCCGGCTCACCCAAGCCAGCGCCGCCGCTGCCCTCGCCCTCGGCCCCCACGCCTACGTCGCCGACGCAGCAGCAGCAGCAGACGGAGGCGGCGGCGGAGGAGGATTGCGGCGCGCAGACGCCGGAGATGGGGTGCCCGTACTACTACGCGCCCCCGGCCGCGCCGCCGCCGCCGCCTCCTGCGGCGTCGGCGGTCGGCGGGTGGGACTTCTTTAACCCGTTCTACGGAGCAGAGGAGGTGGCGGCGGCCACGGCCATCAGCGACGAGGAGATGCGCGCGGTGAGGGAGCGCGAAGGGATCCCGGAGCTGGAGGAGGCGGAAGAGGAAGACGAGGAGGAGGAGAAGGTGGCGGGGGCCAAGACCCCCAAAGCAGAGGCTTCGCTTGGAGTAGCCAAGCAAGAAGAAGACGCTATAGAGGTGGGCGAGGTTACGGGGAATAATGGCGGACTGGAGGTGGCCGTGGCGCAGCCGGGACGCGAGCTGCTCGCGGCGCTGAAGGAGGTGGAGGAGCTCTTCGCCCGCGCCGCCGAGGCCGGCAAGGAGGTGTCCGGCATGCTCGAGGCCGCTGCCCGTGTCCCCGAGCTCAAAGGTCCGGCTTTTTCCGCGTTCCCTAACTTTTCTTGCCTCGATTTCGCTCTCTCACGGCAACCTGCTCGATCTTTGTCGCAAATGTGGTGCCCGGATGGTCGAATCCCTTTTGCTGTTTCCGGAAATCACAAGATTTTGGTGTAAAGTTGCGAGCCTTGAGTGGTTTGGATAAATCTTTATCCAGGAAAGGCCTTATGTTATTAGCTGGATTTGGATACTTTTTTATACTCAGGGTGGTATGGAATTTAGATGGTACTGTTCTTTGTTTAGGACCGCATGTGCCTCTGGAGATTAGACAGAGCATATCTCTTAAAAAAGTGCCTTTAAATATTCTCGGCTGATGTAATAGCCGCGCACGGCCAATTTGTTATCACCTTTTCTACTTTGCAGTCATATCATAGTCCATTTTTTTGTAGTCCTTTTGATGCTACTATTTGTGGTGCTTGATTGCCAGAGTGGTCCTTTTCAGCTGAAATGGTTAAAGGCTCCTGCTTGATGATTAGCACCATGAATCTGCACTTTCAATTCTGTTGGAACAACAGAAAAAAAAGGCTGGGTTTTGTTTGGTATTCACTTGGTATTCACACACTACAGATTAGGAGTTGTTGTTAGTCACTAGTATATTTGGTGTTTCTTTGATTGATGGCATTAACATTGACATTTCTTTCTGGGTGCAGAAAACTCATCAAAAATAATCCATGCCATCGCATGGCATCGGTCACCATCATCTGTGTCCTCATCCTATAGGAGCGAACTGGGAGCAAGCTCGAATAGTTTGTCATGGACAGATAAAAGTGAAACTAATAAGAGCGATATATTTGATGACTACGGTGGGATGAAGTCAGGAAGTCACTCGCAGACTTTGGGGAGATTGTATGCTTGGGAGAAGAAACTTTATGAAGAAGTTAAGGTGGGTTGTGTATGGTGTTGTCGAATCTTCCTGTCGTTTTAAACCTTATGTATCTGCTGGAGTCATTTGATGTTTTCTGTGGTAGCACAAATATATATAATATTTCATCTTTGCAAGCAGTTTCTATTAATCGATTACGGTTAAAGCAACTAATTATGTGAGCAAGAGTGGTACCACCTTGGAATCAAATTGCATCTTTGGAACAAGACTAAGTTTGAAAACCTCCCTTTGGAACCTCTAGCTATGGTGATCGTATTGATAGTGATATCTATGATTTTTTTTTATACTGAAAGCAATGTGCTATTTTTCCACGCATCATGGTCAATTTGTGTATGCCCATGGGTTTCTGTATTTTTACAGTCTCTTCATAAGTTCAGACACGATGGTTTTATTGTATTGCATATTTGTACATCTATGTTAATATGATTTGGTTCTTTGCAGGCCATAGATCAAATTCGACAAACATATGAGAAGAAATGTGTGCAGCTGAGGAACCAAGACGCCAAAGGTTCAGAGTTACGTTACACTGAAAAAACTAGGACAACTGTTAGAGACTTGTACACGAGGATCTGGGTTTCTCTACGGGCAGCAGAATCAATATCCGATAGAATACAAAAATTACGGGATGAGGAGCTGCAACCACAACTCATTGAGCTGTTGCAGGGGTAAGCTGACCTTACCTTCATGTGTAGGATTAATGTAGTCCCATTTCAATCAATACTAACGAATTCAAAAAAAAATCAATGAATACTAATGCTTTGCCTGCTCCTTGGCAGCTTTGTGAGAACTTGGAAAATAATGGTCGATTCACACGAAACTCAGAGACAGATAATGTTTGAGGTGAATTCCTTCACCTGCCCTGCTTATGGGAAATTCTGTAACGATGCCCAGCGGCATGCTACTCTAAAGTTGGAGGCTGAACTTAGGAATTGGAGGTCCTGCTTTGTGAGCTACGTCAGTGCTCAGAAAGCATATATTGAAGCTCTTGATGGCTGGTTGTCCAAGTTTATCCTAACTGATACCATCCGTTACTCTCGAGGGATATCTTCAATTGTGCCTGACAGGGCTGCTGCGCCACCTCTAGTTGTGATTTGCCATGATTGGTACACTACGCTATCCAAGTTTCCATACAAGCAGGTATCTTTCACGATGAGAAATTTCAACAGAAGTGTGAGGGTGCTATGGCTCAAGCAAGGGGAAGAACAGCAGCAGAAGAGGAAGGTGGACAGCCTCGCGAAAGAGATGGACAAGAAGATCACTGCGTACAAGAGGGCAGAGAACAAGGTCATTGAGACCAAGCTTCTGGAGCACAGGCCAGAGCAGGACGCAAAGCAGCGCATGGAGCACCTGTCGGAGAAGAAGGAGATGCTGAATGCCCTGCGTAAGAGGGTCGAGGCTGAGAAAGCGAAGCACCACTCCTGCATGCGCGACACCCATGACGTCACCCTCAACGGGTTCAAGATTGGACTCGCCAGCATCTTCGAGTCGCTGACCGATTTCTCCAAAGACTCCGTCAAGCTTTACGAGGACCTGCTAGCGCACGCCGGCCCAAAGGACTCGGAGAAGGGCACCGAGCAGCGGCCCTGCGTTGAGGGGCCGTACACGCACACTGCTGTGGATGCCACATGACTGTCAGTAACTCAGTATGCTCTGTTTTAGGACCTTGTTTGCATGGCATTGCCCCAGTTTTTGGACCCCCTAGAATCTTTCTGTAATGCTAGCCTATAGAGTTGTACAATGTTGTTGGTTGTTGGGGGTAGGGTCATTCTTGTGGGCATCTACTGCTTGTAATTATTCTTTTAGCCTGATATCAAGTGAGGATTCGTTCTACTGCTTGTGTTGTGTTGCCGTTTTCTTGCCGTACTGTTTATCAAGCATCTGGCCACGACTCCTACATTAGAAACTGGAGCACTCGACAGGTATGTATATTAGTTGTGACAAATTTAAGATTAGTGGTACATGATATCAGGTGTATCGCGTTGACGTATTTCACAGAAAAATCGTAGAGTTCACTACTGATACATCCTTGGATGGATGTCAGCTACTCAGTAGGTTATGCCGTTGTGCAAAGGCAGAAAGGAGCAGACCACTGGTCTGCACAATGGACAGGAGGCATGCGGAGTAGCCAGCCGTCGATGCACCGCAGATGGAATGTGGGGCGGCATGCCGGCGACCTCCTCGAGCTCTCGATCGCCGGGCTCTTGAAATCCTGCGATCCCGAGAGTTCATCAAATGCACCATACATTGTATATACATCATTTAGGCTGCATGTTTCTTCGGATACAGAGATCGGACGTGTTTTTTCTCTTCTATTATTTAAAAATAATATTGCATACGCATCATTTGCTCCAAAAATACCGAGACTGTTGCTGCATATGTTGTAGCAGCAGCAGCAGTGACGCTGGCCAGTACAGTAACTAGTAAGCAGCACGAGGGATCAGAGGTTCCCTGACACCGATGACTACTGGAGGGATCAGAGGTTCCTTCTTTTGTTCTAGGTATGGAATGACAAACGATTCAGATGTTTTACTGCTTGTGTTCATAAGAATTTCCTTGCAAGAGACCTTGGATCAAAGGAACAAGACCACTATAATTCTTACGTATTGTTTTCCTAGATTCTTGTTGCGATATTGGAGATTGATTTAGAGACAAGAGACAAAGATTTTTACATGGAAAACCCTTGCGGGAAAAAACCACGGACGCACGAAGGCGCAATCTCACTATGATGGAAAAAGTATTACAAGCACGAGACCACAGGACGGTCTTTAGGTGCGACTACCAGGGCATATATATACGGGTAATTACAAGAGTCCTTGAAGGACATGACAATGAGTTGTACTCGGTTACGCCGGTACCAGCGTGAATCCCCACACCGTACGATGCTACGTCTAGCATGATTCGGTGCCGTGTCCAACACGGTAACTAAATTCGAATCACTTTTCAACAATCTCCACCTTGAGTCGAATTTCCTCCAGTAGTCGAAGAAAGTAATGAACTTCTCCAATCAAATAAGCATAAACACCTTGTGCATCAAAGTCACATAGGACTACTGAGTAATACCAACTAAACCTGAACAAAACTCAAACTTAGTGGCAGGAACTGGCTTTGTCATCATATCAACTGGATTATTATGTGTACTTATCTTGCTGACCTTGATATCACCTTGAGCGATGACACCTCGAATAAAGTGATACTTCACATCAATGTGCTTTGTTCTCTCATGTAACATCTGATCCTTTGCGAGATTAATAGCACTCTGACTGTCACAAAATATTGTAGTGCAAGACGTACTTCCACAAAGCTTAGTAAACAAACCTCTTAGCCAAATGACTTTTTTGCAAGCTTCTGAAATAGCCATATACTCGGCTTCTGTAGTGGACAAGGCAACAGTGGCTTGAAGACTTGCTTTCCAGCTAACAGCACATCCTCCAACAGTGAACACATAACCAGTAAGAGATCTTTTTTTATCTAAATCACCAGCAAAATCTGAATCCACATAACCCACAAGTCCATCTTTAGATTTTTCAAACTGTAAACAAGCATTAGAAGTGCCCCTCAAATATTTGAAAATGCATTGAACTGCTTTCCAATGCTCTTTGCCAGGATTAGCCATGTATCTACTAACAACACTCAATGCATGGAATAAATCAGGGCGAGAACATACCATGGCATACATAAGTGAGCCAACTGCACTGGCATATGGAACTCTAGACATGTACTCAATTTCATCATCTGACTGTGGATATGAATCTGAAGAAAGTCTGAAATATGCAGCTAAAGGAGTACTCACTGGTTTTACACTGTGCATATTAAAACGACGAAGTACCTTATCAATATACCCCTTTCTGATTTAGGTATAATTTTTCAGAGTGTCTATCTCTGGTAATCTCCATGCCAAGAATCTTCTTTGCTGCACGAAGATCCTTCATCTCAAATTCACTGCTCAACTGTGCCTTTAATTTTGCAATCTCTGCCTTGTCTTTTGCAGCAATCAACATATCATCAACATATAGGAGCAAGTAGATAGCTGAACCATTAACAGTATTTAAATAAACACAACTATCATAATTTGATCTTCTAAAACCTTGAGAGATCATACAGGAGTCAAACCTCTTGTACCACTGTCTTAGTGATTGCTTCAAACCATAAAGAGATTTCTTTAACTTACAAGCATAATTCTCCTTCCCCGGAACGACAAAACCTTCCGGCTGCTCCATATAAATGTCTTCTTCTAATTCCCCATGTAAGAATGTAGTTTTCACATCTAATTGCTCAAGCTCATAATCATGCATAGCCACACTGCTGAGTAAAGTACGAATAGAACTATGCTTCACAACAGGGGAAAAGACATCTGTAAAATCAATACCTGGAATCTGGCTATAACCTTTAGCAACTAGTCTTGCTTTGTATCTAATCTCTTCGGTTGGTGTAATGCCCTCCTTTTTCTTGAATATCCATTCGCAGCGAATAGCCTTCTTCTCAATTGATAATTTGACTAGCTCCCAAGTACCATTTTTCTCAAGTGATTCCATCTCATCATGCATGGCAGCCATCCATTTATTTGAATCAACAGAAGTAATAGCCTCTGAATAAGTTAAAGGTTCAGCAGTACCTTCAATGTCTTTTGTCACACTAAAAGCATAAGCAACAACATTGCATTTTTCAATAAGCCTGTTGGGACGCTTATGTTCCCTTGTAGACCTTCTAGGCTGAATTGCAACAGGATGTTGCGGTGGCTACACAACCTCAGGAGGATCCTCAGTAATAGGTGCATCATCATGAACAACAATATTCTCTTTGTCTGGTGTATCACCTGAATTAATAACATGCTCCACTTGCACACTTGTTTTATATGGCTTCTCAATAGGAACATCATTAGATGGCTTATCATGTAACATAGCAGATTCATCAAAAGTAACACTTCTGCTAATTACCACCTTTCTAGTTTCAGGATTCCATAATTTATAACCTTTCACACCAGGCTTAAAATCAAGGAAAATACACTTAACAGCTCTAGGCTCCAATTTACCATTATTAACATGAGCATAAGCAGGGCAACCAAATATTCTCAAATCAGAATAATCTGCTGGAGAACCAGATCATACCTCAATGGGAGTCTTCTTTCCAATAGCCAGGTTAGGTGACCGGTTGATTAAGTAACAAGCAGTGGAAGCGGCTTCAGCCCAAAAACTTCTAGATAATCCAGAACTAGATAACATACAGCGTACCTTCTCCATGATGGTTCTATTCATGTGTTCGGTCACACCATTTTGTTGAGGAGTACCTGGGACAGTATAATGTCTCACAATTTCCTCTGATTTGCACAAAGCTTCAAACTCTCTAGAACAAAACTCCAAGCCATTATCGGTACGCAGCTTCTTGACATGCTTGCTAGTCTGTCTTTCAATCATAATCTTCCACTCCTTGAACACATCTGATTTGTGCTTCAGAAAATATGCCCAAACTCTTCTTGAGTAATCATCAATGATGGTCAGCATGTAACCTGCACCTCCAAGTGACAGAACGCGGGACTCTCCCCACAAATCTGAGTGAACATACTCCAATATGTCTTTTGTAGAGTGAGTTCCAGTGCCAAACTTTACCCTTGTTTGCTTGCCGAAGACACAATGTTCACAAAATTTTAACTTGTCGATGTTTTGACTATCAAGTAGGCCTCTTTTGCATAGCACCATCATTCCAGTTTCACTCATATGACCAAGACGCATATGCTAAAGATTAGTAGTATCACAATCAGAAGTATCATTTGAAATAACAGGGGCGTCATTACCTGAATTGTAGTACCTTGAAGATAATAAAGACCATTAGCCTTTCTCATGTCACCCTTCATTACAATAAGAGAACCTTTGGTGACCTTCAGGACTCCACCTCCACCTGAATACTTGTACCCCTTATCATCAAGGGTACTTAAAGAGATAAGATTTCTCTTCATCTTAGGAATGTATCAAACATCCGTTAAAGTTCTGATTGTGCCATCAAACATCTTGATCTGAATAGAGCCAATGCCTTCAATCTTGCATGGTGAATCATCAAAACTCAAAACAGAACCAGCAGTAGTAACGGGTTCAAAAGTTGTAAATCAATCTCTATGTGGGCACATATGAAAGGTGCAAGCAGTATCAAGAATCCATTCATCATTAATTTCAGCACATCCAGCAACAACGACATGCACATCACCTTCAGAATTACTATCATGAGCACAATTAGCAGAATTTTCATCTTCTTTGTTACCTTTTGGTTTGTATGTGCCATTCCTCTTTTTCTTATTTTGTAATTTCCAGCATTCGGATATGTCATGACCACCTTTGTTGCAGTATTTGCATGACTTCCTGTTCCTGGACTTAGATCTGCCTCTATTATTCTTGCTAGAGCTTCTGCCCCTGGAATTGCCGCTTGAACTCTTCTCGTGTTGTCTGCTTCGGACAACCAAGCCTTCTGCATGCGAGTTTGAGTTTTCACCAGAAATCATATGTTTTATCTTCTCTTTAGCATACAATGCTTCATAAACTTCATTAAGAGTGAGAATATCTCGGCTATATAAAATAATATCTCTAAAAGTAGAGTATGAACTGGGCAGAGAGCATAACAGAATAAGACCCAAATCTTCATCATCATATTTTACCTCAATAGATTCGAGGTCGGCAACAATTTCCTTGAATTATGTCAGGTGGTTTAATACTGATCCGCCTTCCATCAACTTGTGTAAATAGAGCTTTTGCTTAAGGTGCATCTTGTTGGTCAGGTCCTTGGTCATACATATTTGCTCTAGCTTTAGCCACAATGCGGCGGCGGTCTTCTCCTTAAAAACCTCCTATAGAATATTATTAGATAGATGAAGATGAATTTGAGATAAAGCCTTACGATCCTTGCATTTCTTCTCATCAGCAGACCATATCACTGGCATCTTGTCAAATCCCAAAAGAGCATCATCCAGATCCATCTGTGCTAGAACAGCCCGCATCTTGACTTGCCATAGTGAAAATCTTGTGTCACGATCTAACAGTGGAATATCATATTTTAGAGAAGCCATTGGTAGATGAATCCTGGTACCTAAGTTGGGTGGACCTAGCGATCAAGATAAAAAAATTTGATCTCTGTAGGCTTCACGTGAATAGGTCCCAACCGGACCTGAGGCTGCCGATCTTTTAGCTCCTCGGGACTTGATGCGTCCTCCGATCTGAACCTTTTTTTCTCTCACTGCAGATCTAGGCTGCCGGCAGCTTTATTTGTTGCAGCGCTGGGGATTCAAACGCAAAAACCAATCGGACTCGGTGACTGATTTCACGTCAGACTCGGTGAAGGGCTGCAGCGCTGGAGCAACTTGATGGAGGCGATTTCTTGGCGAGTCGAAGTCGAGGCTGTAGGTGGCGGCGCTGTCGATTCCTTTCTTCTCTTCTCTAGATCTGATTTCGTAACCTCGCTCTGATACCACTTGTTGCGATATTAGAGATTGATCTAGAGACAAGAGACAAAGATTTTTACGTGGAAAACCCTTGCGGGAAAAAACCACGGATGCACGAAGGCACAATCTCACTATGATGGGAAAAGTATTACAAGCACGAGACCACAGGACGGTCTTTAGGTGCGACTACCGGGCATATATATAGGGGTAATTACAAGAGTCCTTGAAAGACAAGACAACGAGTTGTACTCGGTTACGCCGGTACCAGCGTGAATCCCCACACCGTACGATGCTACATCTAGCATGATTCGGTGCCGTGTCCAACACGGTAACTAAATTCGGATCACTTTTCAACAATTGTAATTTCATACGATTTCTACTGAGAGATTAGATCTATTGAGAAGTTTCATCTATATCTATGACAATTACTGAATGCACCTGTCATTAAATAAAATGTTTGAGTTTTTCGTATGGTACAACCTAAACAGTTTTTATTAATTATTCTTGTGTTTTTAATTCCTAAGGATTTAGCATGCGGTGACATCCATTTTTTGTGTCTTTTCTATTTTTTGTTTTTTAATTCATACTTTCCAAAGAGATGGCAAACAATAAAAAGAAGGGAACCTTTACTCCCTCTGGAAAATATATCCACTCCAACTACTTTTCAAGCACGCCTCCCTATCCCCTTTTTCGATGCATGCCTATGTCTGTTTCTACCTTTTCTATTTATAATCACGACACTTCAAAATGATGGATTTTCTGAAACCAATAGATTGTTTCTCTAATGTAACTATTACATATAGAATTTTATTGATTATCTAGTGACTGTTTCATCAATAGAGCTAAAATTTTCTAAACTGACACTTGAAATCCTTTATGCACTCCACAAGGACACAAGAACAACTTTGTGGATTGGTTACACTAGCCCTTGAGAATGATGTTTTGAAGAAGGTTGCTTATGAAAATTTAGTTAGAAATTTTGTATCAAGGAATGCTAAAAGAATACATGTTTTAGATAAAAGATACTCTTAGATTAATAGTTACGAGTTTCAAGATTTTTTTCGTCGGCATGTAATCCTTAAATAAATTACATTACCATAAATATAAAAATATTTTCATCAGATTTTTCTTATACGTAGGGTCCAGTTTTAGATTATGCACAGGAGCAGTTTTGGAGGGCGATATCTCAGTTCGTAGGGACTGAAATTTAGCAACTATGTACATATCAGAGATGCATTCATTGTTTAGTTGAGTGAATCCATCAGATGTACCGTTGCTATTTGACTGTGCATGCTCACACCCTGGGTGTGATTAAAGGTGCGACTCGGGCCGGGTTTTTTCAGGCTAGCCCGAGGCCCGGCCAGCACGGCCCGGCACGGCACGGCAGCTCGGCGGGCCGGGCTGGCATGGCACGAATGCTCGGGCCGGGCCGTGCCGTGGAGTTGTGCCCGATGGGTAGCACGGCTCGGCACGGAGCTTCGGGTTGGGTTCGTGTCGGCACGGCCCGGCCGGCACGGCGAAGCACGGCGGCACGGCGTCCCGCCGGCACGGTGAAGCACGGCGGGGCCGCGGGGGCAGAGCGGGGCGGCAGGGCCCGGCGGTCTGGGGGAGAGGAGGGAGCGGGCGAGACGGCGCGGGAGGGCGGGAGGCGGGGGGCCTGCTGCCTGCCCGGCGCGCGCGTGGCGGCAGTGCGGCGTGGAGGGAGATGGGGCGCGGGCGCCGGGGCTCGGCCGCCAGGGGGCCTGCTGCAGCGCATGGGGCGAGGCCGCGAGGGGGCGAGGGGCTCGTGCGTGGCGACGGCGCGGTGTGGGGGCGCGGGGGGGGGGTGCGCGGAAGGGAAGACGCGGGGGAGGGGAGCCCGGGTGGGTGGCGGCGGGCAGCGGGGGAGGGAGGCTCGGGCGCGCGGTGGCGGGGGAGGAAGGGGACCCGGGCGGGGGTGCACCGTGCGCGCGGGGGGGGGGAGGGCCTAGCCGCGGGGGAGGAAGAATGAGGCGGGGGACGGGGGGCCGTGGGGAGCGTGGCGCCCCGGGGGGAGGGCCGGGGGCACGCTTTAGTGGGGGGGGGGCGCGTGGCGCCAGGGGTGAGCGGGGTGGGGGGATGGGGATAGGGGAGGGCAGCGCCACGTGGTGCAATAGGAGTGGGGGGCCGGGGATAGGGGGTCCGGTCAGGAGGGTGAGAAAGGCTGAGAGGGCTTCGGAGGGAGAAGGTGGGGGCTCAGGAGAAATCTCAGAACGTTCAAAATTTTGAAAATTTTAGTACACGCAGAGAGCCTATATATATGCCTCCCTCAAGTCTCAATTCTCAACACAAAAATCACATACATACCTCCCTCTCAAGTCTCAAGTTTCACAAATGTTCTCTCGTGGTAAGGAGAAAGCCGCTGAGGTGGCGCGTCAACGCCGTCCTCCATTCATCCTACGGTGTCACAATGAGGCCGATCCTCCCATGGCGGGTTGACGTCGCCGCACCCTATTGAGGCCAACATGGAAGACGATGAAATCGATCCTCGTCTACTCTCCCCCGACATGGATGACTACGGTATGGAAGACGGTCATATGGATGGTACTACTGGTTTTGAAGATGCTGCTCATTTTTCAGGGGAACCGGGGTCAATGGACACCGACGTTGGATCATCGGTGCAAGGAACCAGGGGTGGAAGTAGCCGACGGGCATGGTGCTGGGAGCATATGGAGCACACCGTAGAAATGGAAAATGGCCGTCAGGTATCATATGCCAACTGTAAATATTGCAAAGCTAGACTAAAGACATCTTCCAAAAATGGAACAGGTAGTTTGAAGCGGCATGCTTAGGCATGCTTGCAAAAGATAGCCGCGGGACGGAGAGAAGGGGAAGCTGTCCAGACCCAGCTTAACTTTGGCCCCGACAGTTCGGTAAGTACATGGATGTACAACCCTCAGGTAGCAAGAGAGGAGATAGCTAAATACATAGTTAGCGAGAATCTTTCGATTGGTACGGGGGAAAGTGATAGGTTTCTGCCCACAGTACACTCACGTCACTAGAAAAAACCACTACTAGAGACATAGTAGCACTTTACAATCGTAAATTGGCTGAACTTAAAGAGCAGTACATGTGGTGGAAGAATCATCATAGGATATATCCCGTGCTATCACATTTTGCACGAGACATACTCATGGTTCCGGTGTCATATGTCTCACCGGAAGCCACTTTCAGTACGGTAGGAAGGATAATCGAGCCAAGAAGGTCATCCCTCGCACCCGCTATGGTTGAGGCACTTACATGTCTCAACGACTGGGACAAAGCAGAGACCCGGCAACAACATCAACTCGAGGATCCGGAGATCACGAAGGCTATAGCCGACCTTGAAAATCTCGACATTGAGTAGTATCCATGTATGCATACAAAATTATTGTACTCTTTTCCTTACGGGAGGTACTCCACACTGGAGTGTAAGGTTTTTAATGAGACAATAATTGCATATCAATAAAATTTCGTTATTCCTCCAATTAGTGTTTACCTTTATTTTTATTTATATATTTAATTCTTTATCTCTTTACTTCTCTTTTATTTCTCATCTATCCTTTATTCCCTCTTTTCTTTTTATTTTCCCTCCCCATCTTGCATGGTGGTGATCGGTGCGTGCCGTTCCGTTTTTCTAAGTCCTCGAGACGTGCCACGACGCCCATGGATTAATTAGGATGTAACATCCTGGTTTTCGTAAGTCTGATTAGCGTTTGAGTTATCGAATTTGAGTAAGTTTTAAAATTTTTATTCGAGGTTGCGACATGTCATGCATCGTAAGGACCCGAAGTGGTAAACCTAGTCAGAGGCGACGTGAGAGGATGTAGACACAACTCATGTTGCTGAGTTGTGTCGCTTCTGTCGTACCACGTTGCTTACGCTAGTCGGTTTATTGCACTCGCATACATTTCATACATTCCACACATCGCAGATAGATCATGCAGACACATGCAAGTAATTGAATAATAAAACTTTATTCAATTGGGAGAATAACATTACAAGTATACTTTAATTGATTACATGATCCCAAGGGAAGAAATAATGAAAGAGTACAAATATAGTTGCCGGATGTACAAGAATAAATAAAGACGATTACATCATATGTATCTCTACCTATACAAGTATCTAATCCCTAATCTCTGAGTCTTGACTAAACCCTAGTGGTGGGGGAGACAACCTTGAAATGTTGGCACTCGTCGGACCTTCAGACATATTCGTCTGAGATCGTCGAGTTGTGCCAATTGCTGTAGAAGGCATAATGTTTTCGAAAACCCTTTCTTTTGAAATAGAGGTGGTCCCACCGGCACAGTTTCGCCTAAACCCGTAAAATTAATCGCGGGGGCAAAATAATACCAAAAGGAGGGACCTAAATAGTTTTTAGATTTAAAATAATTTAATAAAATGTTTTGTTTTCAAAACTGCCCAAGGGTCATTTGGCTAAGACCCTCATTGGACGAATCTAACATAAGTATATAGGGAGAAAAAGGATGAGAAGTAATGAAAATAGATTTTATTTTTCCTATACTACTTATCTACCTTGCCTCCATTGATTTTCTTTTAAAGAGGAAATTCTTTTAAAACCAAACAATCCAGATAAGGCATCAATCCATCGAAAGGATAAACCAGCAGCTCACATATTTTAACCGAGAGTAATCCATCTAGTGTTTATTCATCAGCCCTCATATGTTGAACAGGGTCAAAGCCTTAGCATGGAAGCCAACCGAGCCCACCAAAAATGCTGCTATAGTTATCCGGTGATCCACATTAGTACAGGATCAGCTCAACCGAAAACCCAAGCAGGAGGTGGCCTGTTGACCAAAGGCAACCAGGAGGTGGCATTCTTGCCACCAAAGAAAGAAAGGCCATTCAAATATCCTTGTAGGATCAAGGCAGCCAAAGAGAGCAACACGGTAGCAGTAGCAAGCCACCAGCAACCCTCCATCGAGACCACCATTTCCAGGAGCTAAACTGAGCAACCACCAAGCTCCAGGGGGCCAAGCTTAAGAGACCACCAGGAGATGGTCAAGGAGAGGGAATCAAGAGGAGGACCAACCGAAGCAGGAGAGGAGTGAGCCACCAGCAAGACCAGCTAAACCATCATGAGCAAAAGAAGAGAGTAAGGGGGGAGAGGAACCCTCAGATTAGGTAATAATCGTCATAGGGCTTTTTGATCCTTAGACAACTCCAGCATCTGTTCTTACCAGATTTCTACCCTTTCCCCCCATGCTTCTTTTTCAGAATTAACCATCACTAAAAGAAGCATATGCACATGTATACATCAAGATAGCATCTGTTCTTAACAGTCTTGAGCATACACATATGCATTTCAATGTCAATAAGCTATAGATCAAATGAAGTATCTGTTCTTTCAATTCAACAACTGATATCGATATATGCATCAGAGAATGACTAAAATCAAGCATAGTACATGTTCTTATCGGTTTTTCCAAAGTATCTATTTATGAATCATACATGTATACAAGCAACTCAACTCAAGTGAGCATCCGTGCTTGCCAAATAAGAAGGCCACCAACACAAATATACTTCAAGCATCAGTCATAGCATCAAATTAGGGGCAAAGTCCACCGACACATAAGCATCAAAGACTAGAGCATAAGGGAATCATTCCATAATAATCTAAAGTATATGTGAAATAATCAGCCACAAGGAACCGTTGAACCCTAGGACCTCACCAGCATACCGAATTCAAGAACACAGAAACAACTAGATAATCGGTTTGAAGCCTGGTAGAGGTTTAACCAAAGCAATTGAGGAAAATCCATGAAGTAGAAGTGGGGAAAATCAGAAGGCTTACCAGACGAGGAGGCCGACGGCGTAGGCACGTCCCCAACCTGCCACCGGCGGGAGGCGAGCTAGGCGGAGCCCCGGCACTGCCGGCGCTACGACGCCGAAGCCACCGTCCCGGGCGGTAGACGAGGGTGGCGGCTGGAGAAGGGGCCGAGGGCGATGAGGGGCGAGGCAGGCCCAAGGGCGGCGGCGTGGGTACCCGAGGGCGGCGGCGCGAAGGGTCCGAGCCCTAGGCTCGGGACGGCGGTGGCCGAAGGGGCACCAGAGGCGGCGGTGGCGACATGCTAGGAGAGGAAGCAGAGGACCCAGCGGCGGTGGCAGTTGGGCTGAGGGCCATGGCGGTGGTGAGGCCTAGATCCGAGGGGGAGGCGGCGCGCTCGGGTGGCGCCGAGCTAGGTGGGGAGGACCACCGGCGGAGGAATGGAGCCATGGCGCTAGGGAGAAGGAAGCCGAAGAGGCAAGGGAAAGAGAGGAGGGGGCTCGGTCGGGTGGGTGGCCGGGTGAGAAAAATAAGAGAAGGGAGGAAAGAAAGAAGTGAAAGGAGATGAGGGAGAAAGAAAGAAAAAGAGGAAATAAGGAAAAGAAAGAAAAGAAAAGAGAAATCTAGAAAAAGAAAAGGAAGGGGAGAAGAAGGTGACATCGTTTTCATGTGGGCCCGGTAACCGAACTGACCCATCAAAAATAACTAAGTGGACTTTGACCCTAGCCCACTGGCCCTAGACCAGAGTTAATATGTGAAACACATGTAAAACTACTTTTCGTCATTCTAAATTGAAGTCAGATTTCTAAGTTTGTCATAAAACCCTTTTCAGAAAAGCATTTAACACCTAGAGTAAAGTCACTCATATTCACTCGGAAACACATGAATCGTATGCCAGCATATGCATAAAAATGAATCCTACTCATTCATACCATTTTTATACATGTTTTGCATCACTAATAAAATGAACCTGATTAATTCAATGAATCCAACTATTTCTCTATCACCAGAAATCATTCGGAATACGATGCTTTCAGCATCGAAACTCCGATTAAATCGATTCATGATGCATTAGTTCTTGTTTTAAGAATACTATACCATAACATGCATTCCACGTCATCATCATGCTGCGGTTCAATCCTTGCTTATCGCATTGTCTTTTTCGATGTTTTTGCTTCTTCCGGGTAGACATCGGAGTGGATGTGAGTTACGAGCAACATCCTGAGAAGATGTCGCATCATGCGCAGCAAGGCAAGCAGCCCCTTTGATCACATTGCAGACACCTACTATTTGCAAAGTATTAGTTGTTTTCAAATTCATTATCACATGCATTCAAATTCTATTTTCCGCTAAGCAGAACCCTATTCCTGTGCATAAAACTTACTTTGTCGCTCAATCAACTCCACCGCCATCCCAACCTATCTAGAGTAGTATAGTGTGCACTGTTATAATGCTTGCTATGTTATTAATGCTTAGACATGCTTAGACATATAAAAGTCATAATTTCTTGGATGACAGACGAATCAACACCATTGGATGGGTTACGTGGTAGGTGGATGTTCACCAGGGGTTAATTAATGAACTTGCTTAATCATAATTGGGTGTAGACGAGAGGCCATGGCTGGGAGCATGGTGGGTTGTCTCGTCTTCCTACAAGGACCGGTTACCGGTGTCCCTTTGAACCAAGATTTGCGTACTTCTACACAGGTGGATTATGGGGCCACCCACGACTAAATGCCTAGACTTAGTGTATGAGCTGCATTAGTTCGCTGTTTCCATTTGCCATGTGCGTGAAAAGGGGATGTGGTGTGGTATCTCAATATAAGGGTGGGGTGGACACACGGTCTGGGAGACCGGGGATGTACCTTGATTCACAACTTATGGGACCGTGTCACAGTTGCGGCCGGACTGATGCACATGGACTAGCCCGTAAGGGTGGCTCATACCTAGGTCGAAAGCATTGTAACGGTCGTGTTCGATCACCCTCCGCCAGCACACCTCGTGAAAGTGTGTCAATCACGATGGCACTAGGAGACGATCGATACGTGTAGATAAAGATGTACACCCCTGTAGGGTTTGAACTGTTTGAACAGTCGTGTCCGCGGTTATGGACAGCTTGGTAAGATTTTGCATCGAATTAGACAACTACAACAAACTCTAAAACTTGCCAACTCTAAGGCCGTGGTGTTAGCGATTGCTTCCTCCCAGGGTGGTCGAGGAAGAATCGGGGAATCTAAGGTGTGGCGATCTGCAGTCAGGAATGTTCATGAAGTGTTCGACTCGTCTCCTTTTGAAAGTATTCTGGTAGTCGGTTTTCATCTACTTAACTTCTATTGACAAAGGTAAAATTAGCTTTCCGCAAAATAGTCCACTATTACCCCTTTATTGATACCTGTCACATCTATTACTAATTTCCCACTGTAAGTCTTGCTGAGTATAAATTTTTGTACTCACCCTGCTATCGTTGACATTTTGTTGCAGAGGAAACTACCCCTCCCGAGGGTGGTTTCTACATAGAGATCGACGCCAATGACGACTAGTCGCTGGAAATCTCAGGCAGTGGTCCTGCCCCCGGGGTTTGGCAGCTTTGGTTTGTTCTGCTGCCACTTTTGGCCTGACCTTTTTGGCTTCGTAGCCTTAATTACTCTTCCGTTGTGTAGTTGGATCTTCGGATCCCTTATGTGAATATATGTTGTTAAGTTTCAAGAACTTATAATACTGCAGTTTCAGTCGTAGAGTTACTGCTGTGAAATCTGGTTGTTTTCGCCTACCTCATGTGCCGTGTGTGTATGTTATTGAAGCACATAATGTGGGTAGGGTTTCAGAGTCTATATCATAGAGTTATTAAGTTTAATCACCCCTGGGAAGTGACTCTGCTACTGAGAGGTTGGGAACTATATCATCCTACTCCAGCCGAGCATTAATTTGCCGGGACAAGTTTGGGATTGACGTTCCGGCTCAGTAAGAAAAGAGTGAGGAGACCATATCACTCTACTTGATCTATGCATTAGTTTGCCGGAGAAGGTTCGGGGTTGACGTCTCGGGCTATTCGAAGCCATATCACCCCACTCCTCTTGGAATTGATACCCAGGGGTTGAGGTCGGGGTTGACGTTTTGACTTAGCAGGTGGTTTCACTTAAGACTCTCTGTTATGGATTTTGGGTCCCGACATAGGACATGTGCATACACCTTTTTCTACTGCTATTTATATCTCTCCTTTAATCTTGCAATTCCCCTAAACCACTATTAAAATGCCTCTATATTTTTTCTGCTCTATCCTCTTTACTTTTTTTCCATCAAAAAAACCCCTAAATAGCTAAACCCTAGTTACCCTAATTCCCTAAAGCCCTCCACCCGGCTACCCCCCCACTGCCCCACTGGCCTCCCTGGACCTCGGGCCCCCACCCACCCCCCACTGCCCCACGCGGCCACGCCCCCTGGGCCCTTTTCCCTGCACTCCCGCCTGCCAAAATCCCCCCGGCCCCCCTGGCCCCCAAATCCCCCGCCGCTCGGACGCTCCTGAGTCCCGCCCGGCCGCCCCCAAATACCCCCGCCGCCTCCTTCTCCTCCCTCCCGCAGTCGTCCCTCCCCTCCCGCGTCCCGCTCTCGCCCGGCCGCCCCAAATCCCCCCGCCGCTGCCGCCCCCAAATCCCCCCGCCGCCTCCTCCGCCGCCCGAGCCGTCACCCAAGCCGTCGCCCGAGCCGCCTTCGAGCGCCGCCTTGCCGAGCGTACGGAGCTCCGGTGCTGCGCCCTCGCCGTCGCCCCGCTCGCCTCGGCACCGCCCGAGCCGACGCCGCCACAAGCCCCCCTTCTCCTCACCGTCGGGCCCGCGCTCCACCGAGCTCGCCTCCGTCCTCGCCGCTTCAAGCCCCGGCAGCCGCTCCTCCACCCCGCTCGTGACCCCCGATTCCGGCGCGACCGAGTAGGCCACTGCCTCCTCGCCACCATGTGCGCCGCCCCCTCCAGCCCGGCTGCCCTCCTCCCCGCGCTTGCTTCCCCTCGGCGGCCCGGCATGCCGGCAATCGGGGTTCCCGTGGCGTGCTCGTGCTGGCACGGCACGGCGGGCCACCGTGCCGTGTTTGGGCCTCGGCCACGCCTCGCCGTGCCGGCACGGTCAAGCGGCGGCCCGAGGCACGCCGGGCTCATGCCGTGCCGGCACGGCACGTCCCGAGTCCCACCTTTAGGTGTGATGCAGTTAGGTTCTTAATTTTCTTTTTAGAGGTTCTTAATTAATGTGATCTTGTTCGCCTTTCACCATCTCCGAGACAGAGAGTGGTTGCACTGCTGTGATCCTGTATAATTATTAACTATTAAGTACGACACATGGCCAAGTGATCATCCCCCTTCATGCAAATAAACATGAAATAGTCAATGTTTTGCTTAAAGAACTCGTTTCTTTACAAGTTAACTCAGCTGCATATTACACCCAGACCCAGTTGACTCGTGCAATAAGACCCCAAGTTTGTTTTTTTGACAAAGAAAGAATTTTATTTACTTGAACCAGCATCAGGATGACACACAAGACCCCAAGTTCTTGCCAATTGCAAGAGAGATGCTCCTCTGCAGCAACACGGCACCGCTAATTTGTCTACCGAGACAGTTGCAACTAGTGGACGGCATGGAGGCAAATGGCGCTTGCCACAGTATGACGTGCAGTAACTGGTAAACAGGACGAGAGATCAGAGCTTCCCTGACCCTGAACGTACATACCTGAAGGCAAACCGATCGAGCAGCCAGCTGATGGATCACCAGTGGCTACGTTCCCACGTTGTTGTGGTCCATGATCACCCATCATCAATGTACACCAAATGCAAGATCGACGAGATATGAATAACGGGACATGGCAGTTGTATGAGCAACTACAAATCAGATATGCATTCCTTGATTAGTTGAGTGAATACATCAGATGTACTAGTTGTCCGACTAGACGTTTTCGCACCCTGGTTATGATGCAGTTAGGTTCTTAATAAATGTGATCATGTTCGCCTTTCACCATCTCATATAGTTGGTTGCAACGGTGTGTGTGATCAAGTGTGAGACGCTCCCAAGTAATCGTTCCCTCTCCCCCCTTCTCGGAGTATTTGCGTAGTGATCTTGTAGATCAAAGCACAACCTGTGAATTTCCCTCCTTTCACGCTAAATATAGAAGTAACTGGAGATGGATAGTCTAATTCTACTATAGAATCTAACTACCGTGGAAATATAAAAATCAAAGCACAACTTGTGTGCAGGGAACAAATGCAGAATTGGGCCCCCTGGACTGGTCAACGGCAGAAACGGACCCCGGAGAAAATCAAACGCAAAAAAGGGCCCCTGCCGCACCCCGGATCTGCGTGCCGCTCCCCCAGGCTGCGGGAGGAGGCTGCCGCACCCCCCACCCGCGGGAGGAGGGGCTGCCGCACCCCAGGCCTGCGGGAGGAGGCTGCCGCACCCCCCACCCGCGGAGAGAAAGCAAACGCCAGCGTATCTGGCGTTCCGGTCTGCAAAGCAAACGCCAGGGGCTACGGCGTTTGACTTACAAGGGAAAACGCTCACGTACTGATCAGAACAGAAGTGTTTACGGAACGCTCTGTTCTGCGAAAACAGCGAGCGTCTGGCAAAGTGTTTCAAACGCCATGGAAGCTGGCGTTTGCTACGTTAAAAGAAACGCCAGCTTAGCTGGCGTTCGCCCTCGCAGACTTGCTCACAGTTCTGAGATCCGAACGCCAGATAAGCTGGCGTTTGGTTGGATAGACCAAACGCCAACTAGGCTGGCGTTTGTGTCCAAAAATTCCGCAACAAACTTGTGATGATCAAGGGAGCCATTCCTGGGCTGAGTAGAGGAGAAGTCGGCTGCCATTTCCTGTACAATCCTCCCGTAATTTTCTCTCCATATTACTGCACCTTCTCATCTTCCTATATAAACCGAGACGCAGCTCAGGAGAGAAGAACGCCTTCTTATCTCAAGAAGTTTTGCTTCAAAGCCGCCGCTCTAGGGCTCTTCGCAAGTGATAGCGAAGATGACTTCATGTAGTTTACGATTTGTTCCGTCATATTGTAGCCCCCTGTTTACTGATTTCTATGTATCGAACTCTAGAATTGCATCGAAGAAACTTCTTAAATATTGTTCGCAAACTGGATCGTTACAAAATAACAAAGTAGTACAGTACAACCATCCGGAATAAATAAACAAATAGAGCGATCAACGGCCTCTTCCCTCTTGTGTCTAGGTGGCATGTGATCTGAGGGGAAAGTAAATTGTTCATGCCGCATCGGGTTTGTCCGGAGGTCGTATTGCGGAGTCTCTTGAGTCTCTTGAGTAGGTTCTGGCTGAGTATAAATTTGGCTATGCTCAATCTGACTTTGTGCAAATAAATTGTCTACCCAATTGTGGCCCGGGCCGTGGGACGAACTAGCGTCATAACCTCCCCCTCAAACAAGGGACTGGTACTGAAGTGTAGATTGCATCCATGGGGTCTCGACAGCAAAAGTGGTATCATCCTGTGACGAATCATTCATATCCATTGTCTGAAAAATTATGGAAGTATTATTGCAAACTGAATTTTAGATAGAACGGCAACACTTAAGTATCAAAAATTTAAGATCACATACTCCGTGAGACCCTTGGGGCTGTTCGTCGGGCGAATCCATATCGAACTAAATTCGAAATTGATAATTGCTTAGTAATTATTTTTCATAACTCATCATTCATTTAATTTTGGTATGCAATAAATTAAGTGCACCTGAAGTCCTCGAGGACCTCGTGTGGACGACATTGGCTGTAGCGATGTGTCCTCACGTTCCTCGAACTACAAATGTTAGGAATAAGGTATATGCAAAATCATACAGAAGATATATGGAAAACTTGACGTCAGTTACAAAAGACATACCTTTCGAGGTGCACCACCCTCCGATGTCTGGCCCTCTGATGTCTGGCCTTGCTCGTGTGCCGAGTCGTACTATGTCAAACAAGTGAGCATTGCGTACTACAAAAATATATGTACAAAAGTGGAGTGAGTGAGCTTCCGGTCATGTAGCGTACCTGCAGTCGTTTACCAGCTCGCGTAGATGACCTCCTCAAGAGTACGGTGTCTCCACGCACCTCGGACTGTTAAATGTAAGAAGTACGATTCAATTAATATCACATAGAGTATATGCGAAAAGGTAACCTCTAACATTTGAAATGGCATACGTCTCGACGTCCAGAAGCGGCACGTGTATCTACTGCCTCACTTGGTCGTGCAGACCTCAGCTCTGGCATGTTTGAAGCGTGCGGTAGTATGTCGTCTGTCCGACCGCAACTCAAAGTCTTGAGAATCCCTTTGGCATCCTCATACATATCCTTAATCTTCCGCATAAGGGGATGGTCGCGATAACAGCTAGAGCGAAGTTCGGATGCGGCAGTATTGTGGATCCGCATGGCTCGATCAAACTGCATATGGAAGGTTATTTTTTGTCCTCGAGATGTCCATTTTTTTTATCAAATACATCCCAATATTTGCAAATATTACCATGTCGTCACGATGTGAAGCTCGGTACCGATCCGTCCCCAACCGTAGCTGATCAGCATGTGTGATGGTCGCTCGTCTCTCGGGTGGAGGACACGTGAGCCTAGTTCGGGTCCTTGGCACGTACCACCGCAGGTAGTCGTCGTACGTGCTCTCGTCGTATTGCCTACGTATAACATAACAGTGTAACTGACATGGAAGACAAAACATATGTTAGCTGAGTGTCACAAATTATTTACCTTAGTTCAGGGATGACCTCTTGTGCAGCCAAGTTGTCCCACATTTCCTTCCACCGGTGTTGTGTCATTGTCCAATCATCGTCCTTCCTGCCTTTCTTACCCTGCCTGCATTTCAAATATGAAAAGTACTGGTTAGTATAATAAATTTGCAAGCACAAGCAGAATTGTTGTGAAGTTTGAAACGTACTCATGGATTTTTTTGGAGAGTTCTCTGGTAGCTGCTGGAGGCACTCCCTGGAATAGACCAAACTGCCTCATGACGCGTTGTGGTGCATATGGCTCTACCATGTTTGAGAACACCAGGTGACAGGTGGTCAGCCAATAATGCACGTCCCTTCTGCACTGGATGGACAAACCATGAGGTGCTACAGTGAAGACATGGTCATTTGTCCATGGGAACCATATCACCCCATGGTGGTCCATCATCTCGAACTCCTGATGATACACTGGATAGCAACGTGCCGACACCTCCCGAGCCCAGGCAAGAGTCGCACCTGTCCACCGAGTGCCCATGGTGGGCCCATCAATGGCGCTCTGCCCTATGGGATACGGGTGGATCGCTTCAAATATCTGGGGCCGTCCAACGGGGAAGTGCTCCCAAGACCACAACTGGAGTAAAGTATGGCATACGCACAGTATCGGCTCTTTGCCCCTCTTGCGGGACGTAGCATCACACAACCCCCTGTATGTAGCTGACTAACTGTCCTTCTTCTTCATGCGTGGGGTTGTCCTCCGTCGCCGCCAGCACTATTTCATGACTTCCTTCTGTGGTAGCAGGTTGTAGCTCAAGTGCTGCACTACATCCTTCATCACGATCAACAAATTGAACGTATACCATTGGCCGACCGTACATCGCGGCTCCAGGAGTGCTGTCAAGTCTCATGTACCCAGCCCATGACACAGTGCCGGTGACCTTGTGTAGCTCCCACAAGGGGTCCGATGACCCTTCACCGTGACTTCTACATGTCACTGCCTCAATGACAAGCTTCTTACGCGCTGTCTCCCGGTCAAACTCTCGACGTATGCACCTCCTTAGCTCGGACATACTAATCTCCACCAAACCTTCTATTCGTGCAACCTTGAACTGACATTGTGACAGATCGAGCCCGTAAGGCCCGTCCCGAATTACGTTGCCACCGTAAAAGACTAACAATTCATTCATTGTACCTACGTATGCATAAAACATAGATTACAAATATTATTTTAGTATAATAAATGTAATACTAATACAATTCCGTACGACAAATAATAATAATAATACATCTAAAAAAATTATCGTTACTACAGTATTGCAACAGTATCATCTGCAGTACTGCTACAGTGACATCTACAGTACTGCTACGTGACATCTACAGTGATGCTACAGTGACATCTACAGTACTGCTACGTGACATCTACAGTACTACTACGTGACATCTACAGTGATGCTACAGTGACATCTACAGCGACATCTACTAATTATTCCCTAATTAACTCTTTTTTTCAACATGAAACAAATGATGGCTGTTAATATAGATTACTTCAATTAACTAATTAATTATTATGTAATACAAACATTATTTTGTGCGGTCTACAAAATAAACTAACGTCATCATATGAATTCTACATATCAACATATTATCCGGTCTCTATATCACAAATAACAAGATTGTGTTCAAATTTATACCACTGTAAATACATAGTAAACATTGTGTACATCGTGCCAATTAATATTTTCCGTCCCAGAAAATAACCTAAAACATCACATTTAAGGTTGCATATATGTCATATAGCAAAGAAAGTAACATGCTAATTTTCGACTAACCAAACAACTAATCGGCAACTTGCATGCGAAATTTTATTACCTCTACTTGTATATCTCGACTTGATTTATTTTTTCTTCAGCTGCTGCAACCTGATTTCACACCCAAAATCTACAAAAATCCCTCCAAAGTTCTAACTCCTCTTCTTGTTCTTCTCTGTTGCTCACTTGAGAATGCAAGTTCTCATACAAGAATGCCACTGCGAAGATTCCTCAAAACTCTCTGATCTCTACATTTCGAATAACAATAAGATTGTGTTCAAAATTTATACCACCATAAGTACGTGCTAACCATTATTCTAATTAATATTATCGGTGCTAAAAAATAATCTAAAACATCACTTGAGTGCATGAGATATAACAATGAAAATAACGTGTAGCATACTAATTTCCGACTAACCTTCTTGTTCTTCTCTGCTGCTTACTTACGAATGCCAGGAGGAAGAGAGTGTTAGGAGCAAGAGAAATGAGAAGAGAGGAGAGGCGGAGAATGAGAAGTTGGTGGCAGAGAATGTTAGAGAGATGAGAGGGAGCTGGTTCTCGGGTTATAAAAAGAGAACTGACGCGAGGAAGCGCAGCGCAAAAATATGAGAGCCTCGGATGCTTGCGGCGGATTGGATGGGAAACAGCAGAGCGGGAAAAGGTACCGACAGCGCGGGCACGGACTCCAACGCAACAGCACGCGCACTGAACACACTTCCCGCAGGCCTGGGGCGCGGCTTTTCCCTTGTAAGTCAAACGCCGTAGCCCTGGCGTTTGCTTTGGAGACCAGAACGCCAGATACGCTGGCATTTGCTTTCTCTCCGCGGGTGGGGGGTGCGGCAGCCTCCTCCCGCAGGCCTGGGGTGCGGCAGCCCCTCCTCCCGCGGGTGGGGGGTGCGGCAGCCTCCTCCCGCAGCCTGGGGGGAGCGGCACGCAGATCCGGGGTGCGGCAGGGACCCTTTTTTGCGTTTGATTTTCTCCGGGGTCCGTTTCTGCCGTTGACGAGTCCCGCCGATTCTGCATTTTATCCTTGTGTGCAGTGGTCTAGCAATATTTGTTAAGTGGTACGTCTGTCTATGTTGTGTGCCGTGTCGTGGGCCTATGGGGCTCTTGGCCTAGCTTTTGCTAGGTGGATTGAGCCATTATTAGAATTGTTTTCATTTCGCAAATATGTACTACTGCAATGATTTATTTTTGATCTATTTCCACGTTAGAAATCCCCCACTTCGCGATTTGTTTCCAACCAAGGAATCCCATAAATCAGAAAAATCACGTCTCATTTGTTTTCACCCCATGCGATATTTTTTCATTCATGAAAAGATATAGTTCGTGCGATGAAGACAAGTCATAACAAAAAGCTAGGATTGGACTACAGCGGAAGAGTTTCCCCAAAATATACGAGATAGACCATGCCCTTCTACAAAAAAATATATATGAGATTTTCATCTCTAAGTTGTATTACATCCAGTTAATTCATGCAATTAGACCAGAGACAGTTGCATGCAGCTAGTAGACGGCATGA
Source organism: Stipa capillata (assembly GCA_019208055.1). Taxonomy (NCBI): domain Eukaryota; kingdom Viridiplantae; phylum Streptophyta; class Magnoliopsida; order Poales; family Poaceae; genus Stipa; species Stipa capillata. Next base: position 187,419 of record JAGXJF010004415.1, read on the forward strand.
CGACACATCGGGCATTGGGCATTCCACAGGAGCCAGCTATCGATGCACGCCAGATGGAAAACGTGGCGACACGCAGGCAACCTCCTTGCGCTCTCTCCGGCTTGGAACTCCTAACGAAAACAACAACACCATTTCGTCAGTTTAATTGCACTAAATTACCTTCGACGAAGCTGGGAAGAAGAGTAGAGGCAGGTAGGTGTGCTGACATGGAGGCAAATGGGGCAGCTGGTCTGCTGCCCGGCTGCGGTTTCCTTGGTAAGCTCCGTCACCGGGAGGCTCTCGACGGCGGCCCTCCGCACGGCCATTACCGGGGCGCTCGGCTCGAACATGTCGCCGCCGCGTTGATCTCCTCGGCCGGACCACGCCGGCTGCAGCGCGTCGATCTGGCTGTCCAGCGCCCCGCTTATGGTGGGGAACACCGAGCTGCGCAGGACGCGGTTGACGACGAGGTTCCGGAGCACGAGACGCTGGATCGATCAAGAACTCGATCAGTTCCCTCATGGCGAATCCGCAAGAATTAGTCATCACTGCGATTTTCTTGGCAACTTGAAAATTAAGAATGGTGCTTAGTTTTGTCGCTAACCGTGCGTTTGTTCCGCGTGTCCATGGAGCACACGTCGCAGCACCATATCTTGACGAGGGAGTCGGCGAGCTCCACGGCGACGAGGGCCCCGGAGATGGCTCCGACCAGCGTCCCCTGTATCAGCCCGTTCTCGTTGATGAAACCTGACAGGAGACCGACCACAGCGCCAATCACCGTACCAGCTGCACGCACGCGATTCGTAGAACCGTTGTCAAATTATGGCGCAAGTAATGAGCAAGTTAATTAAATCATTATGCTTGGTGCAGATGCGAGTAGTGGGCATGTGTGTCTGCTGCATGTACGTACCTGCCCCGAAGATGACGTCGACGAGGGAGCGCAGCACCCGGCCGGCGACTCTGGTGGCCGCTGACAGCATCTCTTACTGCGTGCAGTGCGCCGGAGTTACTTGCAGGAGAAGGGAGAGTGGCGGAGGAGCTGCGCGCGGCGAGCTCGACCTTTAAGCTCTCAGCTCCAAACACAGAGACAAATCAGAGGGAATGGAAATGGGTCCAGTGGACAATGTCACTGTCTTGTCGAGCTAGCTCGAATAGAAGTCCACATGACTAGGATCAGGCGATCGAGTGGCTGCAGCATCACACGGAGGCAGAATCAAAGAAACAGAGGATGCATATATGTACCCGGCGATCGAGTTAAGAGAGCAAAGTACGTGGCCGGCGAGGGAAAAGGAAGAGAGAAGGTACGACGGACGAGCGAGCTAGCTACCCGTACCGAGGTGCCATCCAACTGTTCCAACGGCAAAATTACCGGCCATAGTAACCTGGTACAGATGGACGTCGTTGGTCCGGTCGCTCCGCGTCGACGTCGCCGAGGGCGATCGAGCCGCGCGGATAGAAGACGGCAGAAAGGGCGGCTTATCGCCAGGACCTAGCGTGCGGCGTCATGAATCACACGATCACGGTGTGCCAAGTGATGGGCACTGGGCGGGCAGACATAGAGCCCACCCACTCTCTCGTCTCCGTGGCTACGCACCCCGCCGCGACCGGCTCGGGGCGCGCGCGCGCGCGTCTCCGTCGTTGGGCATTGGGGGCGATGCGCCGGGACCGCGGGAGGAGGAAGGGACGGGACATGCATTCATGGAGGTAGGGAACCTGAATTTGGCGTATGTGCGTGTAAAATAGCTGCCACGGCGTGCGTGCGTGCCTGCATTGCATGGGTTAGAAGCTGCTGCTAGATTATTGACATGATTATCAGGGAACTAAGCTAAATCGTGCTAATCTTAGGCGGACCTGGATGCACCGGTGTCGAAATCAAACACGAGCGCGCCGGAATACAGACAATACACTTGATGACATGATGGTGACATATTCCGATTGTTCTGTTTTCCGTACGACCTGTCATCATGCGGGGTTCCACTATTTGAACAACGGGACCAAAAATAAGTGACCACGCGAATTATGGTTTAAGCTGTATCGAACAGGGTTTATCGTCTACTGCTAAGAACCATAACTAGAAGTTCCAGATACCTCCTAAGACCCAGCAAACTTCATCTTACAGATGAGCTTACATCAGCACAAAGAGCTACAAAAAGGATCAACTTAATCTACCATCCAATTGTTCCGTTTGGAATGCAAGAATTAAACACTATATCAAATAGTTAAAATACATTCATCAAAACGTGTTAAATAGTACTATAGCACAAGCTGATTTGATTTGACTTTTTGACGACTTCCACAGAAAGTCTAAACCAAAAATGATAGCCAACAGTCTAGAAATGTGCCACATTGTCGTTCTAGCTGACGAGCAAAGCTTAACTCCCACCAACTGTAGGTTTAAGGGTTATATGGGCGCATCTGGCTTATGCCAGAACCAACGCTATCAAAATTTAGCCTGACTGTTAAAAAATGCTGGTATGTGTGATTAGCAAGAAAGCCAAACTAAGAAATTATTCCCACTTGTAAGAAAATAATCAAAATCAGCTAAATCTGGCAAAGTTTAACAAACACGGGATCGGAATCGTGAAATCCATGTCGCACTGCAGTGGATAGTCCTAGTTCATCACAACCGGACAGCGGAGAGTGTTCATTTTAGATGGACACGGCGGGGAATGACGGTAGAGGAGAGTGATGTTCTTCGTACTCGACTACTGAGGATCATTGTTCTGAAAGAGACTCGACTACTGTAGATTTATTCCTGAGAAAGACTCGACTACCGGAGATCCGTGAGTAGTAATCGCGCCGGCGGCAGGATGACGACACGGAGAGTGACGGAGCACCACCAGAGGACCACGTGATGGCCGAGCTTGCTGGGCCTAATGGGCCGAAAGCGCGCGCGGGATCCGTAGGAAATCGGACCGCAGTCGTCGTGTGCCCATATCCTCTCCCTCTCCCGTGGGCTGACTGCTGCGGCGACTGGGGCAGACGGCGGCGGCCGCCTCGCGACCTCCGACAACAGGCCCTTGCTCGTTCCTCCGATATCTCCCACGATTGGAGTTCGAAATCCCTCCTCCCATCGGAAGACGAAGAGATGGTAGTGATCGAGCCCGAGCCCGAGGGCGAGGAGACGACGACGCGCTCCTCCTCGTCGCCGCCCCCGCCGCCGGCCGTGGATGCGGCCAGGGCGGAGGATGATGAGGAGGACTTCGAGGACGCGCTCACCGACGAGCAGCTGCGGGAGGTAGCGCCTCGAGCATCCCATCCACCCACCACGTTGTTATTTTTTCTCTCTTCTTCGTTCCCGTTGCCTTTGCGAAGTGTGCTCAGATACGAGATTCCGTTGCTAGAAGGTTTGATCAGGTCATGCCGGTAGTGCCGCGGGACGTGTGGGTGTCGATTTCTTGGTTGGGGCGTTAAGGTTAGACTGGTTCCTTAGGGTTGGTTTTGGGTGTAGATAGTCATGAACCGGAACAGTTCAATTTCCCCGTTTAACATTTAAACATAAATAATTTAATGATATAATGCGTTGTACCGTGTTGGATAATCTGAAGCCACAGCAGGCTACGGGGATGGTTCGTCGCTCTATCCACTCACCTGTTTCATACCAGGAAAAATTGTTCAGCCACTTGTCAAATTGAGCTTACATGATCTTCGGGACTATGGTGAATCACGGAAGGGAGCTCGCTTCAACATGGTGGCTATGGAATCATTCTTCAATGCAATCAAAGGAAGAGCCACCCTCAACTGCTTCTGTGTGGCCGTGTACCACAATTTCTTATGCCTCAAGATCCCCGGGTCGCAAGGACCCAACATGGTGTGTGGAGAGTAAGACCTAGATCGCAAGGTGCTCCAATTCCATGAGGTGAAGCACGCCATCAAGAGAATGACCACCAAGAGTGTCAATCTCCTTTCTATCGCCTAAGGACCCCCTGATCCACTCTAGAGATTCACACACGAAGCCTCACCCCCAAGCAAAGTCAAGAGAAGTCCACCTCTTTGGTGATGAAGACTTGCATATAATGAAGATAGAAGCGGACCTTCCAACGGAGCTTCAAGCAAACCTCGACGCCCTCCCCAAGGAAAACTCTAACCGCGTTGCTTTCCCGCTCGCCGGTATGGAAGGTGTCTCACACGAAGAGATGTAGCATCATCTTTCTGTCAAGCCTGATCGCGCCCTGATGAAACAAAAAATTTGGAAGCCATCCCTAGAGAGAAGCAACATAATTAGGAAAGAAGTCGAATAACTCATTAAAGTCGGTCTCACTTGAGAGGTGAGGCACCCCAAATGGTTGGCCTACTCGGTCTTAATCAAGTAGGCGAATGGGAAGAGGCGCATGCGCGAGGACTTCACCTAGCCTGACAAGGTGTATTTGAAGGAAGACCATCCTCTCCCATGCATCGATCAATTACTCGGTCCCCCGTCGTGGATGTCGCCCTTTACCCGACAAATAATTGATTGTCTAGCTATGCAAAGTTGAAGTAAGGGAGGTTGAATTGCGTACAACGCAGGTTTGTTGTCCTACAAGATAACTAAGCATATGCACGTGATGTATTAAAAACTGAGTTTACGGATTCCTGAGGTGGTAGGTGCTAGGTCGAATTTGTTCCTGAAATTTGACTAGCTGTGCTACTTTTCATACTACTTTTCCTTTCGCATGATAGTATGAACTGTCCTGATCTGTAACAAATGCGAAGCTAGGTAGCAATGAGTAACCAAATTTTTTTCTTTGCTAGATTATTGGTGATACTAACTGCCTGTACATAGTAAACAGCAATTGGATTTACCAGCTTTTAGCAGCCTTCTGGAAGCTGCTGTTTGGAACTTCAGATCTTACTGTGCTGTTTGTCTTTTGTTTGTTTGGGACTGGGTATTCTCGAGCATCCTGTTGAAGATATTTATTGCATTGTATTAAAATAATTTCCCTTTCTATTTGCTGTAGAAAGCTAGAAGCCAAGCAAATGACGCAAAAGCAGAAGGAAACAAATATTTTGGTGCTGGAGAATATGAGGATGCATTATCACAGTATGCGATTGCATTGCAAATTGCTGCTGAACTTGAATCTGCTGAAGATATACGCTCTGCATGCCATTCAAATCGTGCTGTATGTTTCTTGAAATTGGTAAGCCGTTTTTCTGATTGGTCCACAACTTTGGAGGACATAGAATATTATCCACATTTTCTTGCCATCATTGCTCATTTTCATTGATGTGAAGTGCAATAGTATGTTTATTACACGAAGGTGGTACCCTACCATCGCTGTAGTTACCTCTTATCTCTACCTTTTATCCCTTCTTGATGTATTGTGCGCATGTCCTTACTTTGTTCATTTCTTATGTAATCTTGCTAGAAAGCACCGTTAAGAATTGTGCTGCAAAAACTTGCTAGACTAGGCCATGTTAATCTGGTACTTGGTAGTTGAAACTGATGATTTATTTTATAGTTTTCCGAAAATGTCCTGCTTGACTAGTCGAATTTCAAATGCTTTTTATTTACTTAGACCAGCGCATTCTGTATAAGTTATTTTGGTCATATCTTATTACATGCATACCCAAGTGCTGACTTCGTGTAATCTAGGGGAAATATGATGAAACAATTAAGGAGTGCACTAAAGCACTTGAGCTGAATCCTTCATACTTGAAAGCCTTGCTTCGCAGGGGAGAAGCACATGAAAAGCTTGAACACTATGATGAGGCTATTGCTGGTTAGATTTTGTCCTCATTATGTGCTTTATATTGTCAATTTCAATTTCAGATATTCCACATGTACATTAGTTTTGTTACAGTTTTTGAAGTTCCACTATTGCTGAGTTTGTCTATTTTTTCCTCTGCACAGATATGAAAAAAGTTATTGAGCTAGACCCTTCAAATGAACAAGCTAAGAGATCATTGTTCCGACTTGAGCCACTGGCAGCTGAGAAAAGGGAAAAGATGAAGGAAGAAATGCTTGGTAATTTTCTCTGCAAACGTTTAGACTTTATAACAGCATTATCTGCATTTGTATTCCAGTGTAGTACACAGTTGTAACCGTCATATATGTAAAGTGGTGCTCTCAATGACACTAGTTGGTTGCAGGACATGCAAAACTGTGTTACCTACTTGTAGGCAGAATTTTCAGTGATTAACAGTGCATCAGAACATGTGCAGGGAATGTACCAATGTTTTACATTGCTCATAGCCTCATACAACGTTTGCTGAACGAAAGGGAATTATTTGGATGTCCTGGTTTTGTCATAAGGACTTCCCCATTTTATGTTGATTATGTCATGCACAGTTCTGCACCCTGAGCTAGTGGCATTTGATTCCCTTTTTGCTTATCTTTTCCCTATCTAAATTTATGTATCCACCTTATCTGTTGCAGCAAAGCTGAAAGATTTGGGGAACTCAGTGTTGGGGCGCTTTGGAATGAGCGTGGACAATTTCAAAGCTGTTAAAGATCCAAACACGGGCTCATACTCTGTTTCTTTCCAGAAATAACATGGTGTAATGAAACATACAGATGAACATGGCTAGGTGCATATTTACTCACTGGTCTCCTTGGGATTTGCAATTGTGCACAGTAAGTTTGTAGTGGTTTAAAGTCAGAATGTCGATCCAAAGATGAACCTGAGCAATCCTGGATCATTCTCTTTTGGTCTGTACTCGTTGCATGTGAGAGATGAATTTCCAATTGCAAGCTTGTATGATGTGCATACGCATTTGGTGCCTGAGTACAAAGTTATTCTTGGTCACCTGGAATGTAAATGTTTCCCTTCCATGAACGGCTTCCTTTTTTCTTTTGTCTTGGATGTCTGATCTGGACTCTGGATTAGCAATATCTTTGCAACTATACTTTCATATGATGTGTTATATCCGTAGCTCCATACATCTTCACGACAGGTTGCTCTTGAAATGTGGTGCTGGTCTAGGTCCTTTTTTGTCGTTACTCTGTTTTATTTGTTGTAGAAGCGATCTTTTTTTTATTGCTTGACCTGTTTAGACTGTAAATCAAGCTTTTTTTTTGGGGTTCAATTCTGAACCTTGCATATCTTGGCTGTGCACGTGAATGCACTCTGTATGTATACACGTACATATATACGGCCAAGCTTGGCCCGGATGTACTGGTACGTAGACATGTTTCCTGTTGCAGCTAGCGTACAAGATTACAGCTAGTACGTTGCTTGGCTTCATCTATCCTCGCCGTGGATTAAGGCTGCTGGGGATAGATCACCCTGACGGCCTGACCCGACAAAGCTCCTACAGTGTTATCTTGTCTCGGAGCCGCAGTGATACTCGCTTGGAACATCATGGACTGTGATCTTGTCTCTGACGATGCAGAGTGAGAAGAGCACGGGCGACGACTCGCCTGGCACCTGCGGCGCCCCACGGGTTCGCAGCCGCGTCCAGAACCTGCCCGTGACATGCACCCGTCGTCACGCTCAGCCACGACCTGGAGGCTTCCCGGTTTTGCATAGCAAAGCCGCTAATCACATGCAGGTAGGATTTGAAAAATGTGCAACGTTGTGAACGGCAACACTGTCATGCACGATACGTACAGCTCCGGCTAAGATCAGTAACCATCGCGCCACAAGATTCCTCCAGTTCCAGACCTGATACGATGCATGGGTGGTTTCTTACATGTGGTTGCAGGTCTCTTACATGGCGTCTCAGCTCTACACCCAGATGTAAGAGACCTGAGACGCCATGTGGTTTCTTTAAATTCTTTTCTTCTTCTTTTTTCCAAGGTCGTTCGTGCGTGCAAACTGTAGGCAAAATGTGTCAAACTTTCTGTGATATCAATGAATCCGATTATCATGGCAATACCAAACCAAAATGGCGCTTGCCAAGCACGACGCCGTGCCATTACTTTGCGGCGTCGTGGGCGCGCCCACTCCAACATGCATGCATGTACAACCCACAACCCAAAATTAACATCACGTCCGCAGCTAGCTACTTGGCGTTCGCGACGGCGGCGGCGGCCGCCTCCAGCCTCCGCCACCGCGCGTCCCGCACGGCGGCCTCCGCCTCCGCCGCGGACCGCCTCGCGGCGAGGTCCCCGGCGCACCGGGTGTACAGCTCCGGCGCCACCTGCTCAAGCAGGGCCTTGACGCTCGCCGTCACCTGCTGCACGCACTTGCTCCAGTGCAGCTCCAGGTTGGCCTCCATGCTCTCCACGAACGCCGGCAGGATCCTCTCCATCACCCCGCCGCCGGACCCCGCGCACGCCATCTCCAGGAACCGCTCGTTGTTCCACACGTACAGCGCCCTCTCCGCCACCTGATCGAAAACCATGAGACATTGCTGGTGTAAGTTGTCGCAGAGAATATGCGATTATGACATGTAGGAAGAATGGATTACACGACAAGAAACGTGCAAGTGGAATCATCGCTTAGTAATAGTAAAGCTGCTTTACTGAAAGTCTGAAACTTTGGAGATCAGTTTGGTATACTCAGATGCAGGGGAAACACTTCTCCGTGTCAGGGTTACCACATTTTTTCTCCACAAGATTCAGTGGGGGGTACGTGCACTTGACATTGGCATGTGACGGCCATGTTCGGGAACCGCATTTCAAAATGGAATGCTTTGGAATTGAAAGACAAGGGATGGGGTGGCAAAAAAGTGGTTTCAGTTTTGAAGCTGAATTACGCGAACCCTGTACGTGCATGCATGAAGTCGACAAACCAAAGTGACCTCACTTTATAAAGCCACTTTATCGAAAACTTTTGTACAACTACTGCTCACCGCCAAGAAACTTTCTTTCCCACATGCATGGCGCAGAAGTTGACAAGTAAAGCGATGTGTTTTAACGGAGCATTCCGTAATCACATATCTAAAACTGACCAATCTTGAGCTTTAAATTGAAAGATTAACTCAAATGTATCATAATTCTGAGTTTAACTTGATTAATCAAAATTTCGATCGTATAGTTAGTGCAAGCAAATGCTTGTACAAAATTATGGCGAGACAAGCACACACCTGAGAGCTGTAGCTACTGGCGCAGCGGGCAATCCGCGAGCAGATCGGCACGGCGAGCTCGTCGAACTGCTGCTGCTCGAGTAGCTCGATGATCTGCTCGAGCTCGTCGATGAGCAGCTCCTCCTTCTGGCAGTTGGTCACCGGCCAGTGGCGCAGGATCCCCCTGACGACGGCGCCGGCGAGGCCGGGCTCCTTGTGCACGAACTGCAGCACGCAGTAGAGGAGCTGGGGGTGGTAGGTGTGCAGCCACCTAGTCCGGTGCAGCGGCAGCAGCACGCGAAGCAGGAACACCCGGTGCTCCTCCTTGAGCGGCACGGCGAAGCCGTTGATGATGCTGCCGTAGATCTCCAGCAGCTCGCCGACGCCGCAGTGCCCCGTCGGCGCCGGGGACGGGGACGACGCCTCGTGCGCAGCCACCAGGAGCGCGGCGGCCATGGACCGCCGCATGAAGGCGCGCTCGGAGGTAAGCTTGGAGTAGAGCTGGTGGTAGACGGTCTTGAGCCGGTCGCGCTCGCGGGGGTCCTCGGAGGCGAACAGCGCGACGAGGCCGGAGAGGAAACCCCGGTCGACGTGGTTGCGGAGGGCCTTGGCGTCGGCGGCGGTGACCACGGTAAGGAGCACGTCGTACACCCCCTGGAGGTGCGGCCACAACGGGAACAGAGACTCAGCCGGCGCCTCGTCGTCGACCACGTCGGAGCCCATCGACGGGCAGGAGAATGGCGGCATCGTCCGGAACAGGTTGGCGGCGAACATCCTCACCAGCGCCACCATGACCCGGTGGTCCAGCCCCAGCGGCGGCTGATCCTTCCCGCCCGACCGGACCGCGGCGAGCACCTCCGCGAGCCGCTCCCGCTTCCCCTCCCGCTCCTCTGCGCACTCGTTGTCGCCAACGAACGTGAAGACCCTACAGCACGAGTCGATCTTGTCGATGAGGTTCTCGGCCTCGGGCTCTGGGGAGGGCGCCGGCAGCTTGGCCGTCCCCAGGAGCTCGAGCACGCCGTCCGGCTTCTCGAGCTGCAAGAGGTGCAGCAGCGTGGTCGACCTCCTCTTGCCCGACGTCGGCGCCCTCACCGCAGCAGCAGCGCCCATCGACACGACCTCCTCAACCCCTCAACTCTCAAAGTGGTTTCACCCCAAGACGCAGCGGTGTCACGGGAGACGAGTAACACAAGGCGCGCGCGCGGGCAGAGACTTAAAGAGGAGAGGACGAGGGAAGGGGAAGGCAGCGGCCAAAAACGGGCGATGGTTTCGGTGCGTGCGCGCTTGGAGAACGCCGCGCCGAGCGTTGTGGACGACGTCTCGTCTGCTCCGGTCGCAGCAGCTGCTGCAAACCTATTATGATCTGATCCAAAATCACCTTGGCTCGGCTCGTCAACTGCACTGCGCCAGGGAAGGTAGGAAATGGCTGGGGTCAGGGACGGTCGTCTCGTCTCGTTCTCTTATGGTAAGCGGGAGACAGGACCGATGCGCGCGGCTGGCGCGTAGCGTCTGGACACGTCCACGTCCGGCTCTGGGGAGAAAGCAACGGAGCGAGATTTTGTGTGGGCGAGGCCGTGATTTGCTCGGAAATACTGCGTTGGATTTAGCTGGATCGAGATGGGGTCATGCTGCTGCTGCTCTGTGGATTTGAGGTTGTGGTCCTTGGGTTCACAGGTGAGGTAGTGAATGGTGAGGCCGTGAGACTGAGGCAGAGCACGCATGCAAATCCAATTGTTAGCCGTGTTGACTGCAGTATGAAAATTTGCAGAGCCCTTCCAGTGACGAGTTCAGTTAGCATAAGCAAATTAACAACAGGAAGACAGGTGCTAGTGCTATCATTAGGACACCTAGCTAGCTAGGCACCTCAATGAAACAAAGGAGTGGAGGGAGATGGTGGCAAACATAGAAGATGATTGCACCAACCGGCTCAAAGGTTAATCTAAACGAGACAAGCGAACCAATCAAGCAATGGCATATGAGGCTGAGGAGAAGCAACCTCTCCTCTCGCCATGGCTCACTGGATTGTGCAGCGAGTAGCACAGAGCTGGAGAAAAAAGGTTCACATGTAGCCCATAGATTGCTATAGAGGTATGCATGTACGTACAAGATAACAAGATCATGCTGGCCAATTTGCTCCTATTCCATTCCATGCAAAGACACGCCTCCCAGGTGTCTGGTTGTGGCTCACGCCTGGCGCGTATCCACGGGTGTGTGTCCAACCAAAAGATGCCGCGGCGCCATGTGCTGCTCACAAACGAAACTAGAATGATTAGGCAAGCTAGTATCAGAAAGGAAAGATGATTAGGCAAGCTAGATGTGGATAGGTGAAACCAAATAATCGAATCAGAGGACGTGCTGATGCAATGCCACCGGCCGATCGAACGAACAAGGTGCACCGAACATTTGGTGAGGCTGCACTGCACTGCATGCAACAACAACAAACGCAAAAGCTCATCATGCTGCACTAGATGAGAAATAAAGAACGTAAAGGAAAATGTACGTACCTGTGCCGTGCCTTAGACTTCTGAGTTTGTTCTATGTATGGATCGTAATTTGTTGCTTTGCTTCTTGTTCGTAAACGATCTGCTACAGTGTTCAACCATTGCTGTTTCAAAAAGTTGGGGCTGATGACTCAGATAAGCATCACTTATAAGTGAATAATCCATGGAATCAGCTCGTGACTGACAAACCATAAAGGTATTTGATTCTATGAGCCCGACATGTTTGTCAAACCGGCAGGTATTTCAGATGTAAATGCCTACCATGAAAACGGACACCAAACATGTTGCGCCTAGTTAATTTTCAAGGCCAGAAAAGCTTGTGAAGAGTTCATTATTCTGAGGACAACTGGCTCTGCTGGTAAATACACTGCACTGGACACTGCTAGTTCATTCAGTTACTGTAAGAACTGAAATTAATTTGCATGACTAGCATAATCACATGATAGGTAATGCCCCCATGACATTGAATTATATGATGCAAGGACTATTGTTTTCTGCATGGTACGTTTCAGCACGTCTGTTTAAATGAATGCTAAACCGTGAATCATCAAAATACTAACTACTGAAAAGTTGATGCATCCTAACCTAAATCCTTCCTTGAAGGTCAAACAATTTGGATGGTACAAGCCTACAAGGTACTGCTGGGTTCACCAAATTAGTGTAGTATAACTCTCCGAAACATAACTGAAGAAATAGGAATTAAGTCAGTCGGATAATGGTTAGGTGATTGAGACCGAGAATTTCTCAAAATTTGCAGTCTGAGAATTCAGAACTACAAACCTAGTGTGGTCAGCAAAATCTAAAAGAGACAAGATTTGGCTATATTAGATTTACCAGATCAGACTTGTCCATTTCCGTACCACTGATGGACAATCACAAAGGCCGACACGCTAATGCAACCATGCAACCTACCCATAAAGAAAGTGACCACATTAGTGGAACAACAGAGTTCTTACACAAAAATTAACATTAACTTCCACCATTTATGAATTTTCACCCTGGGTGCCTCTCGCTCATCAATTTTACCAAGGAAGCATTGCTCGATGAGATAGGATACAATACAACAGATTAAAAAAATACTTCTCTTGTGAGATTGCACAGGAATAACAATCTAGCACATAAATATCAGGAAGCAGATAGTTCCCTCCACAAGGCATCACTTGCTGGGCGGCTGATGAAACCGCGGTCAGCCATCAGTTCCACAAGCTCTTCGTGCTTTCTGAGCTGACCAGCCTTCCTCAACAGGATCAACACCATATCATACACCGGTTTTGTGGGTTTAAGGGATTTCTCCTCGACCATTTCCCTCAGCGTTCCGTACGTGCGTCTCCAGTTTCCCCTCCCGCAGAATGCCTCAATTAGAGCTGCATAGGTGTTCACATTTGGCTCCACCCCTTGTGCATCCATTTCCTTCTTTATCATCAGCACCATGTCCATTGACTTCTCCTTATTGAACAATCTCATGAGCAAATTATAAGTTATGACATTCGGTTTGCACTGCAGCTCCTGCATTCGTTCGTACAACTTCCGTGCAGCGTCTACATTACCGAGCACAAGCACCAGCTTCAGCATGGGGTTGAACGTGTGGCAGTCAGGAATACACCCCTTAGCAATCATCTTTGCAAGCACTTTCATCGCTGCATCAAGATTACTCTGTCCCTTCCCGCAATGCGTTTCCATCAAGAAATTGTATGTGATAATGTCTGGATCACACCCAAGCTGCCGCATTTGGTTGTGCACCTGCAACACCTGCTCAGAGCGCCCGGCCTTGACATGAGCCCGCATGATGGCATTGAAGGTCGCCGTGTTCGGCGGGCACCCAGAGTCAATCATCTGGCACAGGAGCTCCTGCGCACGGGGCACCTGACCTGCACGGTACATTGCATCAATAACAGCAGTGTATGTATACACGTTCGGCATGATCCCTGACTGCTGCATCTCGGCGAACACGCGCTCTGCCTTATCGAGACACCCGGAGCGACACCACGCGTGCACCAGGGTCGTGTAGAGCACAACATCCGGCGGAAAGACAGACTTGTAACTGTCGAACAGCGCCTGGGCCTCACTGGCAAGGCGCTTCTTGGACAGAGCGCCGAGGAGAGAAGCGAGTGTCGCAGGGTCGGGGACCCCGGCGCCGTACTCCTCCATGCGGCGGAACAGCTCGGAAGCCTCCGACGACATCCCAGCCCGGACGTACCGGCGGATCAAGGCAAGGATGACCTGCGACGAGATGGGGACGGAGCGCTCGCGCATTTCGTCGAGCACGTTCCGCGCGAGCGGGAAATGGTGGTGCTTCGCGAGCAGGTCGATCATCGCGGCGTAGAGCGCGGGGAGCGAGTCGGTGGGAAGCGACGGGAGGACGTGGTGGAAGAACGCGAGGGCCTCGGGGAACGGGACGCCGCGGCGGAGCGCGAGGAGGCGGCCGAGGAGGTGGAGCGGGAGGTGCGGGGCGGGCGGGGAAGGGAGCAGGCCGGCGAGGGTGGGAGAGAGCGAGGGGAGGGGCTCGAAGGGCGGGGCGGCGGGGAGCGGAGTCGCCGGGTGAGCGCGGTGGTGGTCGAGGAGTGCGGCGTGGAGGGAGTCCAGGAGCTTGGTTTCGGCGGGCGTCAGGGGCGGAGGCGAGGCGGGCGCCAGCGCCGGCTCTGTGGTTGGCTCGGTGGAGCAAAGGCTGCGGAGGAGGACGAGGGGGGAGGGGGAGAGACGGTTCTTGGGCTTGAGGAGGAGAGCCATGGCGGGGCGGAGGCGGCTGCGGTGGCTGCTCGGTTGCGGTTGCCGGCGACGTGGGAGCGGTAGGGTTCTGGGTTTCGGCTTCGACTACGATGAGTTGACTGGGTTTTGGCAGGAGTGTTACCTAGATAAATTCAGCCCATCCCAAGGGGGTGCATCATTGGGCTTGTAGATTTGGCCCATTAGCCAAGCAATAATCAGTAGTTGGGGTTGTTGAGAATCGTCGCATGTGATCAATTAGCAACCGTCATTAGTAGTTGCTAATGACGCTACAACAACAACTGCCGTCCCTATGATTGTATATATATATGTATCACATTGAGATCAATACAAGGAATCAGTTTTACTGTCATACTTTGTCTCCATTCCTCTTTACTTTCAACACGTTATCATGCACGTTGCTCTAACAAGAGCAATCCGGCCAAAGAAGCAACAAGAGCACACCGGCCAAGAGTGAAGAACTTCGGTGAATATCAAGCACGCAATCAAGAAACAAGAAGAAAAAAGGTGAGCAATGGCGGAACACCGTTGAACTGCAGTCCTCCGTGCACTGCTCGAGTGCAATTCTTCGAGTTCTCCGCTCCATTCATCCCCGACGACGGCGCGACCTCGGCCCGGCGCGGCCTTGGCGCTAGCGGCGCGGCGGCTCCGGCCGCGGCGCGGCTCCCTCCAGCGGCCAGTGCGCCCGCCGCCCGGCTCGCGAGCCCTTGGTCCTCTCCGTCTGGTGGCGACGGCTCTCGGTGGCCGGCGGCTCCTCCACGCGCCGGGGGCCGGTGGTTGGCCTCCCGGCCCCGCCGGCGGCCCTTCTCCGGCTTGGACCAGATCTAGGAGGCGGCGGCGGCGGCCCCTACCCCAGCCCGCCCTCGGCGCATGCGGTGGCGCCCGCCCGCTCCCTCCCCGGCGACGTCGTCCGCGCGGCCTCCCTCCGGCGGCGCCCGGCGTGCCCGCCTCCCGGTCTCCTTCTTCCCAGCAAGCGGCGGCCACGCTCCAAGACCCGACGAGCGGCGGCTCGTCTCCGGCGCGGGGCAGCGCCAAAGGCCGGCGGCGGCGGTGCAAAGGGGTGGCGGCGGCGGTTGGGTTAACCTAACCGCAACCCCCCCACCCTTTAGTGCCCTCCCGAGCGGGCCTTCAGGCCAGCCATCAGGCCTCACACGCGGGCCACCGGCCCAATGGCCTGCCCGCGCGCGCCCCTCAGCCAGCCCGAGCGGGCCACAAGGCCGCCTGGGCCGCGGCCCAGGTTGGCTTGGCCCGTTTCGGCTGGCAGCTGGGTTTTTGCAAAATCCCCCTGTCTTTTTAGGTTTTTGCAATTAAGTCCTTTTCTAGTGCTGCTTTATCAGTTCTTATCATGTTTAGGCCCCTGTGCTTTTTAATATTTACATTTTAGTAATGTTTTCTGTTATGTATTTCAATTTCAGAAACTATGTAAATGTAAATTAAGTCCATGTTCAATGTGTTTGCTATCTCGCAATCCCTATAACATGCACTTTTCCTATAAATTTGCAATCGAGATTAATTTTCTTGCAAATTTATATATCAATTCACCTCAATTAAGCCCTAAAATGCCTTTTAGCTCAATTGGCTTAATTCAAGGAATTGACATGCAAAATTCAAAGTGATTATCTCATATATTTGTGAATCACGAAGTAATGGATAAATGAGATCTACTGCTTCATTGCAGATTATCCACCATTACTTTTAAATTGTGCTCTTCCAAATATTTGAATTATAGCATATAACAACGTAATAGATTTTTAAGCATCTACTGACGCTCGTCAGATTATGCTATCTATTACTACAAGATCTACACCATTTTGGTGATTATCTTCAAAGTGATTATGCTATATAACCTAAGATCTACACTTCATACTTCAAGTTTTCACTTGAAATTTCAGAATTTTGCACAACTATTACAACATAACCATGACGATACTTTAATTTACTCATAAGTAAATTAATCGAATCTCTGGTCTTAAATTCCATGTGGATCAAGATGGCCAAAGAATTCAATAAGCTTGCGCTCGATGGTCACAACTATCCCACATGGGCAATGGATGTCAAAATCGCTCTTGCATCCCGCAGCATTGTAGCAACGATCAACCCTCCCGTTGAGGGAACACCGGCATTACCGGATCCTCAACAATATGCTGCCTTATACATTATGAGGCACCATATCCATCCGGACCTCAAATCTGAGTACCTGATGGAAGAAAATCCACGTGCACTATGGCTAGCACTTAAAACAAGATATGAACAATAGAAAGCGGTTATCCTTCCCGAAGCCACTCATGACTGGGTGCAACTTCGTCTTCAGGACTTCAAGTCCATTGAAGATTATAACCACGCTATTCACAAGATCTGTTCTAAGCTGCGCTTCTGCGAAAAAGAACCCTCCGAGGCAGATAAGATTGAAAAAAAAACCTTATCAACAATGCTTCTATCGGATCGGATCTTGTAGCTCCAGTACCGCGCCAAAAGAATTCCGACTTTATTCGGAACTTATACATGTACTCTTGCAAGCGGAAAAACATGATGAACTCTCTTTGAGGAATCATCATCAGCGCAATGTCGGCGCAGCCCCGCTCCTAGAGGTACATTATAATGCTCAGAATAACAACAAGTTTGCTGGCTCTTCCAAGCACCAACAGCAGAACCTCAAAGGAAAGCGCAAGCGAAACTGGAAAAACAAACCGCGCGTCGTGGATAAGGGGAAAGGCATTGACAAGCCAAAATTTGATAACTCTCAAGTATGTCAAAAGTGTGGATGCTACATGTATTCCACTAAGAAATGTCGCACCCCTCGACACCTCGTTGATCTGTACCTACAATCCGTGGGACGCAAGAAACAATCTCAAGGATCCAAGTTTGAAGCACACTTCAATCTTCAGACCGACAAGTCCAAGGAAATCGGTTGTTCCACTACAGTTCTTCCAGAACCCCAGGACAACCACCATCTCCAACAATCCGACGATCCAATGAACACGGAGAACATGATCATTGAATACGCTTCGAATGACATGTTTGGTGACTTTAAATAAGTCCCTCCACTCCGTCATCATAACATCCATATGACATTATTATGTTGTAATTAATTGCTATGTTGTCGTTATATTGTTCAAGACAATATTGTAGCAGTTATATGTTTAAGACATATATTGTTAATTACAGTATTGTAATAGTACTTATGTATCTAAATACATTTGTATGTATTCTATATATCCGATTAAGAATTTTTATACTAAATTCTTCATTTCTATATATAGAATTCTACGGGAATCAATCCGATGAAAGAAGATATGTGCATTGTGGACACCTGCACCACAAACTCTATACTTGGAAAATTAAAATATTTCCACTCTTACTAAGAGAAAAAGGAAAATTTTAACAATCGCTAGACGCGATGATGTAATTATTGACCCTGCTTGGGCCACAATTACTATTCTATGGGTACTCAAGTAATAATCGATGATGCTTTATTGTATCTCGATTCAAATTATACCTCACTAAACTATAGAGATATCCGTCAGAATGGTTTCCATATCGAAACTCGTTATGACAACAAAGAGGAATATCTTTCTCTTTACCATATTCAACGGATATGGCAAGCACATTCTCTCCTTATCGTCAAGATTGTACTACACATACATTAAACCCGTAGCACATGTTGCGTACAAAATAATTTTCTAGAATGTCATTACATTCCAAACTTGGCTTACTCGCCTTGGTCATCCCGGCATGGGGATGAAGTGAAAAATTATCAGTAATTCTATTGGTCATGACTCGAATGATACTAAATTTCGACAATATTTGGATTTTATGTGCACTACAAGTGCCATAGGGAAGCTAATTTTAAGGCCATCGCAACTTAAAATTCAAGCTAGACCATTCAAATTCCTTGAACGCATTCAAGGCGATATAGGTGGCCCTATCCAACCATTGACTGGACCATTCAGCAATAGCATGGTTCTAATGGACACATCTACACGATGGTCTCACATGTGCCTTTATCCACATGAAACCATGCATGAGCTCATTATCTTGAACATCGAATTCAATGAATTCGAATGGACAACGCTACATAATTATCCTCACGTGCCTTCAATCACAATTGTATGGCCTTGGGATTACAATGCAACACGTTGTCCTATATGTCCACACTCGAAATGGTTTGGCTGAATCCATTATTCAAAGAATTAAGCTTATTGCATGACCCTTACTTCAGAATTGCCACTTACCAACTTCACGTTGAAATTATGCAGTCTTACACACTGCTGACTTGGTTCAATTGCGACCAAAACTGCACATCATAGTTCTTCCCCTCTATGATTTATACGTGAAAATCCACTAAGTATTTCCCATCTGCGATAATTCGGTTTCATACCGATATCACCACCCCGGCATACATCAATGACCCCTCACAATATATTTGGGATCTATGTGAGAATAACTGTATTTCCGTCAATACCTCAAGCCCCTCACATGGGGAGTTATTCAAGACCAATATGTTGATACCATGAGGACTATTTCCAGGCATTAGGGGGAGATTTTAAGTACCAAACAGAATGCCAGGAAATTAGTTGGAATGTCGAAGACATTTCTACCTCAAATCCACGTACTCAAAGCTCTGAACCCCATGTTCAGAAAATTTGCACCACATTGCAAATAACCTGCCAAATTCATTTACTGACTATAAAGGTGTCACAAATCCTATAATCCTGCAGTAATGCGCCGGAAAGAGTGGAGGTACCAACAAAAACCACTCAACTCCCCGTTCAAGGTAATAAGGGGAGAAGTATGGCCGCACATCAGGATTCGGCTTCCTACAAGCAACAAAGGATATCGAGGCCTCCGAATCAGTAAATGCAAGTCAACTCCATGTTGACAGACACCTAACGGGTAGTATACACTCGGTGGATGGGCAACCTCCACCAACCCAGCTCAATAGTGCACACAATGACTGGGACATCGAAAAACCTAGACTCAACCGCATTGGGAAACCGCGAACAGTCACCAAGGGTAAACGATACTTCCATCAACTATATACATATATATATAGATTCTGGAGAAACATATAACCGGAAGTCTACAATTGTCGACATACATTTCTCGACTAGATTGCAAACAACCTTCCAAATGATTCAGATCCAAAGACCATGGCCATGGCAAAGTGTGAACAACACTCGGACTGAGCTCAATCGAAGGATTCAATCCAAGCAGAAATAACCTTGCTCAATAAAAGGAAGATATTCACAAAAGTAATACCTACACCATTTTTCTTCCTAAAACGGAATGAAAACAACGAGGTGGTGAGACACAGAGCGAGTCTTGTAGCACAAGGGTTCACGCAGATACCCAAACCTATTCTCCAGATGTGAAATCTCTTTCCGATACTTTATCTTAATGGCAGTACAAATCATCTATCTTTACAGTTGATAGATGTAGTGACCGTATCTCTTTATGTGTCACTTGATTCAGTCATATAGGTTCCCCATGGAATCACAATGTTGAATCCAAACACAAAACGCAACATACATTGTGTAAAATCAATAAGTCACTACATGGCTTAAATTAGTCGGAACATATTTGGTATAACCGACTTAATGAGTTCCTTATACAAAGGGTTACTCCTACAATGATGATTGTCCATGCGTGTTCATCAAGAAATCCTCTACAGGATTTTGTATTATCTCAGTGTATGTTGATGAGCTATGTATCATTGGCAACGCATAAGATATTGACGATGCATGTGATCATCTAAAAGACGAAATTTGAGATGAAGGATTTGGGTAATGCTAAATTTTGCTTGGGATTACAACTCAAGCACCTTCACTCATGTGTTGTGGAACACCAAGCTGTCTATATCCAAAATTATTGGAGAAATTCAATATGGACAAGATTTATCCATCCAAAATCTCCTGGTTGTTCGATCTCTAGACGTAGAGAACGATCCTTTTAAATCATGAGACGATGGAAATGAGATATTGGGACCCAAGGTTTCATATCCTAGTGCCAGATCCAACACAATTGGTTGGGAGTCAAGAATATCTTTCGATATCTCCAAGGCATGAAATATCTTGTCATATTCTTTCAAATTCAGAGAAATCTAAACTCCAATATCATCGGATACATTGACCAGATCCCCACTATGTTAGATCACAGACAAGCTTTGTGTTTCTACTTGGTATGATAGCCATCTCATGGAAATCTTCTAAACAGACTCTAATGGCTACATCCACCAATCATTCTGAAATATGCGACATCACGTGTATACGTGTGGCTCCGCAGAATGATAAACCACATACAACAATTATGTGGACTTGATTCTATTGAATCACCAACCATTATCTCCAAGATAATGTTACTTGTGTTGCTCAGATGCATGGGTTACATAATGAGCAATATCACTATATTGCCCATCTTGCAAATTAGATCATGCGATAACCTCGCTGATTTATTCTCAAAGGTCTATACCAACTTCAAACATTTCTATAGTATGTTAATACAATTGGTATGCGAGGACTTCAAGATTTGCAAGGATCAGGGGGAGTTACTCTCTGATTATTAACCTGTTCATACATCATATTGCACTCTTTTCCTTTATGAGTTTTCTCTCGAGCTTTCTCATGAAAGGTTTTTAATGAGGCAATATCAACATAAGGTTATATGTCGTATCTTCTATTTTCTCTACCGGGGTTTTTTAAGGGAGATACAAGACATACCTATTGTTCTCTAAACTCACTTATGGGTTTTTCCTTAACAGGTTTTCTCATGTGAGTCAACAAAGAGACAATAACCATTATATGCTGTATTATTTTCTCCTTATTCTCCCACTGGGTTTAAAGGAGTTTTTCACAGCATATCAAATATCACTCCTCATATTTTTCCCACAGGGTTTTTGGAGGAGTTTTCCAGATAATCTCTATATACACTAATGTAATTGATCAAGGGGGAGTGTTGAGAATCGTCGTATGTGATCAATTAGCAACCATCATTAGTAGTTGCTAATGACGCTACAACAACAACTGCCGTCCCTATGATTGTATATATATATATGTATCAACATTGAGATCAATACAAGGAATCAGTTTTACTGTCATACTTTGTCTCCATTCCTCTTTACTTTCAACAGGGGTCAGCGTGGGCTTGGGTTGGGTTGCCTGCACTGGCGGTCGCTGCCACGTATGGTGCTAATGCGTGACGTGGACTTGTCGCTGGACGCTTGCGGTAGAGTGAACGGTACGGACAAAGCTGACGTGGTGAATTATCATCAACGAGCATGGGTTTTTTTTTCTAGAGATATCGAGCATGGGGTTGTGCGAGGAGGAATAGTCGTCGTCGGCCGCGAGAAGCGGGGGAATGATGGTTTGTGACCATTCTGTGCGTTGGTTGCGTGTATAATGGAGTACTTTAGTTAAATACTTGCACACAGCACGACTAAGTACTCGTGGTACTTTTTCAGCATTCAGATGTGTGTATGACTTTTCACTTTCAGACGTACGCCTGCATATTCAAGCTAGGCCGGAGAATAATAACATGCGTAAGATAGGACCCGCCTCTTCCATGAAGCGTCGGCTAATATAGATCGTCGCTGGTGGTTAATTAGGGTAAAGGCATGTTTGGTGGACTAACCTAACACCATGGGACCGAGTGTGTATGTGTGCATCAAGTATACAACTAAAAAAGAAAGAAGAGATAACGTTTTCATTGCTCTAAACGAGAGAAATCGACAAGCCCCCACAGGTCAAACCCGGCCATTCATTACACGAGAAAAATTCTTCGGCACGGTCACAATTTTCATGGCGTAACAACTGATGGAACAGCAACAGCTAGCAACCATACGAGTTGAGTTGTACAGAGTCAGTGACTGGGAGGAATCTGCTCTTCCTCGCGTACACACGGGGGGTCCGATCGCTACGTACCGTGCGACGCCAGCAAGTCGTCGGCCACGGCCACCGCCAGCGCGCGCCGGGTGATGAGCAACCGCGGCGCACGCACAGGCACAGCGCACCAACCGCGGCGCGCCCGTCATTTCTGGACGCGAAGGTCGTACAGAATTTTAAGAAAAATCCCATTCGCCGGGCGCAGCGCAGCGCAGGCACACGCGCCGGATCCGGTCCACGTCGCGGCCCCGACCCCGACCTCGAGCTCGACCTCGACCTCGACCCCGTTGTGGAAAGCGGAAAATGGCAGCGCCCATTGGCTCATTTGGCTCGCGCGCGGTTTCGCCGTGATATTCTAATAGCTGCGGCGCACGAACTAACCTACTCCCGCCAGGTTTCTCATTGACCACACGCGATTAGCTGCTGCGCCATCCCATCAGGATCCATTCTGTCACCAACCTTCCGTGTATATAGCCCGGACAAGGAGAAGGGATGAGCTGAAAAGGCAAACGAGGATCGTGTTGCTCAGGCGAGTAGTGTTAGCCAAGCACGTCTGTGTTAATGGAGAGGAAGCAGAAGCACGCGAGGTCGAGGAGCTTCACCGGCGGCGCCGTGCTCGCTTCGCTCCTCAGATCCACCGCAGCGTCCTTCTCCTCGTCGGCATTCGCGTCCCACGGGGGTGGCAACGGCAAGACGACGACGACGTCGTTCAACCACCGTAACGCCTTCTCGGGGCCGATGGTCTCCATCGTCCCGCCGGAGGCGCGCGGCGGGAGGAGGAACAAGGGCGGCGGCAGCGGCCGCGGGGGGTACCGGACGCCGGAGCCGTCGTCGCCCAAGGTGTCGTGCATCGGGCAGATCAAGAAGAGCAAGTCGAAAAGGGCGCCTAGGAAGGTGAATCCCCACGCGTGCGGGAAGGACGGCGGCGCCTGCCCGCTGCCGCCGAAGCCGTCGGCCGGGGATCGGGGCAGCGGCTGCAGGCCGAAGAGCTCGTCGTCGCTCGTGAAGAGGATGTTCTTCCGGCGCAGCAGGTCGCGGTCATCGTCCAAGTCGGGCACTGATGGTTTCAAGGGGAGGGGGAGCATTGCCGTGGCCACGGCGCCAGCGCCGGCGGGGCTGGGGCAGATGAAGCGGTTCACGAGCGGGCGCGCCGCGTTCCAGGACTTCGACTGGAGGGAGGCGGAGAGGAGGGGCAGTGACGACGATGACGAAGATTACGAGGTCGACGACGGATTCGTGCCGCACTCGGCGCCGCTGGTGCTCGGCGGCGGTGTGGTGGCGTCGGAGCCGAGGAAGGAGGTGAACCTGTGGCGGCGCCGTCCCATGTCTCCTCCCACAGCGCTGCAGCTTCCCTAGCTACCGAGAGTAGCATACTTGCATGCGCGCATGAGCATGCCTATGCGAAATATGTCTGTTCTTTAATAAGTTTGTACAGTACGTCGTCGTATACTTCTAGCTACGTGATGCTCATTCAAATTGTCGTTGCTTCTGTAAATGTGGCGCTCGTCTTTGTTGGAGTGTAGGGATACGGGTAGGCTACAATAGCGCAAAATAAAATTTTCTACCGCGTAAACTGGAAATTGCTGTAGCTGTAGATCACGAGATTACCCCTTGTTACGCAGAATCGTAGAGGAAATAGAGTCGATGCAGCGGAAGCAGCTGTAGTCGTACTACCTTCTTCTCCTCGCGGTTCCCTCGGGCGGATCGTCTAAGCGTCACAGCTGCAACGCCTCCAAGGTATCCACACGTTCAGGGATGAACGTCGCTCGTCCGGATTGCTAGATCCGAACGGGCAACCTCAGGCGTGGGAGGGATGACGGCTAGGGTTTCGGGAACTCTCAGTTGGCCACCCTAACATGTCCGCCCTCCTCCTTGTATAGACGTCCCCATAATGGGCTTCTACATTAGAGGCCCATTAGGACTCTATGCCTAGTCTAATTCGAATTTAAGCTCCTGCTCCTTAAGTGTGCGACCAATAGGTTCACGTACATTTAGACATGAACCAAGTACTCCTACTCGGTCACTAATTGGTAGCGGCTCCTAGCAGGGCGTGCCAACTCCCAAACGTACGTAAAGATCGTATCGGACGAACCATCACAATGTTATGTATGCAACTCCCTTTGTCTCACGATATTTGTCAAGCTCACACTCAAGCTTGACAGCTCTTTCTCGATCGTGTGTCTCGGATTCCTTCACTAGGTTAACTCTTTAACCTTAAGTAGTACGGCCATGCATTTCTGGATCCGATTACTCGAGGGGCCCTGAGATATCTCTCTCATCACAGAGAGGGGCAAATCCCATCTCGATTGACTATGACTCGCATCATGCTTCATGACAAACAAGAAGGCAGCCTTTATGACTACCCAGTTACGAAGCAGCGTTGGACAACCCCTAAGTAAGTCATTTACACATATGAAGTACATACGACAATCTCAGGTCAAAGGACATAGCACACACATTGTGTCTTAAGTTGGGTCAGTCCAACCCCATGTTCCCTAACATGTGCTCATATAATTGGTTCGACATCTCTATGTCCATGACCCGTGAAACATGATCATCGACCAGTACATATGCTAGTCTATTATTCATATGTGTCCTCACATGAGTACCGACTAGAGACCAATTTAGAATAATCACTCAAGGTTAATATGAGTTCCACAAACAAGTCACATACTTGCCAATCAATATAAATGATATTATTCAAGAAACATTTAATAAATCATGGATACAATGAAATATGATCATCCTTATGGTTGCCACTAGGGCATATTTCTAACAGTAAGGAGTTGAAAGATAGAACAAACAAAATGTGTTGCGTTCTCTTTTTCATGATCTCCGATGCAACATTTTAACTACGATTTTCAATCGTGTTATACCAGCAAAAATAATAAAAACACATATGATGAAATTTTTTGCAAAACAAAGCTAATAACAATACATCTTCCCATATAATTGTGGTCAAAGATTATATTTGTAGACCGAGGGAGTAGTATCATGGACAACATACATGCCTGTCAATTCAGAATTCATCAGAGGAGCTTGGAAGTACGAACATATTAATTAGGGTATCGTAGGAGTACAGAGATGAACACGCATAGGTTGGCATACATCTAAGGCCCCGTTCGGATGTCCCGCAGATTCACCAAATCCGCAGCTCCAGGCGCCCGCGCCGCGCACCAGCTTCACACGAGGAGCTCTGGTCGTTCGAGACGTCAGGTCCAGCTCCTCCCCCGCTACATGGGCTAGCAGCCCAACGGTGAGGAGGGCTGGCCTGTTCAGCACAGATCGGGCCAGGGAAAAGGAGCCCATTTCGGAGGAGGAGGGAGGACGGGCTGAAAGGAGTGGGCTGGGCTGCAGGTGGTCTGGGCTGCGTGCAGATTGGAAGGGAATTATTTTTCTCCGATTTTGCTATACAGAGAGCATGTTTGCTCCGATTTTACCTGTACAGAGAGCTCTTTATCCAGTAGAAGTGATATAGGCTTAGAAAATTTGTAATCTGTACGCAAAGAATAATTTTTTGAATACGAATGAGTTAAAATCTTGAAGGTCAACAAGGTTTGACACATGTCATACAACAAAAGCATCAACTTTTTGCATATGTTTGCAAATCAAAATGGGCACACATCTCTAAACACATTAACATGACGTTACCAAGCAAGAGCAATGGCAGTAGCTAGTTCATTCCTAAACCTATCCATGTCAGGAGCACTTGCCTCCGAAGTTGAAGCACCCGATGTACTTGGAGGAATAACATACTTCTTGTATCTTTCTGGAATTGTTGGAACATAATCCGGATCCCTTTCACACCAAACAAAGTGGAGATCATCTTTGTCATGGAGGCGAACGTAGTTGTGCAGTGTCATAGTAGTCGCAACAATCATCTTCTGTGTTTCAATCGAGTAGTTTGGCATCTTAAGCAGAATTTGCCATTTCATCTTCAAAACTCCAAAGGCTCTATCTATGCAATTGCGCTTGGAGGAGTGGATCTTGTTGAACTTCTCCGTAGGAGTATCTGGGGGTGCACCTCTCTGAAAGTCAGAGACGTGATACCGTTCTCCTTTGTATGGTGCTAGATATCCAACTCTGTTAGGATAGCCAGCATCCACAAGGTAATACTTGCCTATACAAAACAACAACAGACATACATGTCACTTAGAGAATAGATGACATAAGTTGTAATAACAAGAAATGCTCACCCTTTAGAGGATGGGAGAAGGTGGCATTGTCCTTCTCAATTGCATGGAATAGTACACTTGTATCATGCATAGAACCAGGTTGTCCAATTGAAGCATAAGTGAAGTGCACATCAAAGTCGCATACTGCCATCACATTCTGCGTTGTTTTTGAAATACAACAAAGAAAACATTAGTAGTAAAAATAAAGGACATGTGGACGTACGGTAAGATTTGGCCAAACGGCACTTAAGCTCGGTCCTTACGTGATCCGAGAGGGACTCCACACCACGTCCATAAAACGAACCGCGAGAACCACGCCGGGCATTACCTCGCTTATACATGCTTCCTGCTTTCCCCCTTCATTTCTAACCCGAATCAAAATCCTCTCCATTTAGGTTTTGGTTTTTCATAAAACCTCTTTTCGGTAAAATATCCCAACCCATGGATATACTACCTTCATACATCATCGGACACGACGGTCCCTTTTCAAACTTTCTTGAGGCGCCCCCGGTTTTAAGGCCGGATGTGCTCCTGTGATTACTGTACCGGTCCCTGGATCAATAGCCGGCACACACAAGAACTTGATAACGTCGTCATACATTACCGAATATTTTACAATACAATCCATTTAGAGTCTTTAACATAACAGGGCCTATTGGCCGAATTCAAAGTCTTGCAGCGGAAACACATAAAAGTTATGTAGATCGACCCATCAATATGCCAAACCCTCAGGCAACTGACTGGGGAAGCGCCCTAGCCCACAAAGTCGATATCTTCCTCATCGAAGCAGAATTCTTCTTCTTCTTCTGGCCAAATCAACAAGCCAGATGAGTACATTGAATGTACTCGCAAGCTATCCCCACAGGAGAGAGTATACGGCAATATTTCATGCGGGGAATATATCGGGGAATAGCTCTAACCTAAGTTGGTGGTTGTGCGGTAAAGTAAGTTCTTAATTAAATACAAGAATAGTAGATTCAAAAGCAATTTGGTAAAAACTGTTTAAATTAAAGCGAAAAGAAGTTCTCTTTGAGGTAGACCCGGCTACCTCTTTTCTTTCGATCCTCGAGACAGCTCAGACCATACTACCCCGGGCAGTATGTCCAGCTTCTCTACCTAACGCTCAGCTTGCACTATTCTGGATAGTACAGCGAGTTTCATCCATGCCCAGCCCGTGTTATCCCGGATAGCACGACTGGACGCCTCTTCCAGCAATTCCTTGCTACCAGCCGTGTAGCATAAATTGCGCTCTGTGGACACGTCATGCCCACGTCCTTAATCTCTTTTCCCAAGCTTTCGTAAATAAAACTTAGTCTAACCAGTGTGTGGCCTTGTCAGTTCATGTCCATGACCGAGGACGCGGCTATTCGAATAGTTTTTAACACTCTGTAGAGGTTGTACGGCTTTACCCACAAGATGTAAGTTCACCCTTGTTGCCGAGCGCTAACGGATACACTACACGAAGTGTATTGGCAGGGTGGTTACAACGAGACATTCACCCGCTTCCATACCAGAGTTGGACCCGCTAGGTGGTTGACTCAACTTTTGCATCCCGGACCAAAAGTGGGACTTCCCACCTTTGTGTCGCATCATCACCCAAACGCCCGGCGTAGGTGGATCTCTAGGACTTTAAACACCTAGCACATGCTTCTTACTTCCCACGGGTCCAAACCCTAATACTTACCGGGGTACTAAGCCAAGTCCTTCCCATAAAGAACATGTGGACGTACGGTAAGGAACCGGTTTAGCGGCACTTAGGCTCGGTCCTTAGCTGATTCAAGTAAGACTCCTTTTCCGACCCCATGTCGTCCCGGACGAACATGGCTCCATCCGATGCTCTACATCCCCGAGCATCTCTTATTATTCTTACCCGAATCGAAACCATCTCCTCTTTTCTTTTGGGTTTTGACAATCCCTTACTTTAAAAGCCACCTCGGATAGCACATGCTACCCGAGGGTTTTGTTTCCCATATCCCAACGGGTTTTATAAAACTTGTTTCAAAACTTGGTTTTTAACTATAGCAGGGCTAAGCGCGGTTAACACCTATAGCCTTAATTATCTGAACGGTCGTGAAACAACCGATAAGTATACCTAGGGTTACAAATGGGGGATATTCAGACCTAGGTATCGTGCAACTAATGGGTATAGCTATTTCTACATAAAATATCGGTATTACTCACATATATAGCATGCCGAGTTCGCAAATAAGATATTCATAACTTCACACATATGGGTTTCAACATGATCAAAGTGGGAATGCTTGCCTGGTAGTTCTTGCTCTTGCTCTGAATGTGGGGGTGATGCCGGGTCCTCCTGACGCACGTACGTCGCTCCGTCAACTACGCGTCGAAAGAAACGCCGAATAAGAAGCAATTCAAACAACTCCAATCAAACTAGATGATATGCATGATCAAGAGAAAATAATGGCATTAAGGTTGAGTTAGGGTTTAGGGTTTTGAAAGGTCGATTTCCATTTCATCCAAGGGGTTGTTAAATCAATCGGTAGCTCCGTGCGGGAGCCGGGGAGAATGTGTATATATATGGGTTTAAATTAGTGGTAGAGTTCCGAAGTTCTAAGGCTTAGGTCTATGGGCACAATAAATATTTCGGGTGATGGGTATATGCAAGTATAACACATAAAATGACGGTGTAATGGTTAGCGGAACAAGTATGAGTTTAGACTGCAGCTTCAAAATCATTTGCTTCCGGAGCCATCATGCATTATAAATACTTTAGGTATATTGGGCAGGAAGAGAGGATTTACTTTGGAACTTTAGGAATCGATATATATATATATATATATATATATATATATATGTATATACGGCAGCGCTAATCTGCTCGTGAGCGCAGAATAGCTTATTCTGCGCTCCGACCGAAACGCGCCAGACCGAGCCAGCCACGCGGGACAGTAATTTTATGTGTATCGAGTAGTAATTTTCGGACGGGATTTTACTGCTGAGATTTTAGCGTGACTCAGAATTACTACATTTTGCGATAGATTTTACGATATCTTATACACAACTTTACTGCCTCGCGTGCATCTCGACTGTGAAAACCTTCTGAGTTTAGCAACTTTCTACTACCTTTTGTGATAGATTTTACGACATCCTATACACAACTTTACTATCTCACGCACATCTTGACAGTAAAAAAATTCTAAGTCACGCGCAGTCCGTTTTATAATTGAATAATAAATAATGAGGTGGTGAGATTCGAACCGTGGACCTGATACATGTTACTCTTCTCTTCTAACCAACTAGACTATGCAAATGACTGTGAATAAACAGAAGAAATATTTCCATTATAGAAGAAATATTCCCCTAATCCGTTTTAGTTGAAAAAATAAGGACGAGGCGGGATTTGAACCCTGGACCTCACGCATATTGCTCTTCTCTACTAACCAATTGGGCTACACAAGTGATTGTGAACAAATGGAAGAAATATTTCCTTTCTATTATAGAACGATCAGACATGCAGTAAAATGATGGCCGCGAGATCGTAATATCGTGTACATATAATCATAATTTTGCGACACGCTTTATACAAAAATTACTACAATCCTGAGTTTTACGCTGACACATGTTGTTTTACTACTCGAAAGACATATAATTACCGTATTTTACATGTGAAGTTACGTGACTGTGAGCGATCTGTTCGACAGTAATATAGTTCGATGGATTTACTATATCTACTGAATAGTTTTACGGTCAGTGGTGAAAAGGTGGGACGTGGTGGGTTTGGGCTGGCTGGCTCGGTCGGTTGGCCAGCGCGTAGAATAGTTAATCTACTCTGAGCTGTAGATTAGGGAATCTATCTATATATATATATATATATATATATATATATGCATTTAAACCCTAAAAGAGAAAATGATAATTCCATTTTAAACTTGTACGGTTTCAATGCTAAAAGATTTAAATTTGGAAATGCATTTGAGCTAAAAGGTTGTAATTAATTTGAGGATTTCAGAACCGATTTGGATCAATTTACGTTTGCTGTATAAAATGGGATTACGTTTTCTACTAGCAGAGGCGGAAATGGGCGGAATGCGCCTTCTTCACCCGACGGTGGGCCTTTACTCACCTGAGGCCCATGCATCAGGGTGTTCCTTACCGCTTGGTCTTGGCCGGTAGGTGAGAACCCGACCAGTCGGTCGCTCGGACAGGGGAGCGGAGGTTGCGGCGGCGGCGGCGGTTGAGCTCCGGCAGTTGGCGGTTAGGGTTTCGGCGAGTTCCTGACCGAGAGTTTGATGCTGAGGCTTGGTTTGGGTGAGCTCCGGCTATAGCTATGGTCAGGATTGGAGGAACTGGGGAGTTGGCCGACGGAGGAAACGTCGCCGGGCAAGGACTCGGGAAGACTTCTCTGAAGGTCTGGTGATGGTTCCAACTCAGGCAATGAGAGAGGTAGTGGGTTCCGGTGTCCGGCGTGGGTTAAGGATTCCAAGCGTCCACGGCTGGATTGGCAGAGGATTGACTCGGTTGGATTGGGGAATGGCTGTAGCCGACGAGTTTGGTGGCGGCGGAGACGGAAATAGGGGAGGAAGTTGTGGCCACTGGCTGCCCGAGAGATGGGGAAGAACTTGGTGGAGAAACGAGCTCAGGCGCGGGTTTTATAACTTGGCGGCAAGGTAGCCTGGCCATGGTTGCTGCACGCGATGACGGGACATGACCGGAGCTGCTCAGGGTGTGCTGGCGAAGCCGCTGTTCGTCGGTGATGGAAGGACGCCGACGTGTTTGGCTCGGTGTTGTGGCCACAGGGAGGTGAAGGGCCGGCCGATGCACCTGGTGGCGTGGCGGAGACGGTGGGTGGCTGGGTCCGGCTGTCGAGCTGGCTTTGGAGCATGTCTAGGGCGCGCACGCAAGTGGCATGAGTACGCCATAGAGGCCATGACGTGTCCCGAAGCGTCAAACTATGTCACAAGGACTTGGAGAGACATATCAAGGTGCACAGAGAAGTTTGGCACCGCTCTGTACCTTGTAGACATTGAATTTCGAGAATGATTGAGCTGACATTGGTTGAATTTCTACTAAAGATGATGAGATGGAAAAGACCTGATAGAGTTACTGCACTTGGTGAGCTGAAGGACTGAAGAGAAGCCCTGAAATGTAGCTCTGGTGCCTTGCCTTGCGGGTTTGCCCAACGTTTTACGCGGACACGCGATTTACTCAAAGATGTTCAGTGTCGGCCGCGGTGGACTTTTGAACACGAGGCATTCATGTTTTTGGATATCTGGGCCCCTAGGGACGCAAGGGAAATTTTTGGAGTTTGAATTCTCTAGATTGCAGTGCAATGCTCCTTTTTATTTAAGGATTATTATTTTGGTATGTAAGTATTTTTGTATTGGGCCTCATTATTTTATGTTATAATCGAGTTAGGTATATTGTTGGGTTGTTCCACGATTTATTTCGAAGTTTTTGGAAGAGCCGAGAGGCGATAGATTCCACGATTAGGGTTTTGGGAAGAATTGGGTTAAATAGGACGGAGGGAAATCGGCCATGGAACTAGGGTTCCGAGGCGCGGCAAGAGATGGAGGGTATATGAAACTCTCGGTAGGTCATCTGTCTCGGCTTAGGGCTACTTGGTGGTGAGGTACCGCGGGTGCTCCGATGTATACTGTGCGTGTGTCGTCTTATGGTATTTGTCGTATAAGGGTTTTATTTGACTGGAGTGCGTGTGTGCGGGTTTCGGTGCAATGAGTGTATGTTTAGATGAAACTGTTCTGGTTAAATGTAGGGTTATGCTGGTAAGTTAAGTCTTGAAAGATTAGGGTGTGACATTTCTCCACATGAAATATGTGAGTATCCCTTCCTTTTTGAAAACCTACTTTTTACTACTGCAGGACTAAGCCGGATACATACATATGCTACTCTAGGGTTCCTGTTAATAGTTCTCAGGATTTATAATTCTAGGGAGACAAGGAGTTCTGAGTTGAGCTAGGGTTTGCTAAGTATCGGTCATAACTTCTCTACATAAAATAACAAGTCGTAAAACAAAGCATGCAGGTTTCGTAAACAAAATATCATTTCGCAAACTTGGGATTCAACATGATCAAGGGTGGAAAGCTTGCCTGGCAATAGTGGCCGAGTCTCGAGCTTTGCATCTGATACGATAACACGTTGGTCCTGTCTCATGAGGTGCCATAACGCTGCAATTTCACGTCGGAAAGAAAATATCGAGTAAACAACGGTGCGAGGAAGAGCCAAATGGGAACCACATTTAGACATATGCAACTTGAGATATGTGTTCTAGACTTAGGAAGTCTTTGGGACTTTCGAAAAGGTGGGGGAAGGATTGATGTCACATGAATTAATGGCTTTGCAGTTTGGAAATCATGGCTTATTGTGAATACGAACATGTTAGCATTTAGAAGCTTAGCCCTCATATATTAATTAGGTCTAGAGGAAGTTAATCTTGTTGAAAGATTTTTAAGGAGCTAGATGAAAAACTTTTGGAGCAAGGTTAAATCGGTATACGTGTACATAGGCATGATCACGCATGCAAAAGTTGTGTTGGTTCTAAAACATTCACATTTTCCCTACTGATTTGGTTTGATAGAGATTTTTGAAACCAAGGTTCTCTGGACTTACAATTGTATATGATTTTATGCAAAAAGGAAAACCATATAGAGCCATGCTAAAAGAGGACATGATATGTTTATATAGGAATTGAATTCAAATTGATAATTTAAATAATTTCCAAGAATTACGAAACTGGTATCTTAGGTAGGGCTTGATTTTAAATGCGTATGAGACGAAAAATGGACGCATTTGGAATTACATCGTAGGAGTTATGGACTTCCGAAGTTCTGCCAGAAGAAAATCTGAAGGGAGAAGGATTCTAATCAGGCGGCGTCGGAGACGTGCCCTGGAATTATGCCTTCGGTCTGAGCAAAACGGTTTTGGGAAAAGTAAGAGAAGGGAATACGCCTTGCTGAAGCAAACTCGTATTTTCAGTAGAACGAGAAAAGGGGAATGAATACTGATAACAGACAGCGCAAAGTGGGAACCCATAGGAAGGAATACGCCTTGGAATTGTGAAAACGGACTCTCGGTAAGGCGCCTTTACGTGAGTCAGCTGGCGGTGGGCCGGGTTGTCCGCATGCCTCTCGGTTACATGCGTTGCTTAGCGCGTAAGAACTCGGTTAGCTACCGTTTTAGCTCATACGATTAGGGCTAATCGGAGAGAGAGTAGAGGAAAGTAGTTGGGCGCGGCGCCCATCTCGGTGATGCCCGTCGGTGATGGACGACGGTGTGGTGACCAACGGGGTAACACGGAGGAGAGACGAGCACTGGCAGTGGCGGGAGTTGGCGCTCGGGTACCTCACTAGTGGTGGGCGGCAGGTGGCTGTGCGCGGCATCGTCCAAACTCAGGCCGAGGAAGGGGGGAATTTGTGGTGCCGACATCAGCTCGGGTAGCAAGAAGGAGGGAGGAGGGATTGGAGAGGAATTAGGTGGCGGTGGTATACTCCGATGGTGAATTGGGGGCGGCTGGGTGGTGACTTACCGGTGGCGTTTGGTGATGGGAGCGACTACGGCAAGGACGGGGCCGGGACTGGTGGCTATGCTCACCTCAGAGGGATGCGGCGGTAGAGGCGGAGCTCCAGTGGAGACCACCGAGGTGGGTGGCGAAGCTGTGCTGGTGCTCGGAACGGGGAGCCTCACCAGCGGCGGGGCACTAGCGCTAGTGGCGGCGGCCGGTGAAGAGCTCAGCAGCGAGCGTGGGGCACGGAGAACCGAAGGGCCAAGGCAGCCGGACATCGGGTGAGTGGCGGCAGCAGCAGATCAGGGTGGACGCCGGCTCGGGCTTCCACGCCAGCGGCAAGCGGGGCCGTACCGGGGTCGGCGACGGTCGAGCCGAGCAGGTGCTGCTGGGGCAGCTTGCCCGGAGAAAAATGCCATGATCCGGTGATGGGGTAGACATGGCCGGCCTAGATGACTTCGGGCGAGCTCGATTTGAGGCGCTGAAGCAAGAGGAAAGGGGTTAGGGAAAAGAGCCTGGGTAGATGGAAATGGGCGGCTCGTTTGAAGGCAAAAGGGAGAAGAACCCGATAGAAAAGACTTAGGGGAGAACATTTAAGGGAGGAATGCGAGGATGCGAGCTCGGGACTGGGGACAAAAAGACCTCGATCTGGAGCCAAGGAGCTTGGCAGCTCGGGGAAGGAGGAGATGAGGGATTAGAGTAGGGGCTCAGATTTGGTGCTTGGGCTGCAGCAGCTCGGAAAAGGAAGGATTGAAGAAGACCAAGCTCAGGAAAAACTTCTGAGCTCAGCTGCTGGATGCTTGAATGAATGGGGTGCTCAGCTTTGGAGGAACCGTGGAAGTAGCTCAATTGCAACTAGAGAAGTAGCAAGAGGAAGGAGATGGAGTTTGCGAAGATGGGAGCTCAGGCGCTTGCTGGAGATGTATGCAATCTGGGGCAGTGGATGGAGTCCTGCCGTGTCTTTAAAGAAAAAGGAATAGAGTAATGGGGAAGGAATGGCCGGGGCTGTGCTGCCACAAGGGGTTGGCAGTGATGCATGTCCAAGCGGAGTAACGTGTTATCCGGAGGAAGAAGAAGAAGACAGAGGGAGAAGGGACAATGGTGGGCTGCATGGCTGCAGAAGAAACGATGGCATAGGGGAAAACAATGGGAGACGTGAAGGAAGGCCAAAAGGGAAATAGAGCTTCAGAGGGAGTGACAACGATAGCTCAGGCTGGTCCTTTAAACAGAAACGATAAGGAAATTAATGCAGGGTCACGGGTAAATGGGCATAGAGAATAAAAACATGACCGGTGCTGTAGGAGGGAATGAGCTGTCATGAGAGATGAAGCGGGGAACTGGACATGCCCATGTTTTTGCCTATTTGGGTCACTAATACTGAGATTGGTATTGTGAAGCTTTATGGGATTTTTGTGGGCTTTATTCATATGAGCTGTAATTCAAAGCTAGGTTTTGTTCCAAATTTAAATTTGAATGTAATCAAGAAATATTTTAACGGGACCCTCATATTATTTTATAAATGTGTTAGGGAGGGTCTCAGGATATTTCTAAAATTTTGAGAGGATTTATGGAGACGCGGATAAGCATGAAGACTGGTAAAAGAATAAATGGTTATTTGGTAGAAGGTAGATATTTTATGTCCTGGCATGGTAACATGGTAGAAGTGAACAAGATATTTGTATGGAATATGGCAAGGAGAGAGAAAAACCATGGTGGTTATGGTTTTACCGAGAAGAATAAACTGGGGTTTGGGAGTGTATGTGCCCGCATACACTTGAAGATTTTAGCATATATGGGGTTTGCATGTGGATGGAATGGACATGCGAGGTTACGATGAGTTGGGGTTTGAATGTTGTCACTGATATATCCATATATATATATATATATATTCATGGAGTTGTGGCAGAGCCGAACGATAAGTTAGGGTTTTGATCTGCCACTTGGGAAGAAGGGGTTAGGGTCTGCGTATATGCATATACATGGAAGCAGTATATATGAGCACATACTCACGATAGGACCGGCGAAGTAGATGGTAGAAGATCATGGCATTCTCAAGAGGTTCATGACGTATATATGCTTTAATTTCACAAAAGTACCGCGTGGGTACTTAGCTACCGATGTCGGTCCAGGTTACACCGATTAGGAAAAAGGGGAAGGGATGTCGAAGGTGTGTTCGTGGCGGGAATGCAAGGGTGGTTAGCCACGTAGGGAGACAAGGTGTAAAGCAAAGTTTAAATATCTTGCCGAACAGAGCTTCGACAAAGCAGAGATTAAGAAAATAGGAACAGAGGTGGAAGTTTTTGGTTGTCTCACTTTAGGGTTTTGCAGAAGCATGGTTTGAATAAAAATTTTAATCTGGTGTATTTTTAATTGACATTATTAGCGAAGAAGTTTTTGTTGGCCCTAATTTTCAGGTTTCGGAAAACCAAGATGTGACAAACCTACCCCCCTTAAGAAGAATCTCGTCCCCGAGATTCAGATAGAGTAGGAGAAAAAGAGCAGAAATGGTGTCGCGCGGTCTTTTGCCGCGAAAGGCCTTTGTGGATCCAGCGCGGGTTCTCCTTCCATCATCGGTGTAGGAAAGGAGGAAAATAACATGGAGATGAGAGGGACCGCCCAGATTTTAAATATTGCACACGAACAAAAGCGATCAACAATTGATAACTTCATTAGGGTCGGAAGACCCACTGAAAACTCCAGTAAAACAACAAGAAGACTAACATGGCACGCAGCCATGCGTCTACAAGAGCATCGAACAGGTTCGTCTGAGTGCTGAGGGGCACCAGGACAAACACAACCGCAAAGATTAATGCAACACAAGCACACAAGCATCCGAATGCACCGAGCTGGACAATCCACACTCGACGTGCCTCGCTAGCTTGACCTAACTCTGGATTAGGGGCTTGAGGTGGACAAATTTCTTCCTGGGGGTTCCAATGCTCCGAAGGGGTTGGATTGTGTGGAAAAGCGGCATGGCGGCGGCGGGGTGCCTTCTTCGACTGCTGGTGCTTCTGGCAAAGGATGTTCGCCTATTTCAGGAGCATAGGCGGATGTTGCCGAAGAGCTGCTAGAAGCAGGCGGTGAATGCAGAAAAGCGGAATTCCGTTGCGACAGAATCTAGAACTCCACCATTTGGTTGAGGGGGTCGTGCTGAGCGACCAAATAATGGAAGAGGTAGGTTACCGCGGCATCTTCGTCCAGCGGTGGGTTGGTAAACCTTGTGCCCATTCCGGGGACATGGCGGGGATAGAAGAAGAAAGCCCGTTGGTTCATACCAGGGGCATGGTGGCGGAGGAATGTGATGGCTTCCCTGCTACAAGTAATCCAAGGAGTCAGTAACCAAATGACAATGTATTCGGTACTAACCTTGTTGTTTTGGCAGCGCGCCCTTTCTTAGGCTATCCCGTGGCGGGGCAAATTCGAGGAGCTAAAAAAAGCCATGAGGAGAGCAAGGCGTTCGGGACGTTCTGGCCATGGCACTGGCTCTTCTGAAGTGCCAGTCCCCGGAGCTGTCCCTGGAGGCCCTTGAAGCCGATCTGCCGGCTGGCGAGGAAAAGGAGCTCCTTGACGCTGTACAGGGCGTGACTGATGCTTTTGCGGACCGTGTCCAGGCACCTAGTCTGCCTAAATAACTTTGTAATACACTGTGATTAGTAACTATGCTTTAATCGGTGTGTTTTTGTTTTCTGAAAACTTGAACTATAGTGCTCTGTGAATGTTGGTCGGACGCGAGGGTTCTCGTAGACTTGTTCGAACTTTGCATCCACTTTCCTTGACTTAGGCTTACGAGTTTGTGCCGTATGCCGCTAACTGCGATCGACCAGGCCTTAGGTTTAGTCAGATGGAGGTCTCATTGGCTCCTCATCATCAGTAAACGCGATAAGGGGTCTTCGTACAGTCTATCGTGGCCATAGTAGCAACTCACGTTCCCTTGTCGCAGAGATATTGGATGCTAGTTAGTAAGTTCCACGTCTGCCCTGTTGGTGACAACATTGCACTCTATCCATGACGTCATCTGTTCAAAGTAGTCGGGGATGCGCATAAGCAAGCGGGTTCTATTGGCCTAGTCATATTCGCACCTTCCCTTCTTCCTTTACTCGTGGTCAGGGAACGTTACTCTGGAACCGGGGAGCTTAGTCGACCAGGCCTTAGGTCTGGTCAGGTGGGGGGCTCAGTGGCTTCTCCTGTGACCTGCAGACACGTTAAGGGGTCTTCTTCGCATCCCTAACGGTTGCAGCGCGGAACCCTTCCTCTTGTGCAGGTTGAATCGTTGGTACGCGCATGTGTACGCCTGATGCCACATACTTATCCAGCCCCCGACTGTCTTATTCAAGAATTTTCTCGGATAGGCAGTCTGAAAAATAAATATCGAACTAGGAACTTGATATTAAAACTGTGAACTGACTGAAATATTATTTACAAGCTACTGTAAGAAAAAACTGCTTGGAAAAAACTAGAAATAAAACATCATCCCCTCCCCACAATTTTGTCGTTGGTTGCTATAGAGACTCTCGTGCTCTTTGTCGTGACGCGCTGAAAAAGCTTGTCGAGTGCGTGGGTGGTGGCGTCCGAAGCGTCTTATCATCGGCTTGTTCATAGCTTGACGACTTGAGGCTGGAGCTGGCGCAACTTGAGATGGACTGGCTTTCGGAGAGGTGATGACTGTGAGATCTTACCGAAGGTGTTTACACGAGGAACTTTCTAAGGGGACTCGACTATCTATTTACTGCTAACTCGAGCAACCTGGATCGGACGACTTCTCCTGTGGAGCCGTTGTCCTGCTGAGGAGAAAGCCTTTTTGCCCGGTTCCGAACTAGTCGTAGAACCTGCTCTCCCACTTGGAGGGGGTGTTTTCCGAAGTCGTCGCTCGTAGTTGCGGTGGAGGTCTTGCTGATGCGGGGGTGCGTGCAGCGGCGTCGGAGTCCGCTTCCCTACTCGAGAGTTGATGCTTTTCTGCGAGGTCGAGGCTATGCTTGTCGCAGAGTAGTGCTTCCTGCGGGGAGCTTTTTATTATGAGGACACCCTTTGGACCGGGCATCTTCATGTACTGGTACGCGTAGTGCGTTGCTGCCATGAACTTGGCCAAAGTTGGGCGCCCTAAGATGGCATTGTACGCCGTCTCGAAGTCGACTACATCAAACATGATCTTCTCTATTCGGAAGTTCTCCGGTGTTCCGAAGGTAACTGGTAGTGTGACTTGCCCGATCGGCGTAGCTGGCGAGCCTGGGACGATACCGTGGAATGCCTGTGTCACCGTCTGGACCATGACCGCGGTACTTACATCGCATCGAGGGCTTTTGTGAACAGGATGTTGAGGGAGCTCCCCTCGTCTATGAGCACCAGGGCCACTCGGCAGTTATTGATCGTTGGTTCGACAACGATCGGGTATCGTCTTGGTCGAACACGGTTCTCGGGGCAATCGGTTTGGTTGAAAGTGATCGTGACCTCCGATCACTTGACTACCCGAGGGACTCACGGTACACTCGAGAGGACTTCTCGGGCAATCACCTTGTACTGCCTCTTCGACTCGTAGAAAGCCGAGCCCCCGAATATATGCTCGATCGCTCTGACATGCCCACTGGAGTGGCTCAAGGGCGGAGTCATCATCGGAAGTCGTGTCTCAGCTGTTGTTTGCGACCTAGGGCTCTCCCCGCGGAATTTCTCTCTTTCTTCCTTGAGGTACTTCTTGAAGGTGCGGCACTGACGGAGATCATGCGAATCGATTGGTGGAAATCGCACCAGAGTTTACCTGTCTTGTCGGAGGAAGTCGTCTGCTTATTCTTGGTACGCGCGGTCGCCAGGTACGCTTCTCGGGGAGATCGACCAATACCTCCTCGGTTTTAGATCTCTTCTCCCTGTCCCCTCCGGAGGATTTCTTCTTGTGCTTCGTCTTCGTTGAGTCGTCTCTGGTCCGGAGGGGAGACCTGGGCAACCTGTTCTATTGTTGCTTGATATTATGTAGGGTTTCCTCAGCGCAGGCAGCCTTTTCGGCTAGGTCCATCAGCTGTGACATTGTCTTTGGAGGATGCATGATCAGATCGTGCGTGCACATCTCGTTTCTACTGCCTTGAACAAAGGCGCGGATGACGTCCGAGTCTGTTATTTCAGGGATAGTGTTGCAAACCACACTGAACCTCTTAGTGAACTCTCGGAGGGTCTCGTCTGGGCGTTGGACGACTAGGAATAAGTCGTCGACCCCGGCCGGGACGCGTGAAGGTATCTTGAAAATTTCCGAGAAGCCATGTCGCAAAGCTGTCCCCAGGAGCGGATCGTTCCTGGGGGTAGGTTCGTGCAACCAGGTCCTAGCTGCTCCTCTGAGAGCGGTTGGGAGGTAGTTGGCCATGATCTTCTCGTTCCCGCCTGCGGCCTCGATGTCGTAGTGTAGATCTGCAGGAACTCTGCAAGGTTTGTGGTGCTATCGTACGACTCTAGGGCCCCAGGCTTGAAGCGAGATGGCTAGCGCACATGTCGGAGCTTTTGGGATAGTGCTTGGCATCCATTGATGGTTCTCCGATAAGGTGCATTCTCACCGTTGTTCGGGGTCGGAGATCATCCCCGATTATTAGCATGGGTGCATGTGGTCTCTTCGGGGAAGCGACTGCTCTCGCTGGTGCCTTTGGAATCTACGCTCGTTGAGCATGTCACGGAGGTCGATGTGCTGTTCCTCCTGGTGAGACCTGTTCCTAGGATGTCGTCTTTCTTCGTTTGATTCCTCTGGTCGAAGAGGGGTCTTCCCTCGATTGAAACTGTGTGTTACCGACTGGAGTCGAGAAGATTCGGCTTGGGCTTGGGCCTGCTGTAGTTAGCCCCTAGCCATTGTAGCCACTGTATTTCCATCGGGTGTCGTCAAATCTGCCGCTGGTGGTCGTGACAGCAGATTGTGCACCGTGGCGAGTCTTCGAGCAGTTCGGGACACATATTCCCCCGTTCCTTGAGGGGTTCTGTCTGCTGCCGTAAGGCAGATTCCCGTTCCTGCGGGGAGTAGCCGTCGGGCTTCGATGTTGTGAGCCCCCATGTTGATCTGGGTCCTCGAGATATTTCCCGACCATCATGGATCACGAGAACCACTCGAGGGTCTAGATTAGATGAGGTATAGTTCCACTCCATCGTATCTTCCTCCTTGGGAGGGATGCTGTGATTGAGATCTTGATCGTTCGGTAGATCAGAAGTTGCGGGCGACAGTCGGGACATCGGGCTGGTTGTTTCTGCCTGGGA
Source organism: Stipa capillata (assembly GCA_019208055.1). NCBI lineage: Eukaryota > Viridiplantae > Streptophyta > Magnoliopsida > Poales > Poaceae > Stipa > Stipa capillata. The sequence continues at coordinate 228,301 of JAGXJF010004415.1, forward strand.
ATCATCAGTCAGCACCAACGTTCCCTCGAAGGCCCTGGTGCACTCGGTCCTAAAGTGATTAACTTTGCAATTCGAGTACTCACCAGTAGCGTATTTTCCAAGATCTACGCGGTCAGTTGCCGGGTACATATCTGTCTGGCCGAAGTTGTCGTAGAAGCCCAGATCTGAGTACCGGCACGTCGCGTGAGAGCAATCGGATCCCCCGCCGAACCTGCTTCTTCCTCCTCGGGGTCGAAATGGGGAGGGCTGTGCAGTCGGCGTCATGGGCTGATCGCAACTAGTTGCACATCTTGCCGACTCCGATACTTCCTTGACGGCTTGAGCCGGAGAGGTCCCCACGATCGGCGCCATCTGTCGACGATTGGTAAACCGCAGATCTTATGGTAGTCGTGAGACAGAGATACTTGTTGTTGGGTAGGGACCCCTAGGGCACAAGGCCAAGAGATCTGACGGCAAGGAACGCCCTTTTTATACAGGTTTAGGCCTCCCTCAGGATAACAACCCTACGTCATGTTCGTATATATTGATCAAAGAGTGTCCTTACAAAGGATGTGTATGTTAGTGGCTATCCTAGACCTAATCGGAGGCTACCTTGACTAATTCCGCCGGGCTCGACTCCTTCGAGGCGGCGGGTCTTCTCGTGGGAATCGCCAGGGCTTCTGGATGGTTTCAGGCTTCTAGGGCTTGTCAAACTTGTAAAACCTCTGGATTTTTTGACCTGTTTTTCCCTATGGGATTTGCTGATCCTTTTATAGGGGGCTCCCCGAGTCGTACCGGACACGGACTGATGCCCGAGTAGAACTCTGGCTTCCTTAAACGTCGGGATTGACTTCCTAGTTTAGGGGTGTCCTCCTCTCCTTATGGGGGGTTACCTTATCTCCTGGGGATCTTTACCGGATACGTATTCTTATTCCAATAGTCCACGGAGTCGTATACGAATATCTCCTTGTATACGAGATGCTATACTATTCATCATCAAATGGAATAAAGTTTACAAAACAACTAAAACATGAAAGAAAGTGCCAAGTCTTGTAACTCCACAACTAACTACCATCAAGACACCAAAAAAGAGGAAAGAGAACTCATCTACTCATCTACTCATCGGCATCCCTTGCCTTCTCCCAACCAAAGCCATTCCTTCTAAGCCGATCAATTTTTTTGCGTGTAGCCTTCGAGATGTCAACAACCCGACGAAGTTTATGTTGACATGACTGTGAGGACCACTTTTAGAAGAGTGCCAAGTCAGTTGGCCCACTTTTGTCATCAGGGACCCTTCCATCCAGCTAGACGGTTAGAGATTCGGTCGATGAGAGGCTGGAACAAACACGGCGGAACGCCGAATCGAGAGCGGCAAACCCTAGATACTTGCAAGGGAAGGATTGACGTGTGGCGGGAAGGCCCTCCAGGATATCATCAAGGTCAAGGTGATCACAGTGGATGGGCATAACCGAGCTTTTGCTCAAGTAAGGCTGGTGATGGATCCGAATGAAAGCACAATGTGAGCGAGAGTGTTGATTTCTTCTTTGCATGGCTTGACAGAGATAGTATCATCATCAACATAGCAAGAAGTTCTTAAGGAGGATCCTCGGCTTCTTATTGGAGATAGGAGACCGAGCACCATGGCCTTTTCGAGGATCAAATGCAGTGCTCCATAGAAAGAACAAACATGTACGAGTTCAGGGGCTGCCTTGCCTAAGACCCATTTTATGGGTGATTTCATTGACTGCCACACCATTAAGAACTCCGGAAGATGAGATGATAGCATCATTGCAATCCAATCACCCAGCAACCCCCGAATCTGTGAGCCTTAAGGTTACCGAGATACTTCCAGGACACTAGTTAAAATCTTTAGCAATATCCAACTTCAACAAAAGCAGCGAGACCTTAGAGCGATGGAAATAGCAAGCTTGGTTTTGTACATGTAGGAAAATAGTCATGAATATTTCTCTTTTTGATAGAGAGAATTTCCGGTACCCTAGTACTTCCCTGAACACTTATAGGAGTACAAAGTAAATCCCACCGTTCATTTAGGGGATAATTTGGACATTTTGTGTGCTGCTATAGGACTTCATCCCTCCAGTAGAGCGCCCTCGCCAAGTCGCCAGCTCCTCTCCCACCGCGTCGCCGCCGCCCTCTCGCTGGCCCGAGCAACTGCGGCGCCCCTAGCGCTGAGCAAGGCCACGCACCGCCGCCTCTCCTCGTCAGCCCCTCCTTTTCCATCGCGCGCCGCCGCCCCTTCCTCCTCCACTGCGCGCCGCCCGCCCCTCCTCATCCACCCGGGCGCCGCCGCCGCCGCTCCTCCTCCACCGCACGCCCAGCCCGCCCCTCATCCTCCAGTGCGTGCCGCACCCCTTCCTTCTCCAGCGTGCGCCGCCGGCACCCCTCCTCCTCCACGCACGCCGCCGGCCCCTCCTTCACTGTGCGCCGCCCACCCCTCCTCCTCCAGCGCGTGCCACCCGCCCCTCCTCTTCCTCCGGATTGACGACACGCCACCGTCCTGAGCAACGCCGTGGCGCCGCCGCCCTCTCCCAATTGGCCGTGCGGAGGCCGAGCCCTAGGCGGCACGGCGAAGGGCGAGCCTGCGAGGCGGTAGGGCGAAGCGTGAGCCCGCGAGCGGCTCGGCGGAGGAGGGGGCGCGGTGGAGCTGCGTGCGGGCCCAGGCGTGGTCGGGCACGGGCGGGCGGAGGCGCGCCAGCGGCCGGACGAGCTCGCGGAAGGAGGCGAGCGGGGGCAGAGGCGCGGGCCGGCGGAGACGCACCGGCGGCCGGAGAGGCGTTGCCGGAGGATGCCGATGATGGGGAAGAGGGAGTGGCCGGAGGGTTCAAACGGAGATGACCGTTGATGGGAATAGGGATACGGGATTAGTGTTAAGTGTTTGAATATGTTCCTAAAAATTTATGTGAGTAAAGAAAATTTTATTTTTGAAATACCCAGTTTTGTCCCAATATAAAAGTACTCCATAAGTTTTTCAAAGCCTCTGGAGGTGGTACTCCTTAAGTGTAGTATTAGAATACCAGATTAGATTAGCCATTAGATTAGAATAAAACATCTCTTTTGATAAAGGCACTCTGGACGAGGACACAAGATCACATATCTAAGGCTTTAGGTGAAGAGCAAGCAATTTGGAGAAGATTTTTGCTATATTGTGGATTAGGCTTATTGGGCGGAGGTCGCTCGCTAGGAGGCCCCATCTTTTTTCGGTATGGGAATAACATGCGCATAATTCATGGAGGTGAAATGCTGCCCAGAGAAGGAAAAGATGCCTGCATAGCAAGGAGCAAATCTTCTTTAACTATATCCCAGCATTTTCTAAAAAAACACCCACGGTCAGGTGGTGAAGGAGTGCGGCATACAACTCCTCCATGGAGAGGGCAATCTCCAATCCGAACAGCTCAACAGGTTCAACGTTGAGTTAATGCCAATCAAAGGAGGCAACGGTCGTAGCTGGAGAACCGAGGATGTTGTAGAAGTGATCATACATGACTTTCTCTTTAGCCTCATGCACGGAGTGAACATCATCATTATCCCTAGAACCTTAATGTGGTTTTTTCAATTGGAAATTGTATGGCATCGTATATAACCAAAAAGAATGGAGGTACCGTTTCTTTGTTTCAAAAAAGAGGTCTTTAATGCAATAACTCCGATACTCAACTGCTATCATTATTTGTGCCAACTTTGTCCGTTGATCTCTTGTATTGGGCGTGTATTTAGTAATGTACTAGCAAATGTGCCCGTGTGTTGCAACGGGAGAAAGACCGTAGCCGGCGAGGGAGCCGAGGCGCTCCGGGGGGGGCGGCCGCGCGGCGGTCGGGCGGAGCCAGCCCGCGCGGCGATGGTGGCGTGGTCGCTGTGGTCGCGGGGAGAGCGGAGGAGGACGACGGGGGGCGTGCCACGTACCTGCTCCTCCACACGGTGCGCACGCACAAGGGCGCCGCCGACGAGTGCTACAACTGCGTGTAGTCGACGCCGCGGGGGTGGCGGCGGCGGCCGAGACGGAGAGGCAGACGTCGTGGCCGCGGGCACAGAGCGGGAGGTGGAGCGCGGACGGGGCGAGGGCACGGCGGTTGGAGGAGGCAGGGAGGAGGAGGCGGTGTTGGGTGGTGGCGGTGGTCGGGGACGGGCTCCTGTGGCGGGGGCGGACGGTGACGCGGTCGACGCCGCGGGGGCGGCGGCGGCGGCCGAGACGGAGAGGCGGACGCCGTGGCCGCGGGCGCAGAGCAGGAGGTGGAGGCAATTGCCCGTTGAGTCCCGTTTCATTCGTCCCCCTGATCACTGCTGCCCGGAGACCGTTCCCTGGGCCGGTCCATCGAGGAGATCATCTTCCTCCTTGCACAGCAACGCAGGGCAAGAGCTTGTCTTGCTGCTCTCCACCCTCCAATTCAGCTCGACAACCATTCCCGGACCAAACTTGGGCCCTTTCTAGATGGCTTCGGCTTGTGTGTAAGCCGGCTTAAGCTTAACTGCACGCAGAAGCTCTGGTGTGAGAAAGCCCTGATAAGCTCGTATTCTCTTTTAAGCAGCTTCTGAGGTTTAAGCTTATGGTCAGAGGTGAATTGTAAGAAGTCTGTAATACCCTTTGAGTTATTTGTTTGTTGTTTGAATGATAATAACATTATTTTTATTTGCTCTTTACATAGTTTAGCATCTGTCTTTTCAAATTAATCGTTGACTGACAATTAACTACAATGACTGCATCAAGACTCTAGTTGTAAGCTATTGGTTAATCGCAAGAACTGAACTGGTTACCTACGAAGTCAAATTGACCGCTCAATGTACCAACCGGACATGTACAAATACCTGAAACATGCCATATCATGTTTTTCTCTAATCTATGACACAGAACACTAACCTTTGCAAGGAAGAACATGCACCCCTATTAGATTTTACAGCCAAATACAACTTCAAAGTTCATATGGGTATTGGACATTGGGCATTGTATTGAATAGACCTATTTTTTTTCTTCCAGTACGGTATTGAAAGAAAACTAACATCCTGATGCAGTCAGATTTCACGGTGCAAGATACATGAACAAGACATGTTCATCTTCATGGACCTGACAAAAAAAACAGGAACATCTTCATGGATCTCGCATCTCATTCTTCAAGCACATGAGATAATTCAAATGCAGCAACAAGCAGCTCAGATTAAATGAGAAATTGCCATCTAACAAGCGTACATCCATCTCTAAAATTAAATGATGAATTGAACAACAATTAGATTATCATACATGAACAATTAGATTATCACTCCTTAATTGCACTATCAATTCCTCCTGCAACCTTAAACAGATGCCAATTGGGAGCAAAGCAAAGGATGCCAAGAACCAGACACCTCAACAGTTAATCATCTAGCTCATATATACACCAAAAATCTGGAAACATCCACTTATTCGCATACCTTCCTAAATACAACGTTGCACGAACTAAGAATTTTAAAGCAAAGCATAAAAGAGAGCACCCAATCACACATGATTTAGTATATGAGCATTGCAGACATATACAACAATTTTGATATCATTTGGGCATATACCACAAGATCTTGGCCGGTTGTGGGGAGGGGACTAAGGTCGCTGCCGGCGTCGGAGAGGTGGCCGTCGGCGTCGTGGTCGAGGCGGAGGCGACTACGGCGGCGGGACCCGAGCTCGTCGCGGTCGGCAGAGGCGGCGGCTCGCGCAGGTCGGTGATGGGGCCGGAGGAGGTCGCTGTCGGTCGAGCGGAGGCCTGCGGCGAGCAGATCTGGAGGTCGGCGGAGGGATGAGGGAGGGGGAAGGGATGGGGGGAGGGGCGGCAAACGGATGGGGCAGTGGGAGGGGCCATGGGCGGAGGCGGATGGGAGGGGCAGCGGGCGGAGGCGGATGGGGCGGCAGTAGCGCATGTGGGAGAGGAGAGAGGGGGGAGGGGTGGGGGAAACTCTGCGGAGGGAGGCAGCCGTGGGCGGCGGTGGGATGGGGGCGGAAGGATGGCTGGATGGGGGCGGGAGGGGCGGCTGGGATGGGAGCAGGAGGGGCGGAGGAGGCGGCGCGGGCCGAAGTCGCCAGTGGCCACACTGAGCAGCTGCTCTCAGGTGGGTTGAGGAAAGGAATCGGGGGCGGGGGAGGTGGGGAGGGGTGATCTGTGAAGGGCGACGCGGGGCAACGAAGCCGATGGCAAAGCTGGGGGCCGGAGCGGCGAGGTCGGAGGGGGTGGCGATGTGGAACGAGAGGGACGGACGAAGAAACGTTCCGTCCTTTAATATTAGGGAGAGATATGTCATGTGTTTCAAAAAAGAGGCTTTAATGCGATAACTCTGAAGTGCGCTCGGACTCGCTTGCTATTATTATCTGTGCCAACTTTATCTCTTGATCTCTTGTATTGGACGTGTATTTAATAATGTATATGTCATACTTCCTCCATTTTAAAATATAGGTTATTTTAGCCTCTCAAAATACAAGTCCTTTTATACTTTCAATGTACTTTTAGCCTTCAACAATAAATGTTATATGTTCTAATATGGTGCGTAATTGTATTTATTTAAGAGAAAAAGGAGATGAACAAAGAGATAATTACAGAGCAATATTAGCCCGTGCAGCATTTATTGCTTAATTGGCCCATTCGCTAGTGGTGATGCTGTACCAGGGACGGGAACGCGCAGGAAGTCTAGGTGGGCCGAAATCTTCCCTCGGGTCCTCTCGAAGCCAGCATTAACAAATCCATTGTAGCGCACCGCTCGTTTTCCTCCCAAAAGCACCCCATCTTCAGCGCCTCAGCGGCCGCCATGGCGCTCCTGGCTGGAGTTCTTCCTCGAAGAGGAGCCGAGGTGATGGATTCTTGGTCAGGCATTATAGAGCCATTGTTTTCCTTACCTCGCTCGCTCCCTGACTTTGTACTGGATTTGATTGGGAGCAGTTTCTCGTTCGTACTGAGGTCTTTGGAGGGAGGCGGCCGCCATAGCACTGGAGTTCTTCCCCGAAGGTGTGTCTTGAGCTTGGTGCTCTCCGCAATGGTGCCACAGGAGGAGTGCTGTGTGTGTTGGACAGGATGATGGTAATTGCTAGAACATGTCGACGGGTGGAAGATGGGCACGATAGTAAATGCCAGCATTGGATGCTGACATTGTCGCATCCAACTTACCGCGGGTAATAAACGTTGGGTTCAACTACTACAAAAGGTATAGGTGATTGAAATAAATGCGTAGCACTGTGCAAACAATTGTTATGTCGATTTCTCGGTTGAAATACCGCTCCATTTGTTTTAAACGTAGTTCTTTTAGTCTTGATATAAGAATTAAGAGCGATAGTAAAATACTAGCGCGAGCGAGGTAAGGAAAACAATGGCTCTATAATGCCTGACCAAGAATCCATCACCTCGGCTCCTCTTCGAGGAAGAACTCCAGCCAGGAGCGCCATGGCGGCCGCTGAGGCGCTGAAGATGGGGTGCTTTTGGGAGGAAAACGAGCGGTGCGCTACAATGGATTTGTTAATGCTGGCTTCGAGAGGACCCGAGGGAAGATTTCGGCCCACCTAAACTTCCTGCGCGTTCCCGTCCCTGGTACAGCATCACCACTAGCGAATGGGCCAATTAAGCAATAAATGCTGCACGGGCTAGCTGCTACGCATTTACTATGATTCTGTTCAAAACGTGCCGAACGTATGGGCCTTAATACACCCTAGTATTCTGGCTGTATTGCCAGCGACAAGCCTGCCAACACTGATCACAATGTCCCCCTCGTCGGCCCTGATAAAGTCCGGGTCCAAGCGAGCGAGGGCGCTAAAAGTCCGGGTCCGTCTTTAATGTGCTCTTTTCCTGAGTAGATGTGGTGAGATATGCCCGCTCTGGACCCAACAAGGTGCAGTTGTTTGGAACACATAAATTACTGGAAAACTGTTCAACCGTGAGGACAGACTATGCTCTACCATTTCCCTGTATCTTACACATGTGATTGAGTAATTAGACAATAAAATGATGAATCTAATATAAAAATATGACGTGAGTAGAAAGATAGGATTAGACCCAGACATGATTAACAGAAAAAAGCTATCTCATAACAGATGTCTAGATCATAAATTAATGCAAGCATCACGACTAACACCCTAGTAGAATCCATCTGTAGACTTAAGGCATTATGGAAGCGATGCGAAGAGTTGACGCAACAAAGAAGCCGATGCCAAGACAAGATCGATGTAGTGCATATGTCACAATAGATCGAATATCAGCGAGCAGTCGTGTGATCACTGCCAAAAACCTTATTCGCCCTCACCCGTACAGGATCTCAAAGTCGAACGGTTTTGGAGACCTACTCTCCCGTCGCCCCGTGCAGGTCAAGAGAAGAGACGGAGAAGAGCTGGGCGGCAACGCAATGTGAAAGTAAGCAGAGAGTGCCACGTAGTTCTGGATCCGATAATCACGCAACTATTGCGCACGATCCAAACAAGAGAGCTGCAAAACTAGACCCCTTGAGGAATTCAAATTCGCTAGACCATTCACATGCATGTTATGTGCCCACACCACGCCAGGCGAGCAAGTGCATTTATCTACTCTCATCGCATTGCTTTGGAGGAGCGTAGAGCACCCACCCTTATAAGGTGGTATTCTTTCACCTCCCCTAGCAATATGAGGCTAAATATTTCCACTTACTCTTACCATGCATGAGCGGGACTTTAGAATTTATAGAAATTAATCGTAAAACTCTTAGGTTAGGCCATTAATTCTAACACATGCCATATAAAAACAATAAATAAAAGAGAGATATTGTATCTTAGTTTTGATACAGCCCTTCGTATGGAACCCAAAATAAATTATGTTTTTTTTCTCAAAATGTATTAAATAATAACTTGTTTAAGTACAAATTAAGATATAACTCACTAAAAATGCTATATCTAAATATCTAAACATATATTTTATATATAAGATATATCTTAAGCTATGATGCATTAAGATTGCTTGGATACGAATTAACACAGTACGTACGTGTCATATAGATCTAGTGTAAGCCTACTGGCATTGTAATACCATTCCATTTTATGGCCTTCTAAAACACAGCCGTAGCCACATAGCTACTCTCTACAGAGGATGTTCGATTCCTAAGCCTTTCCGTGCATTCATTTTAAAATCCTTCTGTAGCTTCCCATCAATTCCCCGCAGATAATCTGAGTCCAACCGAAAGGAACGGCAGAAAATCTTCTCTTCCAAGCTGCTGATATCGTTTTTCTAGGGAAAAGAGAAATGTATAGATTTGCAGCCATCTCGATCTGCCGCCCTCTTGAGCTGTCGTGAGAGGACTTTTTTTTATAAATATTATTTTTAAATTTTTTTATTTAGAATTTATAGGTTTATTTGAAAAAATCACAAAACTAGCACCCTGTCGTCTAACGGTTGGACGACAGGAGACTTGTCGTCCAACCATTAGACGACAGGGGGCCAGTCGGCCATTCGTAAAACGACAGGACCTCAAGCTACTGTAGCAGCGAGTACTGTAGAAGTAACAGTACTCATATCTTTGATTTTTTTTTCTTCTTTTACCAAAAACCACTCAAATTTATAGCAATTCGAAACCCGGTGTACGGATTTGAAATCCGATCGCACCCGTGGATACATGGGCCTGTAAATGATCCATTTTTCTACTAAGATTTAATGCACGAGATGATTTGGAAGAAGAAGAAAAATCGAAGATATGAGTACTGTTACTACTACAGTACTCTCTGCTACAGTGCTCGGGGATGTGGTTCCACCGTTGAACGATAGGTCATCTTGTTTCACAAATGGCCGACTGGCCCCCTGTCGTCTAACGGTTGGACGACAAGCCTCCTGTCGTCCAACCGTTAGACGACAGGGTGCTAGTTTTGTGATTTTTTCAAATAAACCTATAAATTCTGAATTTTTTTTAAAAAAAATAATATTTATAAAAAAAGTTCATCGTGAGAGCACCGTGCAGCCTGCCATGGCAGCTCCTGTACAGGGTAACATCACTACATCAGTACATGTCCGCTATGGCTACTGGCTTAGCTGCTGCTTGCTGCCGCTGCTCGTAGCCCATGACCATGACGGAGACGACAAGCAGCAGCTGCTGCTGACCTGACCTGAACGGGTCTTCGCGTAAAGCCAAAGCAACGTCTCCGTGTGTCTCAGGAAGGGTCCCCGCACCATTTCAAATCGACGCACAGATTTAACTTTCTCTTCGCGAGACGTGAGGAAGACGTGAAATCAAACACTACCAGGAGGGCGTTGGAAAAATGGCTGTCTTGGTCTTACGACCGGGGTTAATTTCAAAAATAACCTGTCTCACTACGTAATAACAAAATTAACGTCACAATGGCCTGGACAGCCGCCATGTGACACCTGTCGCGCCCGCCAGACGCGATAGCACCTAGGCCCGCCGCCGCTGCTGCGAAACTGCTCCTGTTGCGCTCTGATGCCGCGACAGCTGGTCGACAGCTGGGCTATCGCGCGTTGCGGCCGTCGGTCGCGTGGCCCGGGTGCTGTCGCGGTCGGGAGGCGCGATAAGAGACCTGTTGCAACTGTCCAGACCATCACAGCGTCAGTTTTGTCATTGTGTTGCGAGACAGACCATTTTTGAAATTGACCACGGTCGCGAGGCCAAAACAGCCATTTTTCCGAGGACCTTGAGATGAGCACGAGACAAGCATCTAAGGGATGATCTTAAAACGTGCATCCGTAGAAAGACCCCAAAACAGAGAGAAAGGACCCAAAAGCAAGCACCTGAGGGAGGATTCCATGACGGTGAGTCAACTACTTGGGAGAACTTTGAGAGGCGCCCACCAAGATGCCATTGGATATTTTGCTAGGGGTGGAATAAACATGATCGAAACGCCTCGAGCAGGGTTATAAGCCCGGTGGCGATGCCATAAACAACCTAGAGACAGGAATATAACTGTACTCTACCATTGTCCTCTCCTATAAATAGGGAGACAACCCCTCCATTTTAAGGGGACACAAAGAGAAGAACAAGAGCGATATACACACCGTACAACTCCCTCTCTCACTCTCATGTCCATGTGTTGTGTTGGGTGGCAGCCTTGCACGCTGATCTTGGATTCGGTTGGCTTCCCACGCACCTCTATTGGTCAAGTATCCGAACTTGGGTGCACAAATTTACTGTCCAGTAGAGTAGCTACCAACAGTTAGCATTGACCGTGGGGATCCAGCTAAGAGCCATGACTCGACAGGGCGTGAGCGAGGCAGACACTCTATCACGCGGACATGCCTTCCACAACGAAGAAAAGCTCCAAAAGCACCAAGAGGAAGGCCGCAGCCGGGCAGCCATGAGTACTTCCACCACATGCTGCACTACGGCATGCGCCCCAACCGAAGATGTCTTAGTCCTAGGCATGGAAGTCGACGGGAATGGCATTGCTCCAACAGGGTAGCAGTCGAGCTGAGCTTGGCCGCGGACGCGCCTCGGAGGATGGTCACCCACTCTCCTAAGGGCGACGAGGCCCGACGCAGGGTCGCGGAGGCAAATGCCCAGGTAGCCACCCCGACCGCAGGGGTGGAGGCGACCGCCTAGTATCCATCAGCAGGAGCGGGGGCTTGCAAGCAGGACCCAACTGAGGAGGCGGAGGACCTACGGCAACAAGTAGCGGAGCCGACGAGTCGAGCTGATGCGCTGCACGCATGCCTTCGCACGATTGAGCTTGAAGTGCTTTGTGCAACCTCACAAACTCAACAAGTGGCCAGCCACTATCGTTGTTAGGCACAAGATTGATCATTGATCAATTTTTGCGTGATTTCTATTGCTTTGGTCTCTTGCATCCTCTACGTGATCCGAAGTTCATATAGTCCTTGATTAGCTTGAAAACATGTGTATATATTGTCCTCTTTCTTTATTTATGTGGAACAAACATCTCCTACGAGTTGTATCTGGGAATACCTCTTATATTGCATTTTGCATTCCTTCGTCTTGATCAGTGATGAGTGATATTGGTGGTATCCCATGCATAGCTGTCAAGAATTTTCTGAATATCCATTTAAATGTATCTGCTGGATCGTCAACAATAAAAGCACAAGCAAACATGTATGCGTTTCCATGGGGTGACATGCCAACAAAAGAGGCAAATGGGAGATTGTATTTGTTTGTTAGAAATGTTGTGTCAAAGCTGATACATTCTCCACATATCTCATAGTTCATCCTTGACCTTGCATCTGTCCAACATATGCTTCTCACTTTGTTATTCATATCCAATTCGAATGAGTAATATAATCTAGGGTTTTTGACATATTTTTTTGTTTAACATATATACCACCTCCATCATATCAATATTCCTAATTTCTCAGTTTAGTTTTGTTCCATAGATGCTCACATCCTTTTTGGTATAAGGTAGCTGTGCCATTCCACCCTCTCATATAAGCCAAAATTGCCATGATGTTTCTCGTTGCCTTTATCTTCATTTTGACATATACTTGTGTGATTCTCCCTCTGTCCCATAATGTAAGGTGTATTTTAATTGGTTAAGACAAAGTTTTGACCATCAATTACTTTATTAATATGTGGTTTATGTGATAAAAATTTATAATTATAAGTAAGTATTTTTGAATATGAATCAAATGATATCAATTTTATGTCACATAAACCACGTAATAATAGAGTAATTGTTGGTCAAAACCTTATATTAACTAATCAAAATATGTCTTACATTATGGGACAGAGGGAGTATGAGTAATCTACTATGTGAGCTTAGTACATGGTTGGGATCAAGGTTCAACCATGTGATTTTCCAAACTCCAGATTTCTCACTTATCACCATTTCAACTTTGAAATTTGTTTTTTTTCTATTATTGTACTTTGCCTCTAAGGAACAAGTTGTTCCCTTTCTATCTCTTTTGTTTTACTAGATTTGTTGCACTTCATGGTGACTCTTTTTACCTCAGTGTTTCTCTTCTTGCTTATAGTCCAATATGCAGACACAATGGCCATTGGCAATCCAACCACATTTGAATAGAAGTTTTAAAAAAATTCTTGAGGTTGTTCCCTACTTCTAAACTGCATACCTAGCTCCAACTTCTAGCCATTTTTTCATTTTCCATGAAATTGTCAATATCTTCTTCAGTAATTGCACCTTCTTATTCTTCAGAGATTTCTTCTTCCCTTGTCTTTTCTTAGCTGACCCAGTACTTTCATCGCTGCTCTGACTTGTTTGTTGTATGAGTAGTTCCATGCAGTGTTTTATTATCTTTTGCAATCACCTGAAATTGCGCCATGTTTTATCCAATTAATTTCTCCTTCTTTGTTACTTGCATATAATATTTTTATTTTTGTGACTTTGAGTTTTTTTCTTACATCATTTAATTTCAGCTTGTCAAACAAACTAGTTTGCAATGGATTTTCATTTTCTCCATCATGTCTTGCTGAATGTTTAGCTTCTTCCTATAGATAGGTAACTTAAATTCAGTTGTGTAATACTAATATCTAAATAATCCTTATTTGTTCTAATTTTTCATACTTCAAAATATATATGGTCATAGTGCTTGATAGTGCAACTCTCTTGTTGTATATGAATGTCTAATTCTTTGTCATGTATTATCTTTCCTATTTTCTCCCAAAATATTATATCCTACATATAAAATAATGACTGTAAGCATCATATCTTTTGTTAATTTTTTCTTTATGAGAGTTAATTTACTTAAAATGAGAGTTTCATTTCCTCATGCTTCTTCTATTTTTGTATATTCTTTGTGCAAGAACAATTTGAAATAAATCACCTTTAATGTCACGTATTGTATTTTTCATACTCAGTCATTTATTGAGCATATATACCTTTTGGTGAATATGGCCTTGCAAAAGTTGTATGTAAAATGTTATATTTTCCGGTTTACAAAAACTTTTCATGTTAGTTAAATTGCATCCTTGCTATATTGATTTTTTTAAAATAAAAATATCTTGAACCTAAAATAGAAATGAAGCTTGTTAGTACTTTTGAACTACAAGCATACCTGATAGAAGTCATCTTGTTGGTTGCCCATATCTACCATATTTTGCATTAGCTCTGTGTAGCTTTCACCTTGAATCTGAAATCAAATTGAAGCCTGTTAGTATTTCTGAAATCGACATAATTAAGATTGATTAATTTTTAATACATTTCTTCTACACACTTATTACACTTTCTGCACTATAAAATTTTTGTTGCAATTTATTTTAATTTTGAAGAGTCGACACTGTAATTAAAATGATAGGCTTAGTATATGCTTTTTCATGAAATTTAGGTATTTCCATAATGATGGAATTTTTATTGATTTATTTTAAATTTATTGATTTTTTGTAACATTGTTGACATGTTGATATATATTCATCCCTATAGTGTAATTGAAATTTGCATTTTATTTATATCCTTTTGAGATGTATTTATTAATATGTTCATTCTATGGGTAAATATTATTGTTGTACTAAAAGATATTAATCCCTACCATTATAGTAGTACTCTGGAATTTGTTTGTTTATTTATTTATTGTTTATTGGCTTACTAGTATTTATTATCATGTTTGTATTTTGGGTAAATATTTTTTTTCATACTAAGTATATTGATTCCTATCATTATAATTGAAATATGCTATTTTTTATATTTATTTATTTTTTTCTGGCTGTACTAATATTGTTAAATTTCCTTTTGTTTTGAATTGTTTTGATGTTTCCGATTACACAAATGGGCCGATCTTCCTCGCTCTTCATTTTATTCCACCAAATGAGCCCTTCACCCACCTAAAACCTTCATTTAACCCATATATAAGTTTGCCTTCCCTTCTCCTTCCTACGACTAAACTTCTCTTCCCTTGTTCAAGACAGCACAACACGATTCCCCCTCTCGTCCCGTTCGTCTTCTCCCGAAAAGGACACTTGAAGGTATTTCTTTTCAGATCTGGTTTATATTGTAAGTTAATTCCTTACGCATATCTACTAAATCAATTAGTTAGTATCTACTGTCCGTGTGTTTTTACAATATTGAAATTAGATATCATTGCAAGAAATATAGGAATATTAGTGGTTGACACCTAAGGAGATGAATATGGCAGATGTAGATTCTACAACAGCAAGTCCGGCGAAATGGATGTGTATCTTTTTGTTACTCAAGGTTTTGGTTGAGTTTTAATTTTTTTGGTTATTACTTAATTGTTTTAGGGTTAATGTCAGAAATACGGCAACATGGTAGGTTTTAGGATCACTGTCATAAATATAACAACATGATAGATTAACCAAAAAGGTAACTAGTTAGTTTATAAATTCCTAGTATGTTACCTGGACATCACAAACACATCGGACACAATTCCATACAACATGCCACAAACAGTATGATAAAAGCAAGCCTTGACTAACATGTGCTTTTTTCTAATTTTTTTTAAAAAATTTGTCACATAGATGGTTTGTCTTGTTTGTGATAGGTGCAATGGTCTATGCCCTAAGAAAAAGAAGAATATTTATTTATTTTTTGCATTTTTTCTTGAGGGCTATTATGAATCTCTAGTATGTTGTGCAACTATTTCTTTTTTGCATGTCACTTTTGTTAGGCTTTTAATTTAGTTTTGTTGTCTTCTTATTACTTTTCCCAGATAGTACCTTGTTTTGTTGTAAAACAATTAAATATAATGACTAGTGATGTTATGACCAGATAGTACATTGTTTCATTATAAAACAATTAAGCAGAATGACTAGCGATGTTATGACCATTGAGACTTCAGATGGTTATTGGTATGAAGTACAGTTGGGCAAACAATCTAAGAATACTCATATACTTGGAAATCAATGGGAAAATTATTAGATGATATGATATGAAAGTTGGCAATATTCTATTGTTCAAGTTGGATGATAGAGGATTAAGATATCGGCCTAGAGGAGAGGGGTGAATAGGCGACTAAACAATTTTAAACAATTCTTGATAAATAGCAAGAATGACTAGACTTAAGATAATGAAATCAAGTCTACTAAGCAAGACAATTATGAGCAATATAAAAACTACTTGCAATGTAAATGTGGAAATAATTAAACAAGAGAGACAAATATTTGTTGCCGAAGTTCGGATCCTTGAGGGAATTCTACGTCTCCGTTTGGGGAGCTCGATCACGCGTGATCAAGAGCCGGCTTCCTCTCAAGTCTTTATCCCTCAAGGACGCTCTTGCGTCTCCTCGACTAATGTTCGTGTAGGTGATTTGCTCTCTCAGGAAAAGTGATGTTCAAAAATCTCTGAGCATTAAGACCACCTAAGTGCTTCTACGACGTACTTCTCTTAATAGTACAACTTTACTAATACTCTAATAAAACGAAATACATTACTCAATGAGTGATTCCGAAGCCGCCATTTCTTCTTTATTTTTAGGGATCACAGATGTCCGTTAATTCCTTTTCCTTGGGACTAACTCCTGTTCATAAGCTCATATAGCATGTTAGTCCCTTAATCGTTTGTTGTGAATCTTCAAAGCCGGATTAACTTCCTAGATGCACTTTCAGATGGTCCTGGTCCAATTATATATGTTGTCAAAACAAGTTCTAAAGGTTCTGCAAAGTTAGGTGTTGCTCCTCCAGATAACTTATTTTATTGTTAGCATTTTTGTATGGATGCAAATATGCATTAGTGATTTATTTCTCTTAATTTACTCTGTGTCAGCTTCTAATCCAATTGAAGATGTTGTTACCAATGTTATGATCACTAGAGGTGTGGAATTGACTAATTCTCAAATTAATCACATGAATGCATGTGTGCTAGCTTGTGGATAGCGACTTGCTCCCCTTTTTGTCCATTGCCTTACAAAAACTAACATCAAAATGAAATATGTGATAATGTGCTATTCTTCTATTTCACCTTTAAAACCTTCTTGTTTTGTTGTAGTTGTGTCTATTTTTTACCTCTTCTTTTATGTTTTATGATTTTCTTAAAATCCCCAAAATGGTTGCTTCTGAGCTCATCTCCCTGAATCTAGGAATGTCGCATTGGTGATGGATCCTGACTGCAACATCAAAGCACAATATTCCACTTTTGTTGATGGCAGGATTATCGTCAAGTTTGGATGGGAGAAATGCGTTATCCAACAAGATTTAGAGATAGGATTGGTCATTCTTACGACCTTTCATAGTGACCATGACCTTCTCACTATTGTTTTCTATGTCTTGTAGGTTATGTTGTATCTCAATTTGTTTAGCTGGATGTGTTATTTTGGTTAATGTACTGTAGTTTATGTTGATGTATCTTGGTTTGTTTTGTTGGATGTGTTATTTTGGTTAATGTCCTGTAGTTAAGTTGGATCAACACATTTATGTTGCATCCGTGATCATGGTTAGTTGTTGTTGCATGTTTATGTTGGACCAGCCTTCTTTATTTCAGTTTAAACAGTCTTTTGTTGAATTAGCCTATTTAAAACTATGTTCTTAATTGGTGCAATCAGCCAAAGGTCATGTGTTGAATGTTGAAATTGCTTTTTTTCCCTTGATTTTTGTGATTTGTTGCAGATTCTACAGTTTATACAATCTATTTATGGATTCTGATATGAAAATTAAGGGTCAACTTTTTTTACTGTTTCACCTCAAAATCAAATCAGAAAACTACATGCAATTTGTGAAGGAAGTAATCTCTCTTTGTTTTTCGAGTTTAGAGACGAAAGATCACGTACATGGAACCATCGAATTTGAATAAGGTTAGTTTCGAAAATGTATGAAGATTTTGGTTACCTTTTCTGCTTCTTGGTCCTTGAATTCTTCGTTTTTGAACTCCTTGTCTTTTCTCCTTGCTATTCATCATCTCTGTCCTCCATCCCCTCTCCCAGATTTGTTTTCTATTTTCTCTAGAGTAGCTATTTGATCGTGTTTTGTAGTTGATTTTGTTGCAGTGAGTTTCTGCTAGCTTGCACATCAAGGTCATATAAATGGCCTTTTTTTCCTTGGCCTACTAAAAGATACAGAGCAGGAAGAAAACGGGCCAGGTTCAATCAAGTGGCCTACGACCAAAGCAGTTAGCGGACTGACCAAATAACTACACGTTAATGTTTTACGGATTTGTTAAAGGCTCAGGAGCGGGATTTGGTGTTTTCTGAATCTGTATTTGGTTTATACACGTGTCTTCCTACCATTTGTTGAAAAATTCAATATTACCTCATTATAAAACAGTCGAGCGCCTATCAAACACTCTCTTTTAATAATAGGGAAGAGGTGAGAATTGGGAATGAATTGCTTTCAAGAGGATATCTCACCCCTTTATCAAAACTTATGTTATCATCTCTAAACTAATTCCATGACAGACCGCAACAGCGAAATCTTAAATTTCCACTAGTAGTTTTCGTCGCGTACCGAGACAAATTGAGACTACGTATATCATCTTCGAGCAAACTCTCCTTCAGACTCGTTCCTTGGTGTCGCCAAAACGGGCCCTAAAACAAAACGGCGAGCTGAAGCAAGTACAATTGAGCAGACACCAGAATCTTTGTGTAGCTTGCAGAGCAGACACCAGAATCTTTTGCGTGCTCATCGAAATGCTCAGTCCTGTCTCGCAGTGCGTGGAGCACGTCAGATATTTTTGCCGCGAAATTAAAGGCCGATTCAAGGCCCTGATCCTGACGCCCAAGGTCGATGATCACCTGTCACAGACGTGGCGAGAACTATCTAGAAAACTGGCATGATCGCGGCTCTTTTGGTTGGGAGAATTGGTGGGCGAGGGAATGGAAATTAGAGTGTGGGGTCCCCTTGTTTTTTTCTTAATTGCAACATATGGTTGCGGCGGAACTGAAATGATATGTCTGAATGCGCCATTTCACGTCGCTGTTCGTCAGACAGAAGACCGCTCCAACGTGTACACGGGGGACCGAGCACTCGATGCTGACGGCCCGGTTGGCACTGGTCGCTCGCCGGCCGTCGCTGTGAAATGGCGCAAGGAACAGGACAGATGGATTGGCCGGGTGGTATCTCTCCGGGTCACCCCCAAAGTAGCAGTCGTTGTTAACGTGACAATGCGATATACCAGCCGGGTTTCAGTGGCTCAGTGCAAGTCAGCACTTTTATTAGTATCTCTGGCTGAGATCAGATCTAAAACCACCGACAGTGAACGTCCTACCCATCCAGGCTCGAACCGCGCGTCTCACTCGTTTAACAACGAATTGCCAGAAGCGTCTCGCCGATACTTCAGGAACAAAGTCACGACTTATATAGACCTCCCCAGATGTATGACAGTATGAGTGATGGACTGCTCTTCTTGCCAAGCACCATGGCTCCACACATTTACACAAAGAGATGGTCAGATGAAGTGATAGCAAAGCATGGCTGGTCTTGTTGCTCCAAGCCGGCCTGCGCCAAGAAATAGGGGCATGATTGGTTGGATGCCAACATTTGGCATTGTCCACATTTGACATTGCCAACATTTGACAAAATCAAAAGTTACCAAAAATTAGTAACTTTTTTAGAGGTTGGCAAGAACCAATTGGTAGCCAACCAATTGCTAGCCAATTTTTGACAACTTGCCAATAATTGGCATGGCAAAAATTGACATCCAACCAATCACGCCCTAGATCTCTCGGCCAACGGGCAGCCCATTCCTCGCTGTCCCGTTACTAAGCTGGAAAAAAGAAGAGAAAACAACAACGCGGTCTGGTTTGTCGGTCCACGTGACAGAGATCTGTGGCGTGTAATCCAATCACGCTGGAGTATTTCATATTTGACTATCCAGAGAAAAAGCTTCCTTGTTTTTCACAAACCACAGCAGCAGAGCCACTCGTATTGGCCTGGGCCGGAGCAGAAGAATACCGCCGTTTAATTTGTTTAGTGTTCTTTTCCAGTGCTAATTTTGCTGGCCAGGAAAAATGTGCTTCTTGTCTTGTCCAGTGCGCAGCACCGTCAAACTAAAGGAAAAGGGAGCACGCAATGACAAATAATGGCGGGCCACATCGATCAGGATAATGAAGCCACTGGCTTAAAGTTCCTAATTGTATCATTATGCAGGGCGCTTAGAAGGGAAGCTACCTCGTATTAACAATATTAGTTTCCTTGCTCGATCGGCGGCAGCAAGAGCGGATCGTGTCTCACTGCTGGCCAAGCATCACGATTCACGAGTAACTAGCTCACCTCCGTACACCTGCTCGTGCTCGATCATGCATGGCATCTTCCATGTAGTAGTTGACTTACGACTACATGAAATGCTTACGATACAAGGGCGTTCAGCACAAGGAGGCTGTTCTGATTTATTTGCTCATGTCAAATCTGGCGTCGCTGTGAGCGAGCTTGTGTGTTCAGTGGATCGAACGCGCTGTCTCAGTAGTCAGTGTCGCTTTGACGCGAGACAAAAAAAAAGGCGTATCACTTTGAAGCCATCACAAAAGATATCCTCCGTCGTGCGCACCATTTCTTCCAACTTGCAGGAGGCCAACCCACTCGATCGGTTTCAGATCTCAGAGAACCACCCGAGCCTGGATGTTTATAACTGACAATCTGACCATATGTTGATTAAGAAATCTGGTTAGTACTGTACTAAAAGTTGGAGATGTAACTGACAGTCTGAGATGCATGGCCTGCCTAACCGTCACATACCCACGCTTTCCCTGCTGTCACTCTGCTTTGCAGCGGTTGGCGGTTAGAAGAAAGTGACATTTGTTTGGGAAACACTGAATCCGATTCGACGACCACGATGAATAAAATAAACAAACACGCACTTATATAAGTACAATAAATAAATAAGGCATAAGATTTAGGGATGTGATATCTTCTCTTTATTCTTCTTCTCATCAAACATTTATAAGTTGTAATAGAACCATTATTTATAAACTAGGTGGAAGTTTAGATAATGGTTTATCTCCCTTCTAAAAAGGTGCCATCTCAGATTCTCAACAGCATAAAAAACACACGTACCTTTTGCACCGCCAGTAAATCCACACAAGTTTCTCGGCAGACAAAATAAAATCCACACGAGTGCTGGAGAAGTTGGATCGGTTGGAAGAAGACGACACCAAACTCACACATATATTTTGCGCTGTCAGTAAGATCCACGCAAGCATGGGAGAAGTTGGATTTGGGAAGCAGAAACAGACAGTCCATGCCCGTCGCCAAGACGACCCGGCGCCACTTGCGAGTCTGTGGGCGCGTGCACCACCTCCAGCGGCGCAAGGCCACCTCGAGCGTGTCTGCACGTGAGTTTGACCACTCGCGCCGCTCGCTCCGCTTCGCACGGTGCCACGCCAACGCCCACGCACGCCCGCGACGTGCCCCGCCGCCCACCACCTTACCAACAACCCACGCCACCTCCTCTCTGCTGCTTCAGTCAGACCCCGCGACTCGGCGGACGTGACACGCAACGCATATTCCTCGCGCGCCTATGGGATCTGGGCCCGGCCGCCCGATCCCGACCTCGCGGGACCCGAGGATCAGCTGCTGGTGCTTGGGGCGTGGGTGGGACGTGAAGCCGTACAGGTGACCGTTGCGTTGCGAAGCCGTTTCTTCTTTTTCTTTTTCACGCTTGGCTTAAAATAAAAGAGAATTTTATGCGTTTGTTATTAGTTCAGAATTTTATTACACATTTATCATTAAAGAAAAAATAATTACATATTTGTTATGTGTCAGTGATACATAACAGAGCACCTCAGTGGCAAATGTGTAATATTATGACGAATCTATATTAACATCAGAACTAATGGCAAATGACAAATGTGTACAATTTTCAAAATCATCTGTCACTAGGTAGTTGTAAAACTCAAGCTCTTTGATTTGTGGAATTTTTTCTAGTTCGTGCATGGATTGAAACGTTTGTTTTAAAGTTCTACTACTAATCAAGGTATCCTTAGAAGTGTAGGAAAAAAAGAACTTCTATAGAGGTTCAAAGCAATTCTTACCATCCAAAGGGTTCCCGTCAGCTGTAAATTTTCTATGAGATTCGTAAAGAAATGTTTTGTCCCAAATGAGCTACTAAAACAAAAATAAAAGCAACTCTAGCAGATTCCCTAAAAAGGGAGCCTTTAAAATTGTTATAAAATGTCCTTTAAATTTTTTTTAAAGACTCTAGAGCAAGTGTGCAAAGTCAAACTCTCTAAAAACTGCAGCCTTTATAATTTTCCCTCTCCTATTTCTCCTATGTTTATGCGTATACACTCCAATTGAACTTCAATTTCACATAGATATAAACCAAACTTTTCACGTTTCAACATCACATACTTCAACAACATTTCAAATCAATAATTTCAAATTTTGAAATTTAAATTCAAATATCACATAAGCTCCAAATGCACGAACAAAACATGATAACCATCATCCAAAACTGAAGTTCAACCAAAAGCAATATCATGCACATATCTCCAACACAAAGATCATCACATGTCGCTGGTACCACTCCCTCCTCCCAAGTGTGCGCCGCTCCATGCCATCCTAGATTGCAAGATCTCCGACAACCTCATCTCTCAAAAGGCTCTCGCCTTTTCATCCATCCCATTTGGATCCATCATCATGAGCCGATTCTCCTCGGCCACCATTTCTTGCCTCAACCGGTTCTCCTCGAGAAGAGGCCTATGTTCCTCGATGTCGGCCTTACGCCTCTCATTCTCGTTCATCTCTCGCCACATCGCCAACTTCTCTTGTTGCTTCTTCTCCGCCAAGTCCAACTTCGCTTGCATAGCTTGAGCCGCCATCTCTTTCTTTGCCGTGATCAACTCATCAATCTTGTCTCTCACTCTCGCTATCTCTCCATCTCTCATGAGCATCTCCTTCGTCCTCTTCCTCCCGTCGAGCCGCCCCTTGCTTGACCCCGTCGTAGGACTCCTAGACCTCCTCTCATCTTCATCACAATCGTCATCATCATCTTCAGACTCCTAGGCCTCCTCTCATCTTCATCACAATCGTCATCATCATCTTCAATCTCCAGAGAGGACGAGGTACTTGACCTCGGTTTCTTCTGTGGGCCTCATCATTCCTCATCTTCCACTTCTCATTGTTCTCGAGCAATTTCCAACAATGTTGTAGGACAAATGGTTTGCCCTTTGACTTGGCGATTTGCTTGTACCTCTCTTGAGCGTACTTGTCCTACAAACCCTAGAGTTTCATGAGCAAAGATAGATGCAAAAATGTGCTAAACATGTTATTCACAAAGATGACGAGAGTACTCACATATTCATCAATGGTGGCACCGCTAGGAGGCGTGTTCTTCACTTGCTCCAAACAACCCGCCCACCGGTTGCAAGACTCAAGAATCGTGCTCCAACAATTTGTGAGTGACTTGAGTGACCGTTGGGACGGTATCTTCACGTTTTGATGGTAGCTTTGCTCGATGCGCTTCCAATACTTTGCACCGGATTGATCATTCCCGGTGACCACATCGAGTGTGACAGTCTCCCATGCCAAAACCAAAGCTTCGTTGTGGCGTACCCGGTTTTTAAGGCCGGATAAACCTTGTGTTTACCGTGCTAGTCCCATGGTCAGTGGCTAGCACACACAATCACTTGATAGCATAAACATGCGGTACATCGTTCATTACACAAATAGCCATAACTGGTCTTTAATAATACAATCCAGGCCTATTGGCTGAATTAAAACAGCAGTGGAAAGAAACACGCGGTAGATAACCCATCAATATGCCGAACCACAGGCATCTGACTGGGGGTTGAAACCCTACGCCTCGAAATTACTGTTGCTATCTCCGGTCTGGTACTCCTCCTCATCGTCTGGCCACATAATAAGCCAGGTGAGTGTCACACCCTGATTTTCATCGTCTGGAATTCTTGAAAACCTAAACCCTAAGACGTGTATATGCGTATATATGTTTAAATCATATTGCATGTTCATTCGGATTCCAGTTCCTCTCGAAGCATGCCATTTCATGGGAGCACTTGAGAGAGGTTGCACTATCACGCAACGGACCCAAGTTGCAACCCTATCATCGCATGTGCATTCAAAACCCTAAACCCTAAATCAACACACGCACCGTATATGCACGAGCTGTCCGAGCCTAAACCCTAAGTGACAACTCCCCCACCTTTGTTCCCGACCATCCATTTATAAACCCTAACCTCCCCCATACCCTACCTCAGTCGTGCCGTCGCCCAAAACCCTAAAACTCAATCTGTCACCATAATTCCTAATAATTCTTTTATCGGGCAGAAGCCCTAAAATCTATATTTCATGTATTTTCCTCCATCCAAAAATTTTAGAAAAATTTTATGAACTTTCTAAAACTATTTGACACCCAAATATGAAATAACAATTGAAGGTTCAGTTCAAAAATATTTAAACACATTCAAATTTGAAATTAGGTCAAATTTGCACCTTGAACTACAACCCCTTCAAATCTTGTTCAGAAAAATTCCATAAAATTCTACCATACTCACCTCAGTGCCAGTAATTCAAATGTCCAAAAACATACATATGTCCAGTGCAAAAGTTGGCACAACTTCTGTCAAGCACCTTATGTCATTTTCCTTCTCATCATGAATTCAAGCTCAATTCTCAACCACCTTGCTCCAAACTCTTACCAGCATCCCTACTTCAATCAAGAGCCAAGCCCCACCCCTTCTTCCCTCAGTGCAAAGTCTTAATCCACAGTCTTCAACCTCCATGTCACCTCATGCCAACATTGGCAAGCTTCGGCTAACCCTACTCTCCACGGTTCCATGTCAATCCTCCACTGCCATTTCTCTCCCTCTGGACACATCAGCCTCGCAGACTTGCTCAGACACACCCCAACACACCAAGGCACGCCTGTGCACAAGCATGCCAATCGGGTGCGCGCTCTGGCGTGCTCTGGACACGCTCCCTGGCATGGCTAGGTCAACCAGTAGTAGCTCCGCTCCATCTCCTGTCCCGTCGCCAGCTAGCTAGTGTCTGCATGCCAAAGCAATGCCATGGTCGCCAACAAGCCCTTCGCGCCACGGCATGGTCTTCGCATTCTCCCAGCTTAGTGCACAATCGAGTCCAGTGGCCCTCCATTACTCCTCCCTCGATCGTGGCTATAAGAAGGCATCCTGAGTTCTCTCCTTCCTCGCAACTCCTATCTCCTTCCAACCTCTAAGCTCTGCCAAGCTTCGCTCAAGCTCAAGTCCACCCATCCCTCGCCCACGGGCATAGCCGCCAACTCTCTCTGGTAATCATCTCCCTCCAGACCCGGCAACCGCGCGAGCTCCCCGACCACAAAAATGGAATCGCGCTGATCTCCTGAAGCTAGAGGTGTTGCCCGATCTCTCTCTCCCTCTCTGAATCAGCCGGAATTCCTCGCCGTAGTTTCTACCAAAGCATCGCCGGAGCCAAGCAACCCCTCGCCGGAACCCTCGCTCGTGCGCCCCCTTTCTCTGCCTCTGACCGGTGGGACTAGCACTCCCGAAGCGGTAAGTGGGGGAGCGCCGCTGCCAGGTGGGCCTGACCTCCCGCCAGGCCCACAACCGAGTAAGTGGCCGCGCCCCGGCCTCCGTCCGCCTTCGCAGCCAGAAGGCGTGATTCCATTCCCCGCCTTCGATGTCACCTCTTAAATCCAGCACCCGGCTGGTTTTCTTTATTTCCAGAATCGGTTATAACCTTGGTTCGGCCGGTTCACCTTTAAATAGCCCAGTTCTTGAAAAACTCCCAAAATAGAAAATGATCCTAAAGATATTTCTGAACTTTTGGTTCAAATAGATTTTTAAAAATTTGAACTTTTCTTTAAGGAACAGAGGCATATTCAAATACCCAATTCAAATTCAAATCCTTTTAAATTTCTTTTGAACTTTTGGTCCATTCCAAAATATTCTAACATGCTAGAGCCCTAATCTTCTGAACCTAGCATAAAATTGCATATATATATTTGTGTTGCATGATTCAAAGATGGAAGAAGGCAAACTTAAACTCTAAAACCCTAACCTCAACTTCATGCATATATACATATATACCTCTTCATAGCCCGAACATGTTAAACCCCCATCAAAGTTACTTCCCCCGTATCTTTCAACCACTAAGTCCCAGGACACCTCATCCACCATGTAAAGTCTAGGGTTTCCGAGCAAAAGCCGTTCTAAGCGCGACACCCTAATTCATTAAGTCCCCACATAAAATATAGAAACCACAACTTTCCTTCCCTTTCTTTCTTTTCTATCATGTTTACAAAACATGGCATATTTTCAGCATGGAGTTGCCCTCTTTGGTTCTTTATCACGTTTGGACCCTAATCGGCATTCTTTGAAACGTGTACATTCGTCAAGAGGAGCCAGAAGCATCCCTCCGGAACAAGACCAGGAACTGCCAGGCAAGCTTTCCACCCTTGATCATGTTGAATCCCAAGATTTTGAAATGTTATTTTGATTACAAACCATGCATGCTATGTTCTACGTCATGTTATTTTATGTAGTCTAGTTATGTCCGACACTTAGAGAACCCTAGGTCGACCCTGAACTCCTTGTCACCCTAAGGACTACCTATTCCAGAGGAGTTACCGGAAACTTAGGGTAGACTATATATATACATATGCTTAGCTCTGCAGTAGAAAAACTAGGTTTTCAAAAAGGAAGAAATACCCAATATTTCATGTGGTGAAAACTTGGAAACGGACCGTCGTGTCCAGAGGCGTATTAAGGTAGTATATCCATGGGTTGGGATATTTTACCGCAAAAAGGTTTTGGTTAAAATCTGAAAAATAAAATGGAGAAGATTTTGATCCGGGTCGGAAATGAAGGGGGAAGGCAGGAAGCTTGTTAAAGTGCGAGATAAGGCCCGGCGTGGTTCTCGCTGCCCGTTTACGAGAGTGGTGTGAAGTCCCTCTTGGATCACATAAGGACCGACCTTAAGTGCCGTTTGGCCAAGTCTTCCTGTATGTCCACATGTCCTTTATGGGAAGGACTTGATCTAGTACCTGGTCTGAACTAGCATGAACTCGTAGGCAGTGAGCAGTGTGCAGATGAGGGTGTAGCCTCTGTAGAGAAAAGTTTCCGTGGGAAAGCGATGGCTTGTTCGCCACAAAGTTGGAACACCAACCTCCTTGTAGTGATGATACTGATTCAAGCCAGGTGTGGAACATGTCCTTCTGGCGGGTTCATGGTTGGGTTTACACCGGTGAAGAGTCTCATTGTACTAGCTCTGGTAGTATGTAGTGCACGGTATGCCCAGAGCGACTTACATCCTGTGGGTAAAGCCGTACCACCTCTGCAGAGCGTTAAAACTATTTGAATAGCCGTGTCCACGGTCAAGGACGAACTTGATTAGACCACACTAAAGTAGATTGGGTTACAAAACCTAAAAATATGGTTGTGGGTTTAAGGACGCGATCCGCCAAGTTCGCAGGGTGACATGCAAGATCCCCGCAGCAGCGGGGGAGTGGAGAAAAGGGTTCCCGTCATAGCAGGCAACCGTTGATATCCCCGTAGGTACCAGGTGAGCTATGTCTCTCTGAGAAATCGGGCGATTACCATGCTTTGCCGTTATAGCGGAAAGCACAGAGATGATCTCCCCGTTGTAACGGGAAGAGTGATAAAAGCAGGTACCTTATCTCGCTGCGTCAGGATACTTTGCTAAAACTGCTTTAATATCTATCTACATATTTGAAATGCAAAATTACTTTCCCGCACAATATGAAATCTAGGATAGAGCCAATTTCTTGATAATTCTCTTGCATGCTCATATCCGTGATAAACTCCCTGGCGGAGTGCTTGCGAGTACATTCAATGTACTCACCTGACTTGTTATGTGGCCAGACGACGAGGAGGAGTACCAGACCGGAGATAGCGACAGCGATTTCGAGGCGTAGGGTTTCTCCCAGTCAGTTGCCTGTGGTTCGGCATATTGATGGATTATTTGCCATGAGTTTACTTCCGCTGCTGTTTTAATTCAGCCGATAGGCCTGGTTTGTATTATTAAAGTCCAAATATGGCTAAGTGTGTAATGAACGATGTATTGCATGTCTATACTATCAAGTGCTTGTGTGTATCGGCTACTGATCCAGAGACCGATACAGTAAACACAAGGGTTTATCCGGCCTCAAAACCGGGTACGCCACAATGAGTACATTGAATGTACTCGCAAACTTCCCACCAGGGAGTTGGATACGGATAAGAATGCATGCAAGGGTATTACAAGCAATGGCTTTATCCTATGTTTCATATTGTGCGAGAAAGTAAGTTTGCATGAAATAAGTAAATAGATATTAAAAGCAGTTTTCATAAATTTCCATGGTATTCCGAGACGAACATCTGTTCATCTTTTCCTTCCCGCTACAACGGGATTCATATCTGTGCTTTCCTACAACAACGAAAAGTCTCACAATCACCCGCTTCAGCGGGGAGTCTCAGCTCACCCGTTACAACGGGGATACTAGGGTTTGCCCGAGTCCACGGGGAAATCCCTTCTCCACTCTTCCCGACACAACGGGAACTTTTCAGGTCACCCTGCGATCACGGCGGGTCGCGTCCTTAAACCCATAACCCATTTTTGACTTTGAAAGTCAATCTACTAAAGTGTGGCCTAACCAAGTTCGTCCTTGACCGTGGACACGGCTATTCGAATAGTTCTTACCCTTTGCAGAGGTGGTACGGCTTTACCCACACGATGTATGTCACCCTGGGCATACTGTGCACCGCATACTACCAGAGCTCGTACAACGAGACTCTTTACCGGAGTAAACCTAGCCATGAACCCGCCAGAAGGATATGTCCCAAACCTAGCTTGAGTCAGTATCATCGCTTGCAAGGAGGTTGGTGTTCCAACTTTGTGGCGAACAAGCCATCGCTTTCCCGCGGAAACTTTTCTCTACAGAGGCTACAACCTCATCTGCATGCTTCACACTGCCTACGGGTTCATGCTAGTTTCAGACCGGGTACTGGGTCAAGTCCTTCTCATAAAGGACATGTGGACGTACGGTAAGATTTGGCCAAACGGCAATTAAGCTTGGTCCTTAGGTGATCCGAGAGGAACTCCACACCACTCCCGTAAACGGGCAGCGAGAACCACGCAGGGCATTACCTCGCACTTTAACAAGCTTCCTGCTTTCCCCCTTCATCTCCGACCCGGATCAAAATCTTCTCCATTGTGTTTTTAGGTTTTAACAAAACCTTTTTGCGGTAAAATATCCCAACCCATGAATATACTACCTTCATACACCTCCGGACACGACGGTCCGTTTCCAAGTTTTCACCACATGAAATATGGGGTATTTCTTCCCTTTTGGAAAACCTAATTTTTCTACTACAGGGCTAAGCATATAGATATATAGTCTACCCTAAGTTTCCAGTAGTTCTTCTGAAATAGGTAGTCCTTAGGATGACAAGGAGTTCAGGGTCGGACTAGGGTTTCCTAAGCATCGATTATATCTTCACTACATAAAATAATGGGTCGTAAAACATAGCATGCATGTTTCGTAAACAAAATATCATTTCGCAAACTTAGGTTTCAACATGTTCAAGGGTGAAAAGCTTGCCTGGCAGTTCCTAGTCTTGTTCCGGACGCGGGGATGCTTCGGGCACCTCCTGACGAACGTACCTCACACCGTCAACTACACGTTTCAAAGAAAGCCAATAAGAACCAAACGACATGAAGCACCTAAGAGGAGAAAACCAGTATGGAATGCAAGCTATGCTCGCAAGAATAAACAGGGAAGAAGCGAAGTGATGCCTCTATATTTTATGCGGGGATTAGGGTTTCACGGTTTATGATTTCCTTTGCTCGAGAACCCTAGTTCCAACATGGTGGAGGAGGTGTCTAGGGACTTGGTGGTTTAAAAGGTACTGGAGAAATATTTTGATGAGGTTTAACATGGTTGGGTGCTATAAGGGAAAACATATATATGCATGAAAGCTAGGGTTAGGGTTGTTAGGGTTTAGGTTCGCCTTCTTTCCTCTTCGAAACATGCGACATGTATATATATATGCTCTTGTGTTAAGGTTCAGAAGGTTAGGGTTATAACATGTTTGAAAACTTTGGAATGGGTCAGAAGTTCAAAAGAAATTTTAAAAGGATTTGAATTTGAATTGGATACTTGAATTTACTTTCTGTTTAGCAGTAAAAATTTGAAAATTTGAAATTCTATTCAAGCCAAAAGTTTCTAAATATTTTTAGGACCAAACTTTATTTTGGAACTTTTTCAAGAACCGGACTATTTGGCATCAAACCGGTTGAACCAAAATTGGGACCGGTTTTGAAGGAAAAACCGGCTAGTTTTCTATCACTTTACGCTTTCTTTATGGAGAGAGTACGCCTTCGCTGAAGGCAAGCAGGAAAGGGGGCAGGCGTCATCCCTTTTCTTCTAGGTGGACCTGGCCAGGCCTGGGGCCCACCTGTCGGTGGCCCGGTCGCTTACCTCTACTGGGCGACTGACCCGTGATGGAGCAGAGCTCCTAAGCTTGGAACCAGGCGGCGCCAGCGGCAACTCCTAGGAGGAAGCGCCTCGGGCTACGGTGCTCCGACGGAGAAATCGCAGGCGGACTTTAGCTCGGGAGGAAGCTGTTGTCCGGCTGGCGCGGGGTGGAGTTGGGAGGTGAGCTTAGCTCAGCTTGGTTAGCTAGAGTAGGGGCTATTTGAGCTTGGTGATTTGGGGAAGATGAGGTTTGGCCGAGCTGGGGATGTAGAGGTCGCGGGTTGCTGCAAGGAGAGGAGGAGGTTGGGTGGAGAAAGAGCCCGGGCATGGCCTTTTTATATTCGTGGGGCGCGGGTCCTTGGGATGGCGAGGCGGAGGCTGCCGGTGAGGCCGTACACGGCGACGGGACGAGGCGGCGCAGCAGCGACAGAGGGGCGGTTGGCGTGGAGGAGCACGGCTCAATTGGGTGGCATCTGGAGCAAGTGGATGAGACGAGGGGGGTGGCGTGCTCGGCCTGGTCATGCCACTGGTGCGCACCGCGCGTGTCCAGAATGCGGCCGGCACGCGACCTGAGCGGCATGGGCTTGCCAGGAGGGTCCTCGGATGCACCCCGTTGTGTCCAATCGTGCCATTGACATGAGAGAAAGGAGGTTGACCCAATTTGCAAGAAAAGAGTTCCTCTAGTTTGTAAGACAAGGTTTCCATGGCTTGCCAAGGTCGGTTTGAAATGACCTTGGAGTTGAAGATTGTATAGCTTGGGTTAGCATTGAAGTGGAAAGGTTGGGGAGGGTGCCTGCCTGGATTAGGGACCCTGGCAAAATCTTTGGGTGCAAAAGAACAGGATTTGAGCTTAATTTCATGCGAGAGGTAGATTGGAGCAGATGTGTTTGATAGATTATCTGCCAAAATTTTGAATTGGACATGCACATGTTTTCGTACATTTGGGTCATTGGTACTAAGATGAGCAGGGTGGAATTTTCTGGGATTTTTTTGAGCAAAGATTGGGAGGGTTGTAGTTCAAGGTGAAATTTTGACCAAATTTCAAAGTTGAATGTAATCCAAGATTTTTGAACTGGACCTCCAATTATTATTTCATATTTGGGTGACAAATAAGTTTTAGACATTTTATGAAATTTTTCCAAAATTTTTGGATGGAATAAAACACATATGATATGGATTATAGTGGTTCTGCTTAGTGGTTAGTTATTTAAGAAATGGGTCGGCAGGTTAGGTTTTAGGGTTTCGAGCGACGGCACGACTGAGGTAGGGTATGGGGGAGGTTGGGATTTATATTTGGAGGGTCGGGAACAAATATGAGCTGGTTGCCGCTAGGGTTTGGGTTCGGATAGTGTTGTGCATATACGGTGCTTGTGTCGATTTAGGGTTTAGGGTTTCAGACACATGCGATGATGGGGTTGCGGCTTGGGTGATCTCATGAAATGACATGTTTTGAGAAAACTGAAATTCAAACATGCATGTCAACTTGATTGAAACACATACGCATATACGCGTCTTAGGCTTAGGTTTTCGAAAATTCGAGTCGTTGAAAATCAGGGTGTGACATTCGTCTTCATCGTTCGTGTAATTTGCTTGCCTTGATCTCTTCTTCGACGCTTGGGAAGCATAGAATTCCTCCAATTCCGCTTCTTTCTCCACTTCCTCTAGTTGCTCAAAATGCTCAAGTGGCATCTCGAGGGATATGCCTCGGTCTATTTCTGCCTCATCCTCAAGTCCAACCGACTCATCCATCATGCTCATGAACAAAGGCGCAGGCATCGACGAACTTTGAAAATTGATAGCCCCATCACTACATGAAATGAATGGACAATTACCAACTTTGTTCGAATTCGACCACATTCACATTGCTACACCTATAATTGAACCGAAAAAATCGAAAGAAAAAGAAATTTTTTTTTACCTATTCGGCATTTCGCCGAACACCTACTGGGGGTCGAGGTTACTCATCGTCGCGACGGGCATCGGGCCGGCCGGAGGGGCGAAGGAAGCAGGGGCAGCTGCCAGAGGGGAGAAGGGAGCAGGGGGAGACGCGTGGGAGGGGCCGGTCGCCGCCGACTTCCTCTTTCGGGTCGGCGTCCCCTTCGCGGCGTGCGCGGGCGGCAGCGCCCTTGCGTTGTGGCGGCTGCGGGGGGAAGCCGGAGGATGGAGTCGGCGTCGGCGCTGGCGGGATGGCGTCGCGAGCGACAGGGCCGCCGCTTAGCATGGCGCCCGCGTCATTGCCGCCAGAGCCAACGACGTGCTGGCCTAGGCGGTGGCGGGATGGCGCGGCGAGCGGCGCGGGAGGTGCGGGAGCCGGCGGGAGCTCGGGCCCAACGGCGGAATGGGACGCGGGGGTCGCGCCGGGGTCCATGGCGTCGTGGGCGGGCGCGGCGGGCGGCTAGAGGCGGCGCATCGGCGAGGCAGTGGCGGTGGCGTCGTAGGCGGGAAGAACGGGCGAGAGGTGAAACTCCATTCGCACCAAAAATTCCCAGGATACAGTGCACTGTAAAATCTTCCCCCCTTCCTCTAAATATAAAGGCTAGACTCCAGTTTTTAAAGTGCCCTTTAAAAATTTTAGGGATAGAGAGAGGTTTAGAGAATCTGCTAAAGTGGGATTTTGCCATTTATTTTTTATAATAACAGTTTTTTTTAAATACTAAGGAGATTTAGGGAATCTGCTAAAGTTGCTCTAAGCCTCTAAAATAAAAGTTGGCACTCCAAAGTAAAACCCATGCTATTTTAGGCTAGATTGCCAACTCCTAGATCCTCCACGACCTCACCCGCCGCCTCCTCCAGCTTTGCCGTTTGCATCCGCGAGGGTGGACAGCGTCGCCTCGCCTCGCCTCGCCTGCCGCCCACCGGGATCCCCGCCGGGTTTTGAGGGGGGGTTCGTCGCTGTTTCCAAGGTATAAGAGGAGACCTCCCGGAATCGGAGGCCCGGCTCGGATTGGACCCTGGCCGCCGCCGCCGCCGCCACTCCCCAGCCCGACCGCGAGACCTCGTCGCCGCCGATGGCGTCGTCGGCCGGTGACGAGTCTCCGGCCAAGCCCATCCTCCTGCACGGGGACCTCGACCTGTCGATCGTCCGGGCGCGGGGGCTCCCTAACATGGACATGTTCTCCGAGCATATCCGCCGCTGCGTCGCCGCCTGCCGCACGGCAACCTCCTGCGCGCCCAAGCAGCACCACGCTTCCAGCCGGGGCGTGGGAGGAGGGGCGCGCCACCGCCACCACCCGAAGATCATCACCAGCGACCCCTATGTGACGCTATCCGTGGCCGGCGCGGTGGTGGCGCGCACGGCCGTGATTCCCAACTCCGAGGAGCCGCAGTGGGAGGAGCAATTCTTCGTGCCGCTCGCGCACCGGGCCACCGTGCTCGAGTTCCAAGTCAAGGACAACGACACGTTTGGCGCGCAGCTCATTGGCACGGCCTCCGTCCCCGCCGAACATGTTGTCGCCTCGGCCGAGGAGGAGGTCAAGGGGTGGTTCCCCGTCGTCGGCACCAACGGCAAGACGTACAAGCCCAACACCGCGCTCTACCTCCGCTTCCGGTTCCGGCCGCTTGCCGCCAACCCGATATACCAGCGCGGCATCCCCGGCGACCCGGAGCAGCAGGGCATCCGGGATTCCTACTTCCCGCTCCGCCACGGCGGCCACGTGACGCTGTACCAGGACGCGCATGTCAACGAAGGGGACTTGCCGGATGTCGAGCTCGAGCCAGGGAACCTGTTCGAGCACAACAAGTGCTGGGAGGACATTTGCCACGCCATACTCGAGGCACACCATATGATATACATTGTCGGTTGGTCGGTGTACGACAAGGTGCGGCTCGTGCGGGAGCCGTCGCCGTCGAGGCCGCTGCCTCAGGGCGGCGACCTCACGCTCGGAGAGCTGCTCAAGTTCAAGTCGCAGGAGGGTGTGAGAGTGTGCCTGCTTGTGTGGGACGACAAGACGTCGCATGACAAGTTGTTCGTCAAAACGGTGGGGAATTGTAACCTAGTTTTGTGTCTAACTTTACTGCTTAGTTTGGGGGCTTTGGAACGTTCATGTATGCATTTGATGTTGACTTATTGGCAAGAAATTATTTTGATGTTGGTTCATAGATACGAATTTAGTATTTCCTAGGTTGGTGGATTTGAGTAATAGATATGAATTTAGTACTTGTTCATAAATACTTTCCATATTCATATTTACATAATGGGAAATTGAGGGTAATGGTGAACTGATGTTGACAAGTTGTTCATCGAAATGGTGAGGCATTATATTTTTATGTCTGATTTTACTGCTTACTTTGGGTACTTTGGAATGTTCCCATATGCATTTGATGTTGACTTATTGGCAAGGAATTCTTTTGATGTTGGTCCATAGATACGAATTCAGTATTGCACAGGTTGGTGGATTTGAGTCCATCCATGCGTCGAGTCAAGGAGTACTTGTAAATAATTTCTGTATCCGCATAAACATAATGGAATCAGTTGTAATGATGAATTGCTGAGTGTTCTAGACTTAAACATTGATCATAACCTGGATATTTAGCTTGCAAGAGTCCTCTCTGTTTTTGATTTGCCATAAACTATGACCATACATCTTATGAAAACTCACACCTCAGCCGTGTTTTCTGAATCTACTAAATAGGGTGCACAGTTTATCATCCCCGTCATAATTCATACATGATGTTCCTTTTGGCGTGTGGTTCTCTAAGGGGTTCTATGTGATAATATCTAAGAAAAGGTTCTTCTTTCTATGCTTTTACAGGGTGGCGTGATGGCAACACATGATGAAGAAACTAGAAAGTTTTTCAAGCATTCCTCAGTCATTTGTGTTCTTTCACCTCGGTATGCCAGCAGTAAGCTGAGCATTTTCAAACAACAGGCAAGTTTCAGGCAGTATGTTTGTAGCTATTATTATGAGGCAACTATCATTTTGAGTTCATATGGTGCCCCTTTTAGAATAAATTGAATGTTCTTAAAAAGCATAATGTGTTGGCCTCATATGGATAGTAAATGATGCAACTAAATTAACAGTTAGCTTTACTTGAATAATATCATGAGGCAACTATCATGTTGAGTTCAGAATAAGCATCATTTAAGTCTTCTGAATATCTTTTGTATTCTGCAGGCACTGATATGGTGTTTTTTTTGCCACATTTGGCAATCTTGAATTTCCGGCCTGCAGGTTGTTGGGACATTGTTTACACACCATCAAAAATGTGTGTTGGTTGATACACAAGCTCGGGGAAACAAGCGGAGAATTACTGCTTTCATCGGGGGCTTAGATCTTTGTGATGGGCGTTATGATACACCTCAGCATAGACTTTTTAAAGATCTTGACACAGTATTTAAAATGATTATCATAACCCTACATTTTCGGTGAGTCCTTTGCCAATATGTTCTACATAACTTCTCTATGCTCACCAAAATGGAGTCGAGGAAGTAAGCTTCTGGGAGGTGGTGCAATGCTGCAATGCATGAATGCCTGACTGCCAGTGCTTGGATATTTCTTGCACTGCATCGAGCTCATTGAGTTTTGGTCTTTCCATCATTATATGTATTCTCTTGATGCAGGCAGCCGCAAAAGGACCGAGACAACCATGGCATGATTTGCACTGTAGGATTGATGGTCCAGCTGCCTACGATGTCTTGACAAATTTTGAGCAACGCTGGAGAAAGGCATCAAAATTCCGTGACCGATTTAGAAAGGTATCTCATTGGAAAGATGATGCCCTAATAAAGCTGGAGCGTATCTCATGGATACTTAGCCCTTCGCCGAGTGTTCCAAATGATCATATTAGTTTGCATGTTTCAAAAGAAGAAGATCCTGAAAATTGGCATGTTCAGGTCTTAGCACTGCTCTTTTAAGTCCTGCTTCTGTTAATACTTGTGAAAATTTAGGCAGTCATTGATACATGTTAATTCTTCAGGTATTCCGGTCAATAGACTCTGGCTCTCTAAAAGGATTTCCGAGTGATTGCAAAGAAGCTTCAGGGAAGGTTAGTCTGGCACATCTTCATTTATTGACTTTTATGGTGGCAAGATTGAGAATATACTCATTGGCAATGTTCAATACATGTACAGCTCTGCTGAAGTTAGTGGTGTTATTTCTTCTTATTTTTCTTTCTCTTGTACCATTTGAAAATATGTTGTGGTATAGAGTAGTAGAGTACTAACTATTTAATGGACTTCTGCAGAATCTTGTGTGCCGAAAGAACCTGATAATCGATAAGAGCATCCACACAGCATATGTCCGGGCAATCAGATCAGCTCAGCACTTTATTTATATAGAAAATCATATTTTCTTGGTTCATCGTATGCTTGGCCATCCTATGTGAATTCAGGTTTGAGGTTTTCTTCTTTTGTATCCTGTCTGGGACTTGGCTTGTTGATAGGTATAGCTTAGCTTCCTAGAGTTGCCTGCATATTCTTCTGCTGCAAAAAAACACCAAAAATACATACACGCACACCATTATGTCCTTTTCTAATTATATTAGATAGGATACATTCTTTTTTTAATTTCTTTCATGATTTTGCTGCTGATGGTACTGTTGTGTAAATTCAACATCGATGTTTAATCTTATGACATACACAAACTGGAATTGATCTGTTGGGATGTTGCAGGTGCCGACAATCTGATACCAATGGAATTGGCCCTCAAAATTGCTAGCAAGATTAAAGCTGGCGAAAGATTTGCAGTTTATGTGGTCATACCAATGTGGGCCTGAAGGAGTCCCTACCGCAGCCTCTGTACAGGAAATTCTTTACTTTCAGGTAAGCTCCTATGTATTGTTAAAAAATAATAAAATCCAGCAGTTGTTGGCAATGTAATATGTAATGTGTTTATAGCCCTAAAAGTTGCAGCAACGTGATGTTAATTTTACTGTAATAACAACGTCCATATAGACCTATCATAATATTAATCCTAGCCTACTTGTCTGCTTCTGAGATATTCGGACTGGCGCCTTTTGTAAACTTTCAATTGTCCATGCCGCTGAAGGCAGGAAATATATCATAGACCTTGAGGGTACAGTAAATTTAATTTTGGGAAGCATGGACATTGAATTAGGATTTGGGGGCTTGGGAATATTACATCGGGGAATGCTTCGCTCATGATTCATCAAAATCTATTATCTACAGTCATAGTTGTCTGCCTGATGGCCGTTGATATGCTTGATTTGGCAAAGAGGATTTACAACGATGAACATAAGAGTGTATATTTACAGTGTGTCTGGTAGGGTCATCATTGTGTTTGTGAAGTGTGACAACCAACTTGTTAAGTTTGAAAGAAGTGTTTCACCTTCTTCGCAAAGCTAAAGTATTCATAGTTTGTTCTTTTATCTCCCAGGCTCAGACAATGGAGATGATGTATAGAGTAATCGCACAAGAGCTCAAGGCCATGAATATTGAGAATGCACGCCCTCAAGATTACTTGAACTTCTACTGCCTTGGGAATCGGGAAGAACCATCGTCAAATGGTAGCCCTGAGTCAGACAAATCTACAGATAAAAGTCCAGCGGTAATGAACTGTTGCCTGCTTCATTCCTTTATAGGAAGGAGCATTATCTGAAGTTGATCACTAGTATCAGTGTTAGTCTTACTGGTCATCACTTTTTCATTTTCTACTCCATGTGTGTGTGGTAAGATTAGTCTTTCCTCCTTAACTAAGAAATACAAAAAAAGGGTGGCTAAGGTGCTGTTCAACTACATATGGATAGCTTGCTAAAGAAATACTGATACATCATTGGTTTGGAAGGTTGTCTTCTTACACAAGGCTATTGGGTGGTTTACTGTTCTGTCTTTGGATGAAAATGGAAGTGTCAGTAACTTTACGATTAGGATGATACCTAATTACCAAAAATTGATTTAGCTAACTGGTACAGTAGGATCTTTTGTGTACCAGTACCAATGTTGTTCCAAATGTCTGTAGTTTTTACTGCCATATTTGTTGACTTTTGTGTTTATTCTGGCCTTGATTGTTGTGATTTATGATATCAGGGATGTCTATCTCGTTATTAGTATTAGGTGATATGCTATTGAGCTTTTGTCACTCGAACCTGGTTTTATGATCTGAACAAGTGAACATATGACTGAAGAATTGGCAAACATAATCTACTCATCATGAGCATAGTTCCACCCTTTCCTTTCCCAAGAGTTTAATACCATTTAACTTAATTATTTTCATTCCCCTTGTTCTTTAAATTCATAGGGCCTGGCTAGAAAATATCGGCGGTTTCATGATCTACGTTCATGCAAAAGGGATGATTGTAGATGATGAATACGTCATTTTGGGCTCAGCAAACATCAATCAAAGATCCTTGGCTGGTTCTAGAGATACGGAGATTGCAATGGGAGCCTACCAGTCCTCATCACGCATGGTCTACAAAGGGCGGTCACCCTCACGGCCAGGTTCGTCAATAGACTTTCTCCAACTTTATGAACATAGCTGAAACTTAACTTACCTTTTATGAGATAACAAAAAGGATTGCTTAAAATATTGTCATAGCTTTTGGATGTAGCTAATCCACTATATATCCCTTACTTTGTTTCCAGGTATATGGATATAGGACATCTCTCTGGGCAGAGCACCTTGGGATGGTCGACGACCGCTTCAAGGATCCTTCAAGTTGGACTGCGTAAGATTTGTGAATCAAATAGCTGAAGAGAACTGGAAAAGGTTCACAGCAGAAGAGATGAAAACGTTACAAGGACACCTCCTCAGATACCCAGTGAAGGTAGAGGCTGATGGTAAAATCGGTCCACTACCAGATCAAGAATGCTTCCCTGACGTCGGTGGCAAGATTTGCGGAGCTTCGACCTCACTCCCTGATTCACTGACAATGTAACATCGTCGCACACAAAATTGACTTTTTTCAGAGTTGACGCTGGTTCTTTTCCCCGCATGTAAACTCTGTAATTGTCTTGGGTGGGTTGGTGGTGGAGCAGAATTTTTAAATTTGTATCGTAGTTTGTGATCGCCCATAGTGTGGCAGAGGGAAAGCTCGAGTTGCTAATGGTGTTTGTAGAGTTGTGCTTTTGTAAGATTTTCTACAATCTGTACATGAAACCGACAGGCTCATTGATAGTGTACGTCATTTGTACTGCCAGTTATACATGTACAACCATTTTGTTCCGTGTAAGTTTTTTGATACTCACACGTAGCTCAGATACAAAAAATCACTTCACATAATCAGCTACATAATTCTTGATCGTCAAACATGTATTTTCTAAGTAATAGTTCTCCAAAAGCTATGGGAAAGAAAATCATCCGAAATCTATTTGAGCTGTCGAGCAAGCAGTAGCACTAGTCCCATCCACGATCTCCCTCAGTATTGCGCCTCTCTCCT
The DNA here is from genome assembly GCA_019208055.1 of Stipa capillata. Taxonomy (NCBI): domain Eukaryota; kingdom Viridiplantae; phylum Streptophyta; class Magnoliopsida; order Poales; family Poaceae; genus Stipa; species Stipa capillata. The sequence continues at coordinate 267,812 of JAGXJF010004415.1, forward strand.
CACTCCATTGCCGCTCCTGCCGCGACGCCACCATCTACCGGTCCCAGCCCCTTGTCCTGGACATGCTCATGCCTGAGCAGCACGACGCTCCGCAGCGCTGTGCACGCGCGCCTGAGGAACCTCAGGCGCCCTCTCATTGTTGGAAATAATGGATGGCTTATCGTTAATTTATTCCGAGAATACGTACCAGATTGAACATCACTATCACGTCTACGCAAATTCTACCAGCCATTAACAGATTAATAATTAGTACTAACACTGATCAAGAACTTAATGCCTAGCTATACTAGATTAGACGTAAATCCGCCAGGCAAAATAACGGTGGCACATATATCACAGAGTAAAGATGGATTTTCTTACTCATGAATAGAGAGTTGATGTCGCGAGCGAACGTAGTCGAAGGAGAGGTGAAGAGATGAGCCGTGCAAGCACAGTGAAAAAATGATCGATGGTGTTATCTACCAATAAATAAAGATGCATTTTTAGATGTATTTCTATATACACGTGACTCAAGGCACACGCACATATAATGTATATATAGCATTTCTTCTTCTTGCTATTTCATCTAGCGAGATCATGTGGTCATCTCTTATATGTTGATTTTCTCCTAGGTCAACTGATAAGGTGGGACTAAAATCCCATCATCACTTTGGATAACAGTCGGGCAGGCGAACCGTGGACCGGTCGTAACCCCAACGTAGCTTCCAGGAAGTTGCATATGATGCGTAATTGGGAGAGGAAGACATCCCGTGAGAATGGTTCTGTTGCCATCCCCAACCACACTGGTCGTGATACTCCTTACCCGCCCAACGGCCCACGCATACGCTTATCAAATGTAAATATTTTCTTCAATTATATGGATACAAATCCTCTTTAAGAAAAATGGGACATAAATCACACATCACTGTGTATCGGTGGATCATCCTCTTCTCCGTCATCCAAGTGTCCGAATCAATTTCATGTCATATTGAATTAGGTTTTGTCGAGTCATGGGAGAAATCATCAAAGCGCGGCCAACTTATGTGTATCCTCCTCTTTGTAGGGGAAGGTATTTCATGCCACCAGCTTTTTCTGAAACTACTTCCTCTCCTGATGTAAAACTTGTTGATCATTGTAACCAATTTCATTTTCAACCAAGAAAGACGCAACATGGTCATTATTACCGTCTATGTCGAAATGTTTATTAACTTCGGCGTGCTATCTCCACATGAGACCTGTTAAATAAGTCTGTTGTAGAACTCTAATTGTTTGGAACCGAAAGCACCTTCTTTTGCATTCACTGGCCGTCATTCTCCTTGTTTTAATTCCACATTTAAGATGGAACATGTGTGTGGCGATCCTACACATCACTGCATGGTGTAGTGTGTCAGTCTTTGGCTTATTGTCAGTGAAACTTTGTTTCACCAACAATATGTCCATTAGAATAGTACAACAGAAGCATTGTATGACTCACTGATACAATACATACTTATATTACATCTCAACAGAAATATAAAAGTTTCAACTTGCATAAGATAAAACTATATATATGACATAAGTGTCAAGTCTGTGCAAAGTGAAAGACCGAAATAACAGCAAAATAGAGATTTCTGCACGTACGACCAATGTTCCTATACTACAACTTGCTTCAAGCCCGCTCGGTATTGTGTGCCTCGCCGAAGTCAAAGTAGTAATTGACTCCCACCTCTTCTTCGCCCATTGTTTGCTCCTCCATCTCTTCCTCTGGCTTCTGCGAATACTCGACCACCTGCTCTACCGACTTGTAGCCTAACAAATGAGGTTTTATGTAGGGGATGAGTACAGAAGGTACTCAACAAGTTCATGAATAGCAAAATATATTTGAATGATTATTTCTACTAGGACAACAGTCCTCAAAGAGCTCGTCTCGAGGTCTTGCTGCATACGGTACACAAGCAATATAATCCACCAAACACAGGACGTAGGGTATTACCTCTTCCCGAGGGCCTGATCCTGTATAAACTCTGTATCCTGTGTGCACCCATCTAGATCTCCTACGCGTACGCCGTCCCATGTTCATTATTGCCAGATCAAAACACCGATAAGGGACGACACAGGGACTTGGAAAATTAGGAAATGAAGAGAGAGGGCTAGAGGAACAGCGGGACTTAGGAAAAATTGGGGCTACAGAGTTAGGGTTAGAGGGACAGATGGCCGGGGGTTGGCATATCCATAGCTTGCCAGGCCTAGTTGGTTGGAAAAATAACTAGACAGTTTTGGTAAAAAAACATATGTGACTTAAATTTTTGAAAGAACCATATGTGATAATCCTTATCACATACGTTCTTTTGGTGTATCGTCTGTGGTAAGGCATCTGAGATAGTTCTTTATGTAGTAATGTGGGAACCACTACCAAAAGGATGTAGCTTACAGCCCGGCTAAATTAATTGTTAAGAGTAGTTAGAGTTAGGATCTGAAAAACAACCCCCGTTACACTCTCCTCGGGCAGAGAAACTCTAGCCGCCAACGCCACCTCCCTCCTCTTCATGCCACCGGGCAAAGCCCGTGTGGCAGAAGGTGGTAGCGGGGCCATCTCCCTCGCCCCAGTGCTTGCGCTGCTGTGGCGAGGCGTCGGTGGCTGGTGGCGGTCTTTCTTAGGTGATGCTCCGCATGGTGGCTTGCGAGGTAGGCGGCAGCGCTGGCTCCGGCTTGGCCAACGACGAGCATCAACGAGTGGCTCACGTGTGGTCTGCTCACCATAGTGTGGGTGGCTAGATCTATGGTGTTTGTAGCTTCTTGATGGCCTTGGCGGCCTCCATGTGGCCGCGTGCTACGAGGACGGCTTGTGTGGCGGGCGAGGCTGGCTCCGGCCCGGCCGATGACAAGCATCTACAGGTGGCTGGCGTGCTGGTCTGGCTACCCCAACGCGAGGTGACGGTGCAGATCTGGTGCAGGTGCGGCTCTAGGTCTGGACTACATTGGCTCAGCGGCGACCTTCGGGCAGAGGAGCAGCGGCCAGTGGCGGGCCTGGTGGCTGTTGGCGTGCTTGGCTGGGCCAGAACCGATGATCGTGACGTCCGTTGGGCACCGTCACCTCCGTGGAGGCATCATTTTGGAGCTGCAGCACCCCACCCTTCCCTGGGTTTGTGTTTTTTCTCCAGGGACAACCTCGGTTTCGGGCTTTCTAGATCGAGTGATGGCGGCGCTCCTGCATCGTTCACCTCCTTGATGGCATCATCTTTGAGCCAGCCACAACTGAGGGGACCAGTGGTTGGTAGAAAGGATGGCGTGGCGACTCATGTGGCAACGATAATCGTGACGAGCGGTGTTGGGTCACGGCATGAAATTTGGCGTCGGCTAGTCGGAGTAGCTGTTGTGTCTCCCATGCACCATTTCACCGTGTCGTAGTGAAGTCGGAACTGCCATGTCGTGGTGGACAAGAAGGCGGTAAATATGAGTTACTGATGGTGGCTTCAATGGGCAGCTCTTTCTAGCAGTTGAGATTGACCCAGTCGATGCAAGTCTTGCATATTTCTCCTGCGAGGCTCCTCGTCGTAATCAAAGTTGCTTTGTCATCGACATGGTGGGCGACCGTGGTGACTTGGCTTGCATGGGCTTTGGTGCTGCGATGTAGCGATCAGTGCTTCGATGGTTGCCAATGGTGAAGTCGGGGTCGCCAGTTGGTGGGGTGACTAGGTGATGATGATGGCCTAGGTGTCTTCGGTGGATCAATCTTCTTAGCATTGTGTGTTGAGTTTATGTTGTCGTGACTATGTCGATTTAGATGTGTTGTAAAATTGATCTTCATTTGATTTTTCTCTAATTAATCAAGTAACTTTTTTCGATTTAACTAATTTATTGAGGCAATTTGTCTCCGTTTTTTGAAAGGGAGGAGGTACAGTCCTTCGCAACAAAAAGCAAAAATAGGAAGAAGCAGAGTGCTCGGTTTGTAGATATTAAAGTTACCACATCTTTTAAAATGTGTATTTTTGTGTGATGCATTTGTATGTGTAAACTTTTACATGTACCTAACTTGAATAGGTAGAAGGTCTTTTTGCCTCTCTTTTTTTTAGCTCTCGGTTGTCTGAAATGTTTTTGAATCTTAGTCATTTTTGTAAGTCCTAACCATTCCATCATCATATCACTTTACATATAATATACAGACTAAAAGTTGTAATAACATTTTACTAAAATTATATATTTTTGAGACTATAATCTTAGATTTCTGGCGTTGTGCAATTTTAAACTATCGAAATTTATGAAAATGTTAAGCACCTGAGCATTAGTAAAACCCATTTTTTTTAATGTCCTTTTCTGGTTAGATGGCATTTCAACTGGTATGCAGAGGAGATGCAGAGATTATTGTTGAGAGTAAGAATGGAATCGAGACAGTGATTGTAAAATGAATCAGTGAATCCTTTATTGATGATGAATTGTTCTTATATACTGTTACAAGGGGCGTCAGTTCCGTACGAGGCGTCCGTTCGGAACGACGCGACGATTACAAGAGGCAAACCGTTCGACGGTTAGAAGTAGGGATTAACTAAACACAAATTAATCCTAACACTCCCCCTAATCAATACTTCTCCTCGAGCAAAACATCATCTTGATAAAGTTTCCTCCAAAAACCCTGTGGGAAAAAATATGAGGAATGATACTTGATATGCTGTGAAAAACTCCTTTAAACCCAGTGGGAAAATAAGGAGAAAATGATACAACATATAATTGTAATTGTCTCTTTGTGAACTCACATGAGAAAAACCTGTTAAGGGAAAAATCATAAGTGAGTTTAGAGAACAATCGATATGTCTTGTATACCTTCTCAAAAACCCCGGTAAGGAAAATAGAAGATATGACATATATTTTGTGTTGATATTGCCTCATTAAAAACCTTTTATGAGAAAGCTTGAGAGAAAACTCATAAAGGGAAAAGAGTGCAATATGATGTACGAACAGGTTAATTATCAGAGAGTAACTCCCCCTGATTCTTGCAAATCTTGTAGTCGTCGCATACCAATTCCATGAACGAACTTTTGGAACGTTGAATTTGGTAAAGACTTAGTGAACAAATCTGCGAGATTGTCACATGATTTGGTTTGCAAGATGTTTATCTCCCCACTTTGTTGTAACTGATGAGGATAAAACAATTTAGGGGCAATATGTTTGGTGATATTGCTCTTTATGTAACCTGTTTGCATCTGAGCAACACAAGCGGTATTATCTTCATAGATAATAGTAGGTGATTCAATAGAACCAAGACCACATGATTGTTGGATGTGGTTTATCATTCTGCGAAGCCACACGCATTCACGTGATGCTTCATATAGGGCAATAATTTCAGAATGATTCGTGGATGTGGCCACTAAAGTCTGTTTGGAAGACTTCCATGAAATGGCCGTTCCACCATGTAGGAACACAAAGCCGGTTTGTGATCTGGCATTATGGGGATCAGATAGATATCCAGCATCGGTGTATCCGATTAGATTTGAATCTTTACGAGATTGATAATATAGACCCAAATGTTTAGTACCTTGGAGGTAACGTAAGACTTGCTTGACTCCCGTCCAATGACGTTTGGTTGGAGTAGCGCTGTGTCTCGCTAATAAGTTTACTGCAAATGCGATATCAGGCCTGGTGCAATTTGCAAGATACATTAGAGCTCCAACAGCACTAAGATATGGGAATTCAGATCCCAATATATCTTCTCCATCTTCCTTTGGTCTAAAAGGATCTTTCTCTACGTCTAGAGATCGAACAACCATAGGAGTCTTTGATGGATAAGATTTGTCCATATTGAATTTCTCCAATATCTTTTGGATATAAGCAGCTTGGTGTACAAAAATTCCTGAGTGAAGGTGCTCAATTTGTAGCCCTAAGCAAAATTTAGTTTTACCTAAATCCTTCATCTCAAATTCCGTCTTTAGATGATCACGTGCTTCATCAATATCTTGTGCGTTACCAATGATATTTAAATCATCAACATACACGGATATGATGCAAAATCCGTTCGAGGATTTCTTTATGAACACGCATGGGCAATCATCGTTATTCGTGTATCCCTTTTGAATAAGGAATTCGCTAAGTCGATTGTACCACATTCGACCCGATTGTTTCAAGCCGTATAATGACTTGTTAAGTTTTACACAATACATGTTGCGTTTAGCGCTTGGATTCGGAAGTGGGATTCCATCGGGAACCTTCATGTATATGTCCGAATCAAGTGACCCATAAAGATATGCAGTCACTACATCCATCAACTGCATAGATAGATGATTTTGCATTGCCAGTGATATTAGGTATCGGAATGTTATTCCACTCATTACTGGAGAGTATGTTTCGTTGAAATCAACGCCGGGTCTCTGCGTGAACCCTTGTGCTACGAGCCTCGCTTTGTATCTCACCACTTCATTGTTTTCGTTCCGTTTCCGGACGAATACCCATTTGAATCCCACCGGGAAAACATTGGGAGGAGTAGGCATTGCTTTTGTAAATACCTCTCTTTTATTGAGCGAAGCTATCTCTGCTTGGATTGCTTCCTTCCATTGATTCCAGTCCGAGTGTTTTTGACACTCTGCCATGGTCTTGGGATCTGGATCAGATTGAAGGTTGTTTGCAATCTTTGTGGAGAAGTAAATGTCGACAATCGTAGTCTTACGGTTATATGATTCTCCAGAATCAATGTAATTGGTGGAAATTTCATTATCCCTTGGTGACTGATCTTGATTTCCCAATATGATCGAGTCAGGATTTTCCGATGTCCCAGCTTCTAGATTTGAGTGCACTCCTAAGCTGGGTTGTGGAGTTTGGATTTCATTTACAATTTCAGAAGGTTTCTTCTGTTTCCTTTGTTGCTTGCGTGAAGCTGAATCCTGTTTTGCAGCAGTACTTCTCCCCCTCTTATTATTGATGGGGAGTTGAGTGGTTTCTTTTGGAACTTCCACTCTTTCGGGTGCATTTGCAGCAGGATTGTAGGATTTTGTAACTCCTTTGTAATTTGTAAATGAATCTGGCAAGTTGTTTGCAAGATGTTGCAAATTTATGATCTTCTGAACTTGGAGTTCAGTCTCTTGAGTACGTGGATCAGAGGAGGAAATACCTTGGGCATTCCAATCGATTTCCTGGCATTCTTTTTGGTACTTGATATCTCCCCCTAATGCCGGGAAATGATCCTCATTGAAGATGCAATCAGCGTAACGGGCAGTGAATAGATCCCCGGTGAGAGGTTCTAGGTACTTGATTATCGACGGAGATTTGTACCCCACATAGATCCCCAATTTTCTATGTGGTCCCATGGATGTACGCTGAGGTGGTGAGATGGGCACGTATGTGGCGCATCCAAATTTTCGCAGATGGGAAATGTTTGGAGGATTTCCACGTACTAGTTGCAGTGGGGAAGAGCTGTGGTAAGCAGTTGGGCGCAATTGTATCAAGTCAGCAGCGTGTAAGACTGCGTGACCCCAACAAGTAGTTGGTAGACTGCAATTGTGTAGTAATGGTCTTGCGATAAGCTTAATCCTCTTGATAAGTGCTTCGGCTAAACCATTTTGTGTATGGACGTATGGTACGGAATGTTGAACTTCTATCCCTAAAGCCATGCAATAATCATTGAAAGCTCGAGAAGAAAATTCCGCAGCATTATCCATGCGAATGGATTGGATTCGGTGCTCAGGATAATGAGCCTTTAACTTAATAATTTGACTCATGATCTTTGCGAAGGCATGGTTTCGTGTGGAGAGAAGGCACACATGTGACCATCGAGTTGATGCGTCAATTAAAACCATGAAGTACCGAAACGGTCCAGATAATGGTTGTATGGGACCACAAATGTCTCCTTGAATGCGTTCAAGGAAGTTGAGTGGTTCCACGTTAATCTTAAGGTGCGAAGGCCTTAGTATTAACTTTCCAGTTGCACATGCGGTGCAAATGAAATCCGAATGTTGAGGAAGTTTAGCATTATTCAAATTGTGACCAATGCAATTGCCGATAATTTTTCTCATCATCCCTATGCCGGGATGACCAAGGCGATCATGCCAAGTTTGGAATGCATCAACATTCTGAAAAATTACCTTGTATGCAACATGTACTACGGGTTTAATATATGTGTAGTACAATCCGGATGTTAAAGAGGGAATTCTCTCAAGAACTTGTTTGCCATATCCGTTGTTTTTAGTTAAGAGGAGAAATTCCTCTTTGTTGTCGTCATGGGTTTCGATATGGAAACCGTTCTGACGGATATCTCTATAACTTAGTAGAGTACGAGTTGAATCGGGGTATAGCAAAGCATCCTCGATTATTACTTGTGTACCCATAGGGAGAGTAATTATGGCTCGTCCTGAGCCAACGATTACGGCATCGCGTCCGGCGATTGTTAAAATTTCTCCTTGTCTCTTAGTGAGATTTTGGAAATATTTTAGTTCCCTAAGAATAGAGTTTGTGGTACCACTATCCACAAGGCACATTTCCTCTTCCATCGGATTGTTTCCCGTAGAAATCTATATATAAAAATGAAGAATTTAGTATAAAATTCTTAATTGGATATATAGAACATACAAATGTACTTAGATACATAAGTACTATTACAATACTGTAATTTACAACATATGTCTTGAACATATAATAACTACAATATTGTCTTAAGTAATACGACAACAACATATCAATTAATTACAACATAATAATATGCTATGGATGTTATAGTAATAAGGACGGAGTGGGGAGATTTATTCAAAGTCTCCAAACATGTCATTCGAAGCGAATTCGATGATCATGTTCTCCGTGTTCATTGGATCATCGTCTTGTTGGAGATGCTTGTTGTCCTGGGGTTCTGGAAGAACAGCAGTGGAACAATCGATTTCCTTGGACTTGTCGGTCTGGAGGTTGAAGTGTGCTTCAAACTTGGATCCTTGAGGTTGCTTCTTGCGTCCCACGGATTGTAGGTAGAGATCAACGAGGTGTCGAGGGGTGCGGCATTTTTTTGGTGGAATGCTTGTAGCATCCACACTTTTGGCAAACTTGTGATTTGTCAAATTTAGGCTTTTCAATGCCTTTCCCCTTATCCATGGCACGTGGCTTCTTCTTCCAGTTCCGTTTGCGCTTTCCATTGTAGTTCTGCTTTTGGTTCTTGGAAGAGCCAGCAGACTTATTACCATTCTGAGCATTGTGATGTACCTCTGGGAGCGGAGCAGCGCCTACATTGCGCTTATGATGGTTCCTCAAAGTGAGTTCATCATGCTTTTCCGCTTGCAGGAGGACATGTATAAGGTCAGAATGGGTTTAGAATTCCTTAGCGCGGTACTGGTGCTGCAAGATCCTGTCGGAGGGAAGCATTGTTGATAAGGTTTTTTCAATCTTATCTGCTTCGGTGGGTGCTTTCTCGCAGAAACGCAGCTTAGAACAGATTCTGTGAACGGCATGGTTATATTCTTCAATGGACTTGAAGTCCTGAAGCCGAAGTTGAACCCAATCTTGAGTTGCTTCGGGAAGGATAACCGCTTTCTGCTGTTCATATCTTGTTTTAAGTGCTTGCCATAGTGCACGTGGATTTTCTTCCATCAGGTACTCAAATTTGAGGTCCGGATGGATATGGTGCCTCATAATGTATAAGGCAGCATATTGTTGAGGATCTCCTAATGCGGCTACTCCCTCAACGGGAGGGTTGATCGTTGCTACAATGCTGCGGGATGCAAGAGCGATCTTGACATCCATTGCCCATGTAGGGTAGTTGTGGCCATCGAGCGCGAGCTCTTCGAATTCTTTGGCCATCTTGATCTACATAGAATTAAACCATAGATTTGATTAATTTACTTAGGAGTAAATCAAGGTATCGTAATGGTTATGTTGTAATAGTTGTGCAAAATTCTGAAAATTCAAGTGAAAACTTGAAGTATGAAGTGTAGATCTTTGATTGTATAGCATAATCACTTTGAAGATAATCACCGAAACGGTGTAGATCTTGTAGTAATAGATAGCATAATCTGACGAGCGTCAGTAGATGCTTTCAAAATCTATTACGTTGTTATATGCTATATTTCAAATATTTGGAAGAGCACATCTTTAAAAGTAATGGTGGATAATCTGCAATGAAGCAGTAGATCTCATTACTTCGTGATTCACAAATATATAAGATAATCACTTTGAATTTTGCGTCGTAATTCTGCTTGAATTAAGCCAATAGTGTTTGGGAGCATTTTGGGCTTAATTAAGGTGAATTACCGTATAGTTTTGCAAGAAATTCTATCTTGATTGCAAAATTATACGAATTATAAATAAAGTGCATGTTATAGGGATTGCAAACAACGCAAACACATTTGAACATGGACTTCATATAACATTTACATAGTTCTGAAATTGAAATTACATAACAGGAACATTACTGAAATGTAAATATGAACAAGCACAGGGGCCTAAACATAACAGAACTATTAAAAACAGTACTATAAAGGACTTAATAGCAAAACCCGAGAAAAACAGGGGGTTTCTGCTGAAATGGGGCTGCCAGCCGAATGGACTAAGCCAACCTGGGCCGCAGCCCAGGCGGCCTTGTGGCCCATTTGGGCTGGCTATGAGGCGCGCAAGGGGGGCAGGCCACCCAACCTGGGCCCGGGCCTTGCTGGCCTTTCGGCCGGCCCAGGTGGGTGCGCCAGAGGGGGCGGCGGCATATGGAGGCAGGTGGCCGGGCGGTTAGGGTTAACCCTAACCCCCAGGCACCCGGTGGCGGCGGCTATGAGGAGGCGGCGGCTCGCGGGCGACCAGCGGGGCCGAGCGGCGGGCCGAGGCGGGGGCCGTGGCACCGGCCAAGGCGGCGGCCGCGCGGCGGGCCGAGGCGGCGGCCGTGGCGCCGGCCAAGGCGGCGACCGAGCGGCGGGCCGAGGCGGCGGCGCCCAAAAGCGGGCGGCGTCGGCGCCCAAGGCGGACGGCGGCGGCGCCAAGGCGGACGGCGGCAACGCCAAGGCCGTGGCGGCCGGTTCCATGGCGGCGGCGACCGGCCACGGTGGCGGCGACGCTCCTACTCCCCCTCCTTCCTCCGGTCCCCCCCCTTCCTTCGGTCCCGCCGCCGCGGCCTAGCGCGGGATGTACTCCTCCCCGTTGGAGGAGGAGGAGGAGGCGGCGCCGGCGACGCCATTGGCGAGCCCGAGAGCGGCGGGCCTCCAAGTGCCGGCGTGAGGGGCCCGGAACGAGCCGGCGAAAGGGGCGATGAACCGGCGGCGTCCGGTTGCGCGCGGAGGCGCGTCGGCGACAGGGGTGGGTGATGGAGTCGGGGCCGGCTGCGGCGGCGCCGGGGCCGCCTCGAGGCCGAAGCTGGGTGGCGGCGGCGGAGGCGCAGCAAGCTCGCCGGTGGGCTCGGAGGCAGGGGCAACTGCCGGCATTGGAGGGCTCGGACACGGGTCCCATCCGTGGATCGGGCACCAGGTCAGGGCGGCAGCCGGGGCGGGCCAGGGCCGCCATAGCGAGGGGATGCGCGGCGGCGAGGCCGCTCCGGTGGCCGGGGCGGCGGAGGCCTGCGCCATGGCTAGCAGCCGAGAAGGGTTGCCGAGGCGTGCTGCCATCGTTGGGTGACTGAGGCGGCGGCGACTCCATGCATGGCTACGGGAGCCACGGCCGTGGTCACGGCGTCCACGACGAGGAGCGAAGGGACGGCGACGGCGGGCAGCGAAGCGAGGGTGGTGACGGCGAACTCCCCTGAGGAAGTGAAGGAGGAGCGCAGCGAGGAAACGAGGCATCGTCCTCACCTTTCTTCTTCCTTCTTGCTTCTGGACTTCTTGCTTCTTCTTGCTCTTTTCGGTAGAACTTCAGTGCGTGATAACGTGTTGAGAGTAAGAATGGAATCGAGACAGTGATTGTAAAATGAATCAGTGAATCCTTTATTGATGATGAATTGTTCTTATATACTGTTACAAGGGGCGTCAGTTCCGTACGAGGCGTCCGTTCGGAACGACGCGACGATTACAAGAGGCAAACCGTTCGACGGTTAGAAGTAGGGATTAACTAAACACAAATTAATCCTAACAATTATTAGGTTCAAACTACACTGAGTTCTGGACCTAATGTGGTGGACTGGATCGTAAGAGACGGGTTGCCAGTAGAGATCTGGCCTGGGCAGCTGGGCTACATACAAGCCTACGGCTTATCAACACTGGCCCATGGACGACATTTCTGCAACTCCAGCACTCCAGCAAGCAGGTACGTTTCCCAAAAAAAAAGCAGACAGGTATGTAAAATCGTTTTTCCCACTTTCTAAAAAAGAAGAATCGTTTTTCCACACCAAGTGGCATGCTTGGGGAGCAATCTCAAAACCAAAGAAGAATCGTTTTTCCCTGAAAAAAAGGTGCACTAAAATGCGACGGCCTGTGATTAGAGATTGATCAGATGGATAAAAAAATGTGATTTATGCTTAAGAAATTTTGAGTCACCCCGAGACGTGTAAAGAAAAGTCGGTAAACATCCGTGAGTATATAGCCATGTCCTGCGATCCTTGCTTTGCAATGAAATGCTTTACGGCTGTAGGATATTGGGGAACTCGTTATATTCACATCTATTTCATTGCAATGTAGAAGTACTTCTTGTTTCAGGAAACAAAAAACTTAAACATTTATTTTCACATTTGATACATTATAAGAATCAGCTAAATGAAATCAACAAAAAGGACGTACAGTTTGTATACGAGCTTAAGTCATTATAACTCTTTGTATACGCACACACAACCAATCAAACTTGATTACCAACGTGTCCATATAATTGCAGACGTGGCGTTCCACCGGCCTAGCTGGAGTACGCCAGGTGTATCTTTATGTCCGACGTGGAGAAACCGTTGAAGTTTGAGCCGGACGCGGTGGTGTAGGCGCCCATGTCGTCGAACACGAGCCAGTCCCCGACGCCCATCTCCGGCAGCTGGTACCCGGTTACCACCGTGTCGAGGGAGTCGCACGTCGGCCCGAACACCGTCGAGGCGTGCGTCTCGTCGCCGGGGCGCGCGGCGGCGAGCGGCCTCGGGCGCGGCACGTAGTGATCCATGAGGATGCAGCTGAGTGAGCCGTAGAGGCCGTCGTCGATCCAGTACTCACGGACCTCGCCGCGCGTGCGCTTCCCGATGACGCGCGCGGCGAGCGTGAACGCCGTCTCGGCGAAGTACCTCCCCGGCTCGCCGATCACCTCCACGCACGGCAGGTCGCCGAAGTACCGCGAGAGGGCGGCGTTGATGACCACCGCCGCCTCGTCGAACGTGGCGCCGGCCATGAACCCGCCGCCGATGTCGAGGATGCGCATGGGCGGCATGCCGAGGGCGGCGGCCGCGTCGAACGCCGCGCGCGCGGCCTCGATGGCTCCGCGGTACACGTCGGTGCGGGACGCGCCGCTCCCGACGTGGAAGGAGACGCCGGCCACGTTGAGGCCCGCGCGCTGGGCGGCGCGCAGGAGCGGTACCACCTCGTCTTCGTGCGCGCCGTACTTGGTGCCGAGGTCGACCTTGGCCTCGCCGCCGTCGGGGCCCTTGATGCGGAGGATGAGTTCGCACTTGGGGTGGCAGCGCTTCACCTTGGCCACTTCCTCCTCGGAGTCGTACGTGGTGAGGTTGACGCCGACCTCCGCGGCGTACTCGAGGTGCGCCTCGGGCTTGCACGGGTTCGCGTACACGATGCTCCCGGGCTCGACGCCGAGCGCGAGCACGGCCTCGATCTCGGCGCGGCTGGCGCAGTCGAACCCGGCCCCGAGCGCTGCCAGTGCGCCGAGGAGCGCCGGCTCCGGGTTGCACTTGACGGCGTAGCAGGGCCGCACGCCGGACAGCGCGCGGCGCCAGCCCCTGTACAGGTCGACGACCCTGGCGAGGTCGAACACGTAGAAGGCGCTCCGCACGGCGCCGCCGCCGGGGGCGCCGGCCGCGATGATGGAGCGCATGAGCCCCGTGACGGCGTCCTTCTCCTTGAGCACGTCGCGCCTGAACGCCAGCACCTTTCTGCTCTTCACCCCGGGCGCCACCAGCACCGCCTGCATGGGGCTTCCTCCAACCATGGCGACGACGACCACGACAATGATGTATGTGATCACACTCACAATTGAGAAAAACAAACCTAGCTTGTTGCCAGCAAAGCTGATGCCAAATGCAGCGAGAGGATCGTACGCTTAGTCGAATGCTTCTTGGTGTGTGTTGCGATGAACTCGGTGGCTTTATATACAGTGCGCTAAAGGAACGTACTGGTCGGGTTAGGTGGGCGCTGTGTCTGGCTGCGCGGTCAAATCGATCACACGAGATGGCATGCGACGCAGTGGCAGGTGTGCAGAGCCCCTACAGCTGCGCGGCACGAACGCACGGTAGGTAGAGCTAACGGGGGCCGGCGTTCGGGTTGTCGCCGGTTCCTTTCCTCTTTGAAACGGCAGATTCGTGTGCGTTTGTGGTGTGCGGCACAGCGACTATGAACGTTTCGTCCTTTTATTCCCCGGTTCTGCTTCGTTCGTTCCGAGACTCTTCCGTGGTCCTCTCCGAGACTCTCGGGTCAGGTCAAAGAAAACGGGAAGGAGCTGTGCACGGTGTTCGTGATTGGAGGCACTTTAAAAGGGTTATTTATATATTATATTATAATACAATCAGCACGTTTTAAAAAATACGCAGTTGCAGTGCCGATGCCGGGGCGCAGCCTTGGTGCTTGTGGGCGTCCGAACTGAGCCGCACCCAAGCTCAGTGCCTGTCCGCTGGACGTTTCGTGTTGGGCCCTGGACCTAAGACCTTCACAGGCTAGCCCAAATTTGTTTAGGTCTAGTTTTTTCTATTTTCAATTTTGAGATTACTTACCACATAATATAAGACGTATTTTGATTGGTTAAGATAGGGCTTTGATTAACAATTTCTCTATTAATATGTGGTTTATGTGATATAAGATTGATATTATTAGATTCGTATTCAAAAATATTTATTTATGATTTTAATTTTGTATCACATAAACCACATATTAATAGAGTAATTATTAGTCAAAATCTTATTTTAACCAATCAAAATATATCTTACATTATGTTAGGAAAGAGTATTTCTCTAGGGCTAGTTCCTTTAGCAGAGATCACCAAAGACCATAGACCTAAAATTTTGCGGATTGGTTTGGTAAAATTTGCCAAGGCTGATGTTTCGTTCGCTAACAATAAAGGCAGCAAAGTGGTTGCCTTACTGAAATGTCGTCGGTATCAGCAAATTTGGTAGCAAACAGAACGGAGGCAAAATTATTTGGGAGTATTTAGGAAGCCTACGAGCGACTTTTTTTTTGCAGAGTACTTAAATTCTCGTTCTTTAGATATCCTTTCAATCGATGTACACTTCTCATCTTAAATGATCATATGAATGATTACGAAGAAAAAAAAATATACTTTTGGTCTTTCAACTATTACATCGGTTTAATTTACACCCCGAGTTTCGATATTATTTCATTTGCACCTTCAATTAGTAAAACAGTTTAAATTAGGTCCACAGTTCGGTTTTGTGGGTGGTTTTAGACGGTGTGGTTGCCACACCATCAATATTTACCACATTTATCTTCATCGGACAATAGACCCCACATGTTAGAAATAAGGAAAATTAAAACCCCTATTTTTCTCCTTTCTCTCTCATATCCCTCTTCTCTATATTCTCCTCCCTTCAGCCACCCAACTCTAGCCATCGAAGAGCACTCAAGGAGGGGCAGTGTGCCTGATTTGGTGTTAGGGTCCAGGATTTAAAATCGATTAAATGAGATAGCAACTTAAGCAATCAGTACCCGAGCCGTTAACCATACGAGACGTCGCTCTGTCCTTCGTACGTGAGATGCATAGTAAGGAGAGGAGTGCTATGGAGAAGTTGTCGAGAGGAATAGGTGCTCACGGTCGACGCAGACAAGAAAGGGAGGAAGTGAACGATGACGGCCGGAGTTGACAGATAGAGGCCTTGGGGTCACACGATTGGACTGCAACGGCTCTTCGTTGCGAGAATAGACGTGTGACAATGCGGAGGGTCGTCCACGTGCTTCGGGAGCGACGGCAACCCAAACGCGGCAAGTAGTCGTCAGCGACCTGTCCCTACGCTCTGATCACGCTTGCTGCATGGAGGGAGAGGTTTGACCAACAAAACCAATTGGTCAGCAGTAGGGGAAGACAGCTGAAGCAGTGCACTTCCATGCAGGGAAAGCAAGAAAGAGGAAGGCGTGGGCTAGCAACGGGGCTGCCGGTGAGCTCGGCCCATAGCGTGCAGGTAAACTAGGCCGGCCTTCGGCCTAGTAAGGTAAGGGCTCTATTCTTAATTATTCTTTTATGTTTATTTCTATTCTGTTTGGGTTTTGAAATACGAAGGATTCAAATCTAGTTTTTGAACTTGCAAAAATTCACAAGGGTCTTTACTATATTTATGAACTATATAAATTTTCTCAAATTAAACTAAGTAATTTTTTACTATTATTTAAATACAAGTCTAAGTATGTCCTAATTTAGGTTGGAATTGTAAGTAGGTGGAATATCACCCAATAATTTAGGATAAAAATTATATTTGGGTCCAGGAATAGAAATGAGCCATAAATAAAAAAATCATAAATTTTGAATAAGGGGAAATTCACTTAATTGATATATTACAGTTCTCCCAATCTTGGACTTGTTTAGATAACACTTTATTCAAATATTCAAATTAGCTCAAAATCACATGAAAATTTGTAGAGGTATTCATGAAAAGTACTATAGATGATTTTGGATGAATTTTTTTCTTATAATTTTATTTAAGTTGATTCTAGGTCAGAATTCCATATTTTTAATTCAGGGTGGTTTTAAATACTCTAAATGCATAGTTGAGATTAAATGAAATACACCTTATTTCATACTGACCATCAAGAGTTTGATTACAACACGGTACAAGGTTGGGTCATTACATTTGGCGCCTAGGATTATCTCTCATAGGGGTGGGGAATCCTGGCCTCTTAAGCTTCGATGGTCTTTCATAGAGACAAGAGGGATGTCCACGATGATGGCATGCCGTGAACGTGACAACTAGCTAGGCCGTGAGGTTCACACCTTGGACATCCTCGAAGATAGTTTTGGTTGTGTACCTGGCAATGAAGGGGGAGAGAGGAGGAAGGGAAAATAAGAGAAGAAGAAACACAAGGGAATGGTAAGTGGGCCCAATCAGGTTTTGCGATGGTTTATTTTCATTTTTCGTGGGGGCTGACTGAACATGTGTCTTGCTAGGGCCTTGCTAGGTCAGTTCGTGTGTGTTAGTGAGGATGTGGGTCCGATGTCACATAGGCCAAAACCACCATGGTATTGGGCTAAGGGATTATTTACACCGATATTGAGAGTTGAGGGTGCAAAGTAAATAGTATTGAAATTACAGGTGTAAATTAATCGTGACAATAATTTACATACCAAAAGAAGACTTTTTCCAATATTCAAATGCTCTCTAGGTAAAACAAAAACACTCTGGTAATTATTAGCAATTTGCAAAACTATCTTGTGCTCAAAGTTGGCATCAAGCCGGCAAAAAGTGCGAGTCAAACCTCGGTAAATGAAGAGAGAGGTGCTTTAGCTCCACGGAATTATGGCTCCACCCTCTTAGCTCCACGGAATTATGGCTCCACCCTCTAGCAACATTAGATGTAAATACCCTGCACATTGGGATATATGCTGATTCGTCAATTTTTTAGTTGTATAATTAGATGTCTAATAGTGCTTTACCTAGATTCTCATGCTTATGCATAAGACAATTGTTCCACTAGTTAGACACACCCTCTCTCAATAATATTTTTAGTGTGTATAATATCATGATTAGTATCATCTCTTACTTGTATAATGGTATAAATTCAGATAAAGCACTTTAATATTGATGGAAAGTGAAACTGTGTTCTATACAGCCGAGAGTAAATGAAATATTTGCCTTCTAAGAGAGGCGTACGTAAATTTCCGTAGAACGGCACGACGCATGCAAACTTGCCGCTTATGAAAGAAAGAACACGAAGAGAGTTGACAAACGCATGACGAGCTATGAGCACTAGTACTGCTTGCAAAGCAGGGCAACGCTTTGGCCACGTCGTTTTCGCTCCCTGCACAGTGTACAGGAGATGTTGCTTTTGCCATCTTGGATCGACCAAGCTACCACACAGCCACACAGATTCCTGACACAAACATGTTTTTTTCCTTTTCTTTTTATCGGCTTCTCTTTCTTTGTTTACGGCATGGAGCCATGGACTGGTGACAAACGTCTGGAATTCTATGTACTAGCTGTAAATTAGAATGACAACGATGTACAGATAATTACTGACAGAGACGTATACACGCATGCAAATCAATTCCTCCACTGAATTAAGATAAGACAGGTCTGGAGAAGATCATCCAGACAAGTAGTCAATTTCCACTTGAAAATTTTCACGTACGTGGCGACGCTAATTATCACCGACGGTAGGTGCGTTTTGTTTCTAAACGACGCCGACGACCATGGTGTTTTCGGCGATTTTGGTCCTCAAATGTGTCAGTCGTAACTGGGGGCAACTAGAGACCATCTGCGACTTTTTGACAATCGTACGCTATGAATTGGAAAAACTTGCATGTTTAGACATCAACTTACTACTCCTAGCTAACATCCTAATTTACCTTTTTTTATGGGCTTAAAAGAAAGTCGCGTACGACACATACACGTCACTATAAACACACACAACATGCATATATCCATAAGTGTAAACCCTCTTAGTACGGCTCTAAAATTAACAGACACCTTGAATAAATCAACGAATCTTATAAAATTTCTATAAAAACATACTCATATATCCATAACATAAGCACTAGGATTTGAAGCCGGCCGGATGGAACGGAAATGACATTTCACCGATGGGGAAGAAAAGAATCCAGTCCAGGCATGCAAATCAGGGGGTTGGTGACGCCGGCGCGGCTTTGTATCTCCGCTCCGTTCCACCAAGTCGCAGCAGCCGGTAGCTTTGATGGCGCACGTCAAATCGTCGGTTCAACGGTTGATCAGGATTAGTTCAAGATGCTGAGCACCTACCACTGGCTACATCGTCTCGATCGTTCGTTCGTGTCGTTTTGAACAAGGTCAGTGCGTCTTAGATCTCAGGTTTGGTGGCTATCAAGCTATGCTGATCCAGTGATTCTTCCCACCCCCAGAAAAAGAGGGTAGGCTGCTGTGTGTATACATACATGTGTATGCAATGCAATCGTTGTCCGGAAAGGCTAAATCTCAAAAGTGTCTTGCAGGCTACTTGGTGACGAATATATAGTGTGTAACGTAACACATGTACTTCTACTGTACCATTTTCAGATTAAGAAAAGGTAAGGAAACGGATCGTGCATGCACAGTTGTTCAAGAACGGGCAGGCTCTTTTCTTAAGAAGTTCCATTGCTCCTGTGATATGCATGCATCTACAGTACAGATGTCTCGTCCAATTATACCATTTCAGATGTTCCGGCTGGTTGTGCTCACTAAGATTGATAAAACCAAATGATCCCAGTTCGAGCATCTAGCATGCTTATCGGTCGACCGGGCAGCTGCTAGATCGTATCGGGGTAGGTGAATTTGAACGTCTGAACCATTCCATCTTCTCCTCTTCTCGAACGCAGCGATAAAACGGAACCATGAAATGTCTAATCGATATATCCATCAGCACTAAAGGAATGGATGCACCTGTCACACGTGCAGATTAGCCAGGGCTTGGACGGACGCTCGTTGTAAAACGAAGCAGCAGAGTCGTCTGCATGTGTTAATCCTCGCTGCCTGCGACTGCGAAGCATCCATGATTGACCTGGAATATACTTATGTGCGTTAATGGTCAAGAAGCGTAGGAAAATCTTTGATTTGGCGACACGCTTTTCCATGAATGATTAGGTGGAGAAAATTACTCCTGTATGATCTATATCCGGTGACGTTTTCGCTGGCTACGTACTAATGATAGACCAGTTGAGTAACCAGGAACGGACGAGGTAGCAGTTAGACGGAACGCGTTCATATGCAGCAAAGCGTACGCATGGCCATTTTTTCCCTCTTTACCGACCCTGACGTCAGTTCCATGCGTTAATTATATTACCGACCATCTTGAAATATTCGGGTTCACAAAATATTTGACGGTGCATGATTCCATACTTGATCGGTAAAAACAACAGACTTTGACAATGTGGTTCACTGGGACGTTCTTTTTTTTTGGTTGATCCAAATTGTAACACATGGGGATACCTGTTTTTCACTATCTTGAAGTTGAATTCCGTGCTCAGATGAATCTGCAGCCTCAGTCAAATAATCAGGCAACATGGGTTCACACAACAGTGAGTGAGAGTATGAGACTCGATCAGACGGACCGTGGTCTCCCAGGTACGCACAGTACTACGTGAAGCTAGACCTCCAGAATATTCTGCGGTACAACCAGAAACCTCTGACATCTGACCTTGCATTTGATTAGGTGAAGACTGAAGAAGAGCTAAAGAAAAGTCGCTCATCCGTCTCGAAAACAATCCTGGCAAGTGGCAGGTGAGCCCTGCTGAGACCATGCACCGGTCAGAGATGACGGTGCAGATCGGACGTACTCAGCCGCGGCCAGGATGGAACCCGACTATGTGCCAAGAGGTGTCGTTTTGGGGGAGAAAAAGTTGACGGGAAGCAGAAAAAGAGACGTTGCCAGCCAAACACATGTACACCCGAGAAGCTGTTGTTTTTGCTGTCCTGCATCGTTGTCAGTCTGGAATTTTGCTGCGCATCGAGATAGCTTGCACATTCCGGAGCAATGGACAGGACGTGCCTAAATTTTTTTGCTATATGAAATTGCTGCGACGACCATCGCTTCGATCAGGCTAACGCAGGGGATCGGATTTGCTCTGTTAGTTTTTTTTTAAATAATAATTTTTTATTTAGAAATTTCAAAAATAATACCATATTAGGAAATTTTGTAAAATTATCCTCAAATAGTCACGGCTGCTGGCGATTAGGCAGAAATTGCCACGCCTCGTGGCGATATCAGCTGACACCAGAGCCACCGACGATTTGGACCACTATCGGCATGACGCGTGGCGATAAAGAGGAAATCGCCACCAGCTGTGGCGATAGGGGGAAATCGCCACCAGCGGTGGCGATAGGGAGTTAAATGCGCGCTACTCGCCAACGGCCAGGCCACGCGGCGTAATCGCCAGGAGCCGTGGCGAGATCTGACTAATCGCCACGGCTTGTGGCGATAACTGCTGGGTATTTAACCCGCGCGCCGCCGGTGCTGTGAACAGAGCAAAGGAGAGCACGGGAGTTACGGGGAGGAAGAGGAAGGGAGAGGAAGAAAAGAGAGGAAGAAAAGGAGAAGAAAAGAGAGGAAGAAGAGAGGAAGAAGAGGGGAAGAAGAGAGGAAGAAAAGGGAAAGAAAAGAAGAGGAAATAGAGAGGTGTTGTGCAGCGATTTGGAGGTAATTTTTTGAAACTTTCACCGTTCATCGTAGCATTTTTATATTTGTAGTAGTAGATATAGTACTAGATCTAGAATTAGGGGTAAATGTAGGGTAGATTTATTCGGAGTATTTAGATGTCATAACATTTAGAAACAAAGTAGCAATTTAAATAGAAACGTACGGTAGAATAGATAGATGATTAGTTCAGAACAAATAGTACATTAGGTAGATGATGTAGAAGTCGACATCGATTTAGGGTTTAGAGTTTATATTTTCTATTTAGTTGAATAATATTTCGTAATACTCGAACCGTATTAGAAATCGATGAGAACAATTGTTGGCGTATGATAGTATCTTAGACTGTATAGGCTAAAATATGACGTTTTGGATGGCAGGAATGTCAGAACCAGACGAATTTATAGTTTACTATGGTGTTGGCACCATCCGTACAATTCCAGAGACACGTAACCCTGCGGAGGTAATACACAGGCTTTTTGACCTTCCGGGAGTTGAGGATCCAAACACTAGGAGGAAGGCTTCGAACAGGGTGAAGTGCTTCTCAGATTGGATAAGTAAGGAGCCACTTGAGCAGTGGTCCCTCCTCCATGACACAGACGGCGCTAGGTAAGGGATCATGACTAGCAATCTTGCTGAGGTTTACAATTTCGTTCTCAGGGGGTACGCGGTTTGCCGCTGGTGGCCATCGTGGAGGGTTCGCTTCACGGCACAATGAAGTACTTTCAGGAGAAGCGTGCAAAGGCTGTACTGTATATGGAAAAATTCGGTGATACACCGTATTGTGCGAAGACTATGTTGTACATTGAGGAGAAGGCCAAGAAGGGGCAAACGCACAAGGCCAGACGCACGGGTAATGTGCACCGTAGGTTCGAGGTATGTTTGAAGCACAAGAGTGGATTTGGGGTTTCCACGCAGGAGATTACTCATGAGGTTACTTTTCATGTCCAACCGAATATCTCTGCTACGTGTACGTGTAACAAGCCGAAGCTTCTGCACAAGCCTTGCTCTCACGTGCTATGTGCGGTTGCGAAGACAAAGATGGACACAAGACCGTTTGTGTCTTACTACTTCACGAAGGAGGCTGTCCGCGATACCTGGACAGGCGAGCTGTATGGTTTCCGTGTGGTCGGTAATTTCACGCAGGTACCTCCAGGCGAACGGTTCTATGTCCCCGATTTCAGCCTCCTCCGAGCTACCGTGGGACGACGCCGGACTCGCCGTATTCATAACACGATGGACGAGGCGGAGGCTGGTGGGCCAACCAAACAATGCAGCTATTGCAAGAAATTTGGCCACCGCGTGAAGACATGTCCAAAGATGAAAGAAGACCAGGAAAGAAGGGAGCAGGAGGCGGCTGGTGGTGCCTCCGGTTCTGGCCATCAGTAGTCTATGTCACAGTATTGGTATTACGTAATTTGCTACTGCCTCTGACATGCGTGTCATATTTACTTCACGTACTTAATGTATTTCATGTATCCATGTTATATGTACTTTGTTCATTTCATCTGGTTGTATTATGTAATTTGCTACTGCCTCTGACATGCGTGTCATATTTACTTCACGTACCGTAGTTATTTGTGTACGTACTACGTTTACTTCACGTACTTAATGTATTTCATGTATCCGTGTTATATGTACTTCATTTATTTCATCTGGACCCATGTATTTTTGTATCGCATGAGTAGGGATGGCTGGCTTCGAGCTTATAGATGACCGAGAGGACCGAGATCACCGGTCTAGGCTGCTGGCTTCAGGAGACCGTGATCTCAGAGTGTTTCAGACTCGTACACCTGATCACGCGTGGAGGATTCACGAGTCCTGGATCGACAGGTACGTTACTTGATTGCGTCTACGTTTTCGTGTTTCAGTACTAATTTGACTACTTTCCTGTTATGACAGGCTGGCGTGGTCCGGGTTTACTACCACTCGCCCGGATGGTTGAGGCGGTGGACGACGAGGACATCGAGACCCGGCTGCAGCGGGCGGTCGTTCCCGGAGGTTTCCATTCGATGCCTCGTTACTCACTGCACTTGTGGACAGGTGGAGGCCGGAGACCCACACCTTCCACTTCGGCTGGGGGGAGATGACGGTTACGCTGCAGGACACGGCCTGCCTACTTGGCCTACCTTTGGCGGGAGCGCCGGTAGATCCGCTACCGGTTCTTGCCGGTTGGCCTGAGGATCTTGCGGACAGGTTTGCCGCAGCTCTACCGCCTGGGCCACCTCAGATTGAGGTGGTAAGAGCGCGTCAGAAGCACGGACTCAGGTTCATGTGGATTCGTCAGTTCGAGGTACGTATTTCATTTAATGATGTTCGACATATTCGTGCTGGGCTCAACATATTTCCGTTATTCGTGCTGGGCTCAACCTATTTGAGGCAAACACGTACCTAGCTTGATTTGCGAAACCCAAACAAGATACACTTGGTTATGTGAAGTGAGCACACACCTTGGAGGAATAAACTACACTTGGTTCGACATATTCGTGCTGGGCTCAACCTATTTGAGGCAAACACGTACCTAGCTTGATTTGCGAAACCCAAACAAGATACACTTGGTTATGTGAAGTGAGCACACACCTTGGAGGAATAAACTACACTTGGTTATGTGAAGTGAGCACACACCTTGGAGGAATAAACAGAACTGCCATTTGAAAGCACTTCGATAAAAATGTTATCCTTTGGAACCTTATGCAATTCCATATGTATTACCCCTCCCGTCATGAAAGAATCAGCCGGAACTTTAGGAGGCGACTTGTTCTCTAGTACCGTTTGGTTCTCTTCAGGAACTATTGCTGTTCCTGCAAGACAGCAAAAGAACAATTTAAAAGTCTATCAACTATGTAATAACAATTCAGTGACAACTCAGACTAGGGTCAGTTGGTTTAAATTGGTCAACTCACGCCATTACCCTTGAATACCAACAGACAGAAACTCTGTACTTAATATCAGGAAGACTGGTTACTGACATAAAAATACGCTTCTCCAATAGGGGCATAATTTCGCACCAGCTTGCAGCTTCAATTTTGCTAATTAGAAAAGCAAACTTCTTTCCTGACGAAGACAATAATATATATCTCAGTTTACACTTTTAGGTTTTAACGAACAACACACTGTCTACTCAGATTCAGCCGATTTCACCAACTGCGGGATGAGACAAATTGAAAAAATATTCAACCTTGAGTCCACCTAAAGTTACTGGGAATTCTGCTATGAACTATCCAACTGAGACAGTCCATTCAGCAAGCATGGCATATTTAATTAAGTAGTTTATGTAAATACTAATGAGGTACTTACACAACATGTGTCCCACCAGACTTCGTAGCAAGTGTTTCAGTCATATGGTACTTTTAACACCAAACCATTAAAGTACATTTTTTTTCATTAATCCCATCCACGATAAAAAAAAATAGATACTTATTTATTGAGAGACTAGTTTTTTAAAGAAAATTTACTGAGAAAGGTTCATGGTTTCGCAAGAGCAATTAAATGGAAGAGGTACATGCATTGAATATGTGTTAATACATCAACTGTCTGCTCCTTTAGACTGTCTGGTGGTTTGGTAAGCGTAGGAGAAAGAACATATGGTTGGTTATGGATAATCCTTGGCACAACGATAAACATGCAATTAAAGATTACTACTTTTCAGTTGAAACGTTGTGTTGCGTGCTACTTCCAAGCAGTTGTCCATTCACCATTGACTTGATAAAATGAGCATCGTTGAAGAGCTGAATCATACAAGAGAACAGGGACAAGCTTGCTACTTAGTTATTCCACTCTGCACTTCACTGATGTAAGAGGAGCAAGCGTATGTGAGTTGTGTCACGGTTCTGGCGGGAAAAGCAAGTATTCATATCTTATACACGTCCCAACAGCTTTTACCTAATAATGTCCCGTTTAATAGAAAAGGTAGCCATCATCAACTCCTACTGAATCAGCAGATAGCCATGTCCCAGGAAAAAAGACCAATGAGCAAACAGTTGGGTCCAGCAACCATTGAATAGGCTAGCCATCGCCAATTTACAAGGTTTATGTCAATTTGTAGTTAAATGCGTCCAAATAGTCGAACAAATCAACCCGACCAACCCCAAACTCAAAACTATGATAAACAGTGCCTACTCCAAGCATTACAGTCAGATTCCATATGCTTACGCAAGGTACGTGATGTGGTGTCAGAGCTCGGTTGGTACGAGGGGCAAACCTCAGTTGTCATATGCAGGCCGAGGAAAGTGAAATCTGACATGTCTAATCGTTTATTCAAGAGGGAATGCAGAAAGCAGATGTTGTCATAAAGCTACTGGAGTTCAGAACCCCTGGTCCTGGATGGAACGACCCCACGGTGATGGAATTCGACGAACGCGGAGGGGCGTGAAAGTGACACCGAGCAGTTGGCCGTGTGAGGTGTTCGTGGACCTAGCAACATCGACGGAGATCAACGGTGTGGAAACAATCCGAAGCAAACGATGAGGAGGCGGCAGAGGCAAATTAGGGCAGTGTGTGCAAAGGGAGTTTCAGAAAAAGAAGAAGATGCGGTAGGAAGCCTGAAGAGGCAGAATGACGAACAAGTGCGTTGAGCCTGAAGACGCTGTCCCGTGTGGCCGGCCCAACCATCGAACGTTAGTCTGTGTTTCGACATTTTGGCCTCACCAGGGTTGGTACATACCCCAGAGAACTATCATTCGTCTGGGCCTCTCGGTCTATTGTTGGGCCTAGCGCAAAGCGCGGCCTGCTGTTCAGTTACTGCTTTTATGGCCGGACGCGTTGCTGGACCGACTCGTTTTGGTGATACAAGAACCTGAGGCGAAAAGGTCAAAGATAAAAGGTCGGAATTCTCTCAGGCCTATGGTTAGCTGATCTTACCTGGTGTTTGGGTTTGATCTGCCTCCAGCAACTGGAGGTTTAGTCGTGCACTCGTGGTGAGCTCTAAGGGTCTAAGGGCTCATACTACAGACATTAGCGTTACAATTAGTTCTGCAGCCCATCCCATCTATGCATGCAGCGACAGTAGCGCACGTGTTTCCATATGTTGTACTGTAGGAAAGAAAGTTCGGCGCTGTACGTAGACAACATATTACTGTAGTAATTCTCAAAAGAAAGAAAAAACACATTAGTGTAGTGGCTTAGCATGTTACTGTGGATTCCTGCATGGACTGACAACTACTGCTCAGATTGCAGCCGCACTCCGTTACAGTGTAGGAATCGCGAGAGCGAAGTGGAGTAGCAACTTCGGGCAAAATAGAAGTGGAGTCGCAATGGTGTGCATTTCTCATTGTTTCTTTCCGAACGATAAGCACAATATGTCAATTTATGTACATGGGAGAGAAAGTAGCAAGTACTCCGTTGTCAGAAGTCAAACTCATCAACATAATAAAGAAACTCAAGCCAAAAGTCCTAAAAAATCCGGCTTAATTTCTTAATCACCTCGTGCCGAGGTGATTTGCATACCCAACACCAGCCCACACGAACAAAGACAAAACGACCTAGCGCCAGCGTGCACCACCGCCACACGTGTCCCCTTCACTTCACGCCTCCCCGAGAAAGCGGTGAGCTTTTTTTTTAAATAATAATTTTTTATTCAGAAATTTCAAAAATAATAGCACATTAGGAAATTTTTCAAAATTATCCTTAAATCGTCACGGCTGCTGGCGATTAGGCAGAAATCGCCACGGCTCGTGGCGATATCTGCTGACGCTAGAGCCACCGACGATTTCGAGCACTATCGGCATGACGCGTGGCGATAAATGGAAAATCGCCACCAGCCGTGGCGATAGGGAGTTAAATGCGCGTGCTACTCGCCAACGGCCAGGCCACGCGTCGAAATCGACAGGAGCCGTGGCGATAACTGGCTAATCGCCACGGCTTGTGGCGATAACTGCTGGATATTTAACCCGCGCGCCGCCGGTGCTGCGAACAGATCAAAGGAGAGCATGGGAGTTGCGGGGAGGAAGAGGAAGGGAGAGGAAGAAAAGAGAGGAAAAAAGGAGAAGAAAAGAGAGGAAGAAGAGGGGAAGAAAAGAGAGGAAGAAGAGAGGAAGAAGAGGGGAAGAAGAGAGGAAGAAGAGGGGAAGAAAAAAAGAGAAAATAGAGAGGTGTTGTGCAGCGATTTGGAGGTAATTTTTTGAAACTTTCACCGTTCATTGTAGCATTTCTATATTTGTAGTAGTAGATATAGTATTAGATCTAGAATTAGGGGTAAATGTAGGGTAGATTTATTCGGAGTAGCAATTTAAATAGAATTGTAGGGTAGATTTATTCAGAGT
Organism: Stipa capillata; assembly: GCA_019208055.1. Classification (NCBI taxonomy): domain Eukaryota; kingdom Viridiplantae; phylum Streptophyta; class Magnoliopsida; order Poales; family Poaceae; genus Stipa; species Stipa capillata. Next base: position 295,404 of record JAGXJF010004415.1, read on the forward strand.
AGCAATTTAAATAGAAACGTACGGTACAATAGATAGATGATTAGGTAGATGATGTAGAAGTCGACATCGATTTAGAAGTAGCAAGTCGACATCGATTTAGGGTTTAGGGTTTATAATTTCTATTTAGTTGAATAATATTTCGTAATACTCGAACCGTATTAGAAATCGATGAGAACAATTGTTGGCGTATGATAGTATCTTAGACTGTATAGGCTAAAATATAACGTTTTGGATGGTAGGAATGTCAGAACCAGACGAATTTATAGTTTACTATGGTGTTGGCACCATCCGTATAATTCCAGAGACTGGTTCCGTGGATCTTAGTAGTTTCCCACAAACGAGATTAACCCTGCAAGATGCAGAGAGATACCACATCAATGACATTAAAGAATGGTTAACACGGGCATTTGGTCTTGATCCGGAGGTCTCAAGTATAACCGTGCAGGCGTATTTTAGCAAGTCTTGCAAGCATGTCGGGTGGGATCTTTTCACGCTAGATATGACAAAGGACTGGCGGGCTTGGTTGAGGGCAAGTAAGGCACGCAAGGGTTCCCATTATCTGTTGGTCCAGGCAGTAGATAAGGAGGTGTCATCTGAAGAAGGCGGACGTGGAGGCAACGGGGTTGGACAGAACAGCGCAGCGGCAGAGGAAGTTGTTGGCGAAGAAGGCCCTGTAGTGGAAGTCGATGGAACTTCCGCTTGACCTTCCGCGACAGGAGGTACTGAATACCTCAGTGGTTTGGTGGACGAGGGGGAGATACGGCCTGAACTAGTGCAGATCATGGAGCATGATGATGCCGTTGCTAGAGAGGAACAGGCGAATGTCGAAGACGGTAGCAGCGAAGAGGAAGAAGATGAGGATGAAGAAGGAGGCGACGATCCGATTCCTAGTATGTGGAATCTTGACATGTCCGGCAGAATGAATCTCGAGGGCGGAAGTGACGATAGACATCCGTACAAACCGAACGAGATTGTCCAAGGCGCATACTATGGCACGAAGAAAGAGGTAAAAGAGGCGGTGAAGCTTTGGGCGATGTCGACACAGAGAACATTTCGAGTGCAGAAAAGTAGCAGGGATCAGTACGCAGTGAAATGTAGGTCTGTTGGATGTGAGGGCTACGTGCATGCGTCCCTGAGGAAGTATGAACTGCATTGGGTCATACGAAGGGTGGTGCCGCACATATGTGTAATAAGCGGTGTTCCTGACACCCATCGGAACATCAGTGCTGAGCTCGTGGCTGGGTTGATGTATCACGAGATAGTGAAGAATGTCTGTATTCCAGCCACAGTTCATACAGACATCTGTAGAGAGCAAATACCAGTACAGCATAAGCTATGCCATGGCATGGAGGGCTAAGCAGATCACACTCGAGCGGCGGTTTGGGACATTCATCGATTCATACCACAATTTACCATACCTGCTGGACACACTGGGGCAAAGGAATGACGGGACATTTATGAGCCGTCTCCTATTGCCCTCTGTGGACATACCTGGGAAAATTACGTTGAATGGTGCTTTCTGGAGTTTTGGCTCATGCGTACAAGCTTTCAGACACTGCCGGCCGGTTATTTGTATTGATGGGACGTTCATGACAGGCCAGATGAAGGGGACACTGTTTACCGCAATTGGGGCAGACGGAAATGATCAGTTAGTGCCACTGGCAATGGGCTTCGCTGACTGCGAGAGCTACGATAACTGGCTGTGGTTCCTTGTATTGTATACGATAGAGTTATACTACTCATCGTTAAAGACCTATCGGTTGTGATATGTTTAGGTACAATTATAATATTTTGTTTAAGAACAATTATGAAGATCTATCGGTGTGGTTTACTAATAAAAAGAGGGTTCACTAGATTAATGGTCTGTTATTTTTTTTGTGGGATTTTATAGCTTGTCTTTTTTTTTCTAGTTAAGCAATCTTATATTTTTAATATATAATAGATATGAATTTAAATCGTTATAATTGTACGTGGGCTACTGATCAACATGTATGATCTTTTTTATTCTCTCGATTAACGTGGAACTATGTAAGAATTTTTTGGAGTAATGTGAGAATTTCTGTCTCTCAAAACAAAAGAGATGTCTTAAATTTGATATGTTATATATAGATTTATAGATATTTACATAGACGAAGACTAACCAAATGAGTTATCTTTACCTTGTCAGTAATCGATAATATGACCGTTCGTATAGTTCTCGTTCTGCAAGGGTCAACTCACGGCTATCTTTAACAAAGAAGACTGTCAACTTGCTAGCCTAGCAGGCCCAGCTAAGGTACTTGTGCGCATTCGTGTTATCATATTATTTGATCTGTTCAGACAACGGGAATCATGAAAAAAAAACGACGGCGCGCGCATTGGTTTCCTCTAAAGAGCAGTCCCAATGCTCCAAGGTGTACTATATCTTAAGCCTGCCAACTAAGCAAAAATCTGATGTGGCACTCTATTTAATGAGGAAAGAGAGAGTAACTATATCTTAATCTAGATATAGTTCTTAGCACCAAATCCAAGACATCTCATGATTTTTCTCTCACAAAACACATTAAATGAGAGCTCTTTTAGATACAACACTAAGATACAACCCATTGAGTAGATTGTATCTAAACACAATAAGATACAACCTAAGATATAATGCATTGGGAGTGCCCTAAAATAATAAGTCTGCCAAGTGACCAAGTGGCTTAAATTTGTAATGAGGTATTGAGGTCCGAGTACATATCCAAGTAGTTGAGTCGGAGCTTGGGTGGATAGATAGCCGATTGATGCTGTGGTACGCGTGATGTCGTCGAGCGAAGTCCCAGATCATCCTCGCAATCCTCCATCCGCATCAGACGAGGCCGTCGTAGCTCGCAACCCGCAAAAGGAAGCGTGCCGCAGCGACTCGAGGCCCGCGGTGGTGATTCACCCGGAGCTGCTCAGAGCCGCATGTCGCGGCGACTGTGATCTGTACCGAGAGGATGGAGCTGCGGCGGCAACGGCAGAACAAGTCGTTGTTGACGTTAGTGAGGGAAAAACCTCCGCCAATGTTGCTGCTAGTGGCATACTGGCTTCGCGGCAGCAATCCATTGAAGCGGTGGTAGATCATCCTGCGGCTTCGTCCCGGTCCCTTCTGAACGGAGTGACCTTTCAGGGAGACTCTGTTCTCCATGTGGTCGCCGCCTCTGGGGATAGTCCGCCTTTCATACGCTGCACCAACGTGATCTATCAGAGGGCCAAGGACCTCCTGGATCGCGCCAACAACAAGGGCGACACGCCGCTACACTGTGCTGCCAGGGCAGGACACGCAGCGATGGTCTCCCTTCTCATTGCTTTGGCAGATGAGGAAGGCCTAGGCAAAGATGAGAGGGTCAAGGAAGTCCTGACAAAGATGAATGAACGTCGGGAGACAGCCTTGCATGAAGCCGTCCGGTTTGACAACGAGAAGCTTGTTGACAAGTTGATGTCGGTTTATCCACGGTTGGCCCATTTTCCCGGAGACGGCACCTCGCCGTTGTATCTTGCCATCTCGTTAGGACATGACCGTATTGCGGAGCTGCTGCATACAAAGGACATGGAGCTGTCTTATTCTGGACCCGCGGGGCAAAATGCCTTGCACGCCGCTGTTCTACATGGCAAAGGTATGTAGCAGAAGTTCCCTAAAAAAGATATGCAGCAGAAGTAGCGTAATTAGTAGCAGTCTTATGGCCTGGTTTTTCATGTCGCGCGAGAAAAAGGTAGACTATCCAAATCAAACTGAAGAACTCCCATCTCCATGTAAAGAAAAGCCAATTTAAAAGGAATTTATCTTTTGTCACTGGAAATTTTTCAAACTTGATTCTGCCATAAAAAAGTTGTTCTTATCCTTATTGTAAATTATTTGAAAAAATTTCCTAGTATACAATTCTAGACAATTTCCTATTGTACAATTTTACGAAAAGAAAATTAACCTTTCATTAGAAAGTGATCCCTAAACTGTTTTTGGGTAAAAAGTGTATTTTTGTGAATTGCTATATGTCAAAATTGTGATTCTGCGAATGATACGTCACTACCGGAATATTTGTGTTTGCCGAGTGTCTACTTATTTGTCGAGTGCATTTTATCGAGCACTCGGCAAACCACCATCTACGCCGAGTGCCGCACTAAAGCACTCGGCAAACACGGAAAAAAACACTCGGTAAATTAGGGCACTCGGCAAACACGGGAAAAAACACTCGGCAAATTAGGGCACTCGGCAAACACGGCGCCACGTGTCCCACCACACGGTGGCTGACGGCGCGTCCCTCCTTTGCCGAGTGTCGTCTAACGGACCTTCTTCTTCAACTGACCTTGAAATTTTTTTCCCTCTGAACATACATCATATGATATTCTATTTTAAATTTTGGCATTTTTTCAGATTTGTTTGCTATATTTAATTCATTAAGTGCATTTCTAGGAATTTTTTGATATAAGTCAAATTGATCTGTAAGTGTTTGAAAATATGGAATAAAGTGGGTAGAAAAATAATATTTATGTTCTTGAGTCTAGTTTTTGGGCTTTCTCAAGAAATGAAAAGAAATTTCAAACATCTGGGTCCCGATACACGATCACCAACGTGTGGCTTATTGGTTTTTTAATTTTAAAAAAAGGAAACGAAGTCTGAAAATTATGAGACTTGCCATGGTGTCATGATATGCCACGTGGAGGGTGTGAAAAAAAGTTGAGAAGGTTTCGCAGTAGTTATCACGTAACATACTTAGAAACCAGAACACCTTCGAAGGAGAATCTTAGTTTTGAAAAGTAACGGATCAGGTTTTTTACACAAAGTAACGGTTTATTCGCAATTTGACTTTGAAACTTTTTATACACTCAATATACAACATAACATGTTGCATGTCAAAAATTGGCATTTTTCTGGATGCATTTGGTAATTTTAAGTAATTATGTGCATTTATAGCTTTTTAAATGGTATAAATCAAATTTAAGTTGCAGCATCATGAAATAATGCAATAAAATGTGTGGAAAAATCATATTCATGTTCTTTACTGTATTTGAGAAGGTTTATGCAAAAGTTGTCTTCTAAAAACTGAAAAACCGTTAAGGAAAAACAAGAAATAATCAAAAGAGATCTGTTTGCCGAGTGTCTCTACTCCGACACTCGGCAAAGTTTGTGTTTGCCGAGTGTCTCTTTTATGACACTCGGCAAACATGGAGACACGTGACAAACAGTACGTTTGCCGAGTGTCCGAGTTAGGACACTCGGCAAACAGGAGGCACTCGGCAAATAATCTAATTTAGGGTTCACCCAATCCCCGCGCCATTTCTAATTTTTTCATACGCCCCGCTTCGGCCCGCCCGCCCGCCGCGCCGCTGCGCCCCGCCCGCCGCCGCGCCACCCGCCCCGCCCCGCCCCACGCCGGCGCCGTCCCCGAGCTCCGCGCTGCCCGCCCCGCCCCGCCCCGCCTCGCCCTGCCCCACGCCGCTCCGGTCCACCGCCCGGCCGCCGACCGCCGTGCCGCTCCGCTCCGCCCCGGCCGCCGCCCGCCGCTCCAACCCGGTATGTGCTCCAACCCCAGCGGCGGATCCAGCAGCGGGGCTTCACTGGGATTTAGAATTGGTGTTGATATTGCATCTTTATCAATGGAAAAAATTAATGTTCTTAAGGACCTAAAAATAACTAGACATGCTTTAGCTGAGAAACAGGCAGTTAACTGTACCACATCTTCTTACCTTCATTCATCAAAGGAGGACGATGAGGAAATTTACCCCTGTTGTGTGTAAGAAACAAAGAAAGGGCAAGCAGGGGGCATCCCTCAGTGATGCACAATCCCCAACAGGTTCTAGTACTCCACAACCTTTGTTTGTGGGGTTACAAAAACTAGAATCAGGGAAAAGCCATTAAGATTTCGATGAAAGGTCTCTTTTTGGAAACGTAGGAGTCTAGAAAAACAAGGGATGAGCCCCTATATGAAAGATCTCATCTAGGATATGAATTTGATTTTATTAGTTTATAAGAAACTATGAAACAAAAAATTCATCCTTCTCTCCTGAGGAAAATTGATTCAGTAAGTAGTTATAATTGGCACTGGTTACCCTCTAATGGGAAATCAGGTGGGATTCTAGGAGGCATTCCTGCGGATGAACATGGGACAATTTTACATTAAGGTAAAATTTTAGATCTGAAAATTCAAATGTCTTTTCACTTAGTAGTCATTTATGGTTCAGCTCAGGAAGAATTTAAAACCTATTCTCTAACCGAGAATTTAACTCCAGGTTATTTCTATTTCATTCGTCATCCATGATTTTTACATACTTTTGCATTGCCTTGTAACATTCGGATGAAATACTGTAGGCCCAGCTGGAACAGGAAAGGAGGCGACGGGAGGAACTAGAGGCGTCCATCGAGCAGAGGATGGCGGCAGAGCGCACGCAAATGTATGAAATGATGAGGGGTGTCTATGCTGCAATCGGACAACCTCCGCCAGCGATGCCAGCCCCTCATCCTCAACCTGCTCCAAATACTCCACCCGGCACTGTGAGTCACTTTATAACTTTCTAATCACTGATTCTAGTTTCTGAAATACCAAACTGATCTATATTCTTTCTTTTCTGCAGAATCAGTCAGCGGCATCGAATGAGCCCGGAGTTGGATATTCGCAGCACCAATGGGCGCCGTGGTCACATTGACTCCGGTAAGTTGAGTATGTGTTGATGAGAGACTTGCTTAGTGTTTGCTTCTGACTCACTACCTTCTGTGAACTCTGTATGTTCGTGCTTCTGACTTTTCTGTTTACTTTCATATGCATACTTCTTACTTTTAACTACATGTTTCTGCTCCTTGATTGATGCAGATTAAGGTGCTAATCAAGTGTGGAGTATTTGGCCGTCTGAAGGTGCTTTGGTGTTGCTGCTCCGCTTGATTGACTATGTCTTGTTGTTTTCGTACCTTGTCGCGACATTTGTGATATTCTGTTGATCAAACTGATATGTGATTATGTCTTAGTGTTTTGGTATTCCTTATATGTTTATGTGATGTATGTGATGTATGTGACGTGTATGTGATATGGGGTGCTGGGGATATGGGGATATATAAATTGTTTTGAATTGCAGGGATTTTTGGAAACGAAAACAAAAATGAAATTGATACATACTTTGCCGAGTGTTACACTCGGCAAACCAGGCTTTGCCGAGTGCAGCACTCGGCAAAGGTGACACGTGGCGCAAGCCTGTGCAAACTGACATTTTTGTTGCCATTTGGTACGCCGTTTGCCGAGTGCCCTTCCAAGGCACTCGGCAAAGAGTAGGGGGTTTGCCGAGTGTCAGTACCATGCACTCGGCAAAGAGTAAGGGTTTGCCGAGTGTCCGGATGCCGACACTCGGCAAACAGCCACCGCAGGCAGCGCTGTGGGAGCGCCACGTGTCCTATTTTTGCCGAGTGCGTGCCGTCGACACTCGGCAAAGAGGCCGTTAGGGTGCTCCGGCCGTTTAGTTGCTTTTTTTTGCCGAGTGTCGGATTTGACTCTCGGCAAATAGTTTGCCGAGTGCGCGATAGAAAACACTCGGCAAACAGGACTTTGCCGGCAGGTTGTACGCCGAGCGGTGTTTGCCGAGTGTTACACTCGGCAAACGCTTTGCCGAGAGCTTTTCCTCCTTCGCCGTGTGCCCTGGGCACACGGCAAAGTTCCAGAATCCGGTAGTGTGTGCTAAAAGTGCAGTTATATGAAAATGTTTTTTTAACGTAATCCGTGATAGTTTTTACAAAACAAGTGTAATTTTGTGATACTTATTCATTGAGGAGATTTTCATGAAAGACTTACATTGGGGAAACATTTCAATACTCCAAAAATATAAAGTATTAATGGTGTAATGGATATGCAGACTCTAAGTACTTTTTTATTTTCTTGGTTTTCTTGATTTTCTATATTCTCCGTCCGATTTTATTCTTGACAGTCAGACCCCTTGGACAAATAAAAAATTAGTATTGAAGAGTAGAAAATTTATGGCCGAAGGGACATGTTAAGTGTTTCCAGTGCCAAAAGAAAATTTTCTTCTGTAGTACCAGTTTTCTGCCGCAAGTCCTAACTATTGCCCGATCGATGACGTAAGGGCCTTTGGATTGGAGCAATGGAAACACACAGGAATTTGACAGTGCCTCTATTTTACACGAACAAGTGGAAAAAAGAGGTTGAAATGGATATTAAAATTTCTATCAAATTTTAGGGAAGCCACACTAACCCTATGGAACTTCATGGGCTCATCTCTGTGTTCGAAAGAGTATGATAGAGTAAAATTCCATGGGATTTGCTTTCCTCTAAAACTCCTATAAAATTACTTTAATGCAAAGATTGTCTAACTTTTCATACATGATTTTTTTCATCAATTGATTTTGTTTATGTTAATGATGACTTTGGCCAGAACAAGAATAAGACACTTAATTTTTTTTCTGACAAACCTCTCAAAAGGGATAGAGGTTCCTACAATTCAATATAGTAAAATAGAGTTACCCATTTAATTAGAGAAAACCGGGTGAAAACTAGATATAAAGGGCACAAAGCCCCCACCAGCCGACTAGCAACCGACTCTATAGACAACGCACCACCACCATACTGACAAAACAACAAAACTGAAAAACACCGAGGCCTAAGTCACCAGGTTTCAAAATAGCTAAGATTCCGTAGGCAAAAAAATTTAGCAGAATTACAATTTGGTGAACATTCACTCCTTATTAACAAGCTAGTGAATACCTTTTCCTGTTAGGGTATGTTCTTATTTCCTTATTTCCTGTGCAAATTTGATGATTTCGTCCAAACTCGATCTAAATCATGAGAAGCCCCAAAAAATGTTCCCCTAATCTAAGAGCATCTCTAGCCCTTCCCCTAAATTCCTTTAACTCCCTAAAAACTGAAATTTTGGGGAGTTATACCCATCTAGCCCTTCCCCTAAATTCTTTTAACTCCCTAAAATTTGAGGATGACCCCCTATCCCCAACCCACTTCTGCCCAAATTTGAGGAAATTTGGTGTCTCCCCTATCTTCTCCCTATCCCTCAATTTCTTGGCGGCAAGACATTTCAGCACCCAACTGCTCCCCGCCGCCGCCCCGCTGCCTCCCGTGCTCACCGCCGCAGCCCCGTTGCCTCCCGTACTTGCCTCCCCCTGCTCGCCGGCGCAGCCCCGCCGCCTCCCGTGCTCGCCCGACGCCGCCGACTCCCGAGCTTGCCGCCTCCCGTGCTCGCCCGACGCCGCCGCCTCCCGTGCTCGCCGCCTCCCGTGCTCGCCCGACGTCGCCGCCTCCCGTGCTCGCCCGACGCCGCCGCCTCCCGTGCTCGCCGCCTCCGACCTCGCCCGACGCCACCTCCGACCTCGCGGCCTGCAGCTCTGCCGGGTGGGCTCCGCCCACGCCGGCCTCGCCGGCCTCCACCGCTCGCAGGCCCTCCGCCGCACCATGGCCTCCCGACACGCGGCGAGGATCGGGAAGTCCTCATCGGAGCGCGTGAAGAGCGTGGCCGCGGCGAGCTCCGGTGGGAGCGTGACGGCGCAGGAGGTGACGAGGGCCTCGAGCACCCAGAGGAGACGGCGGAGTGGGCCTCGAGGAGGAGGGTGTTGGCGTGGGGGTGGAGGGAGGAGAGGTAATGCGGACATTTCCTGCACCAAGGGTGAAGATACCACGGCTCATTCCAATCCACCAAGTCCACCTCCAAACTCTCGTGGTCCAATGACAAGAGCTCGCGCTAAGGCTATCCAACACGAGGTGTTTCTATTCCTTGACTCCTTCCCACTTGATCTGAGGTCGAATGGTATACTACCTGATGCTTCAACTCTTTGTTTGCTTAGATGTGAAGGAACGACCAAGTGGAGCGATGCCAAGGGGAGGAAGGGCTTGGGATGCTGCCTGGAAAGCATGTCCGGACATTCCGGACAAGGATACCCGGATACTCCGGATGACTCAATCCCGGAGACACCGAGATCCCACAACACACCCGGACATTCCGGGCGAGGCCGGAGTCTCCGGACGTCCCCCGCCAGGAATGTGCTCCTCTCGGGATGGTGCCCGGATACTCCGGCACCAAGCCCAGACACTCCGGGAGGGTGGCCGAGAACAACGCCCTCCGACTCCATGCCCGGACACTCCGGTCCCCAGACCCGGAGACTCCGGATGACCCCTGCCCGGAGCGCCGACTCCGACCCTCCGGACGTCCACTGAATAAGACGTCCGGACATTCCGGAAAACTTACCCCGGAATGTCCGGGCCCTACGCCGGACATTCCGGACAAGTTACCCCGGAATGTCCGGGCGTACTGTCTGCGCACAGTAACGGGCCCGAGGCCCATGTAAGGACTTGGCTTAGCCCTCAAGGGTTACGGGGTTAGGGCTATAAATACCCGTACCCAAACCCTAATCAAGATTAGACTGATATTAAGAACTTAAGAGAGCTTTGCTCCTCATCTAGGGTTAATCCCTCTAGATTAGGAGTTCCATCTTAGGCCTTGTAATCTCTTTGGATTGTAAGGACCGGCGTGTGCCTCCGGATGGTAATCGAGCATTCATTGAGAGGAGGAGTTGATTTGAGTCCTAGTTCCAAAGGCTTGCCCGTTGGGGTTTTGTTGTTGGTTTGGGATTTCATCTAGGCCCTTCTAGTTATCCCCTTGTCCAAATCGTGAAGATCGGGAGCCCTCCGTATCAACTTGGTATCAGAGCTCAAGGTTTCCACGATTTGGATTTGTATCCCTTCTTCTTCTACCCCCAATTTCTAGCCTTCTTTTGGTTTTTCTTACCTATTTCGAAAACCCCACAAAAAGAGCCCGTTTTGAAATCTTGATGCGATTCGGAGTTTTGGGTGAGTTTTGGTTGGTTTTGATCCACTAGATCTTTGCTATATTTGTTGATCTAACCTTCCTTTGCGTTGCCTTGGCCTATTCCTCGTTTTTTCCCCTCCGTTTCGTGGTTTTTGGGGCCGCCCCTGTTTCAGATCTGAAAACCCCCAGCACACCCGGAGTATCCGGCCTACCCCGGAGTCTCCGGCCTGCAGCAGCCGAAAATCACTTCTCTCGGGACGTGCCCCGGAGTATCCGGGAAATCTACCCCGGAATCTCCGGGCCCAGCCGGAGTGTCCGGGTAATCTACCCCGGAATCTCCGGACAGAGCAATTGCAGACTGCATCAAGCGAGGTATAACCGTCTATCTTGCTCTCTTCCTTTGTGAACCAACATCCCCCTTTTGCGACGACTTTGATCCTATCAAGACTAGCTCTTCGATGATTGCTAGGGTTTTGTGCACTTGTTCTATCTAGTTTAGCTCTTCCCAAGCAATCAACAACGATAGTCTTGTAAGATCGTGGCATACAAAAAAAAGGAGAGAAACAAAAAAAGAAAGAGAAAGAAAACAAGTCAATGCCAATGATCCTTTGTAGGGAAATGCAAGCTTGAAGGAAAATCCGATTAGGAAGGGTAGTCAAGTGTGCAAATCTTTAACCCTACCTTTTGCAATCGAGCTAGCGTCTTTCCTTGTATTTGTGCAACGCGAGCTTATAGTCTTCGCTAGGAACATTTTGTACTAGCTCACTTCTTTGGTTGCACAAATCCCATTATCTTTGCGCGTGAGTTGTCTTGTGCTTCGCTTATATCCTTGAGATCAACTCTTATTGCATTGTTTCCTTGTGGATTACTACTAATCATTGCAAATCTCATTGTTCCACTTTGCTTAGTATTTTGTGCTAATCCTTCCGAGATCCACTAAAAGCTTTGTTGAGTTAGTGCTTTGGGACTTGGAACTTTTTCAACCCACTCTTGAGGAACACTTTTACCCTCCGAGGGCCTCCGAACCTTCAATCCAAGGAGGCAAGGACTTCGGTGGTAAGTGAGGTGAGAGATTTCTAAATTTCCACATAATTCACTAGCTTGTTGCATTGCTAACCATGTCTAGGGAAGGATCACACGGAGCGAGTGGCAATGAAGACTGTGTGACTCGAGGGCAACATTTGGCCCTCCAACGGAGCCTCCATGACACTGTGGACAATTTGAGGCATGATATGACCCGCAGATGGAATCAATGAAGACAAGCATTGTGCAAGAAGTTGTTCAAGCTCTTCGAGGCCGCATTCCTGAAGCAGAGATTGAAGAGGAAGAACCTCTTGATGAGACCGATGCCGAGATGGCGGCACGGCGAGCCCAAGTTCGAAGAACAGCTAGACACCGGACACCTCTTTCTCCGTCGAGAGCCCGAGACCCAACCTTTGGGCCACACAGCCATGGGCGAGCAAGGAGCCACCAAGGACGTGATGGGCATGAGGGAAGTGCTTCAGAAGGAGGATCAAGCTTTCATCAACCTAATGATCGAAGACATCAAAGATACCCGGATAGAGACCCAGGGTTCAGAAGGCGGAATCATCATGATGAGGATACAGAACACCGGCAGAGGGGTCTACCAGGAGATGGGGAAGAAAAGTTTGGCAAGCTTAAGTTCACAATGCCCAAGTTCTCCGGTGATGCAATGGATCCCGAAGAGTACCTCACATGGGAGCTCAAGGTGAACAAGGTCTTCCGGATGCACAATTACTCCGAAGAGAAGAAAGTTGCTATGGCCTCACTTGAGTTCGATGGATATGCACTTATTTGGTGGGAACAAGTGCAAAATCAGCGAGGCGAACATGGAGAGCAGCCTGTCATGTCTTGGACAGAGATGAAGAGAGAGATGCGGGCCCGCTTTGTGCCCAAGTACTACAAGCGAGATCTCTTCAAGAAGCTCCAAGATCTCAAGCAAGGCAGTCGATCAGTTGAAGAATACTTCAAGGAAATGGAAACCGCCTTGATCCGAGCTAATGTCCAAGAGACCGAAGAGCAGACTATGGCCCGTTTCTTGGCCGGGTTGAACCATCCAATCAAGCGCATCGCCGACTACCAACCCTACAACACCGTTGTGGAGTTAGTGCATCAAGCCATCAAGGCCGAGCGCCAAGTGCAAGAAGATGCTCGCTACTCCAAGTCTTCAACATATGCCGCACGTTCCACTCCTTACACCTCACGTGCCACGGCGGTTGTTCCTCGCCCCACTCCGAGTGCTAAGTTTGCTCCAAGACCAACCTCAACTAAGTCAGAAGGTCACATGGGAGGTGGAAGTACAAGCGTGCGCCAATGGTCAAACACAAGTCGTCCTACCACCTCATCTTCAAAGGATGCCCCAGCTCGAAGCAATGTTTCCTCAATGGCTTCAACGGGCAAGACCCGTGACATTGTTTGCTTCAAGTGTCAAGGACGTGGCCATATGCAAAGAGAGTGCCCCAATGCACGTGTTATGTTGATCACTGAAGAGGGCGAATATGAGTCGGCAAGCGAAGGCGAGATTGATGCTATCCATGAGGTAGCAAGGCTTGAGCAAGAGGGAGAGTATGAAGATGGACAAGAGCGAATCTATTGCGAGACCGAGTCGGGACCATCACTCGTCGTCACCAAGAAGATCCTCACCGTCCAGCTTCAAGATGAACCCGAGCAACGATGCAATCTCTTCCAAACCAAGGCCGCAATCGACGGCAAAACCATCAAAGTGATAATCGATGGCGGGAGTTGTCACAACTTGGCGAGTCAAGAATTATGCTCCAAGCTCAATTTGAAGTACAAGAAGCACCCTCGTCCCTACCATGTGCAATGGTTGAGCGATAGTGGCACCGTCAAGATACAACACATGGTGCAAGTCGCCTTCAAGATTGGAGCCTACCAAGACACCGTGGAGTGTGATGTGGTGCCAATGACGGTATGCCACCTCCTCTTGGGCCGCCCATGGCAATATGATCGATCGGCGCGCCACGACGGGCACACCAATGAGTATATCTTCCGGTGGCAACACAAGGAGTTTGTGCTGCGACCTATGACACCAAGCCAAATCATCGCCGACAATGCTCAGAAGTTGGCAAGGCTTCAAGAAGAGAAGAAGAGGAGTGAGCGAGAGAGCACTACCTTGAGTGAATTCCACCATTCGGTGAGCGAGAGCCACAAGCCCAAAATGAGAGAAAAGAGCAAGGAAGAGAGTAGAGGCTTAGTGATGCTAGCCACCAAATCCGAGATGAGAGGAGTGAGGAATGACCCACCTACGCTACACTTTGTACTTGTGTACAAAGATGTAGTTGCTTTGACTAACGACTCACCTCCACTTCCTCTAGCTATGTCTCGTGTTTTGCAGGAATTCGAGGACGTCTTCCCCGATGAGATCCCGGCGGGCCTTCCACCCATTCGAGGCATCGAGCACCGACATCGACCTCATCCCGGGAGCGCCTCTTCCCAACCGGCCGCCTTACCGCGCCAACCCCGAGGAGACTAAGGAAATACAACGTCAAGTACAGGAGCTACTTGACAAGGGGTATGTTCGCGAAAGCTTAAGTCCTTGCGCCGTTCCTGTCATTCTTGTCCCCAAAAAGGACGGATCTTGGCGCATGTGTGTTGATTGCCGAGCCATCAATAATATCACCTGTAATGACCCCATTTTTAATCCATGAGATCCGTGTAGATCATCGTGAATAAAGACGATTTCTTCGACCCACGTGCATGCATATAGATCATTCACGAATGACTTTGGTATAAAACCTTAGCTTGTGCCTAGGGATCAATTTTAAAGTGGAACTGAGAGACCAATATCACCAAAATGTATGCCTAGCAATATTTAAACGTTTTAAACATCTTATAAATCTGTACAACAATTTGAAATACATTAGAATTCATTTGCATATCCAACCAAAGACTTTGCAAACTATTTCCACTTGGACCGATTTGAAATAACAGTCAACCATCAACTTTTCACTCTAATAAAATTATGGGAAATTATATATGTGATAAGCAAGTTCCGCAAAATTTTAAATTGACCTTTGAATTCAACTTTAACTTAAACGTAGCTTTAAAACAGCACAGAAATACAACAAAAAAAGAAGAAGAAGAAGAAATATCTTACCTGCCGTGGGACCCACCTGTAGCTCTTTTTCTCCACGTAGCACAGCGGCAGGCTCTGTTTCTTCCCTAATTCTTGCCCCGTCCGACTTCTCCAAAGCCTCTGCCGATTTCTCCCAAGCAGCTCATCACCGCAGCCCCCAAAACCGCCGTCCCTTGCAATGCCGCCGGCTCTGCAGCTGCTCCTCCGCCGGTGGTCCTTCCCCATCTCCTCTTCAGCCGCCACCCAAGAGCTCCGCCTCCTCTTCGCCGCCCTCTATGCCATCTCCGCCCGCAGCCGAGGCCGACGGGCCCAAGCCCGCTACTCCACCCACCGCCTCAGAGCTCCCCAAGCCACCGCCCCTCCGACCCCATGGTCGAGCCCACGCCATCACCACCAGGTCACCGCCGCCCTTGGCGGGATTGCCGCCGCCGCCGGCTAGCTGGCCGCCTAGCTCCCCGCCTCGTTCTCCCTCCGTCATTGACAATGCCGCCGCTGACCCCAACACTACTACACAATCGGTTATCACTGACGGGCAAAAATGCCTTATCACTGACGGGTAGGCAGCCCGTCAGGAACTAAAGGTCAGTGATAACAAATAAACGACTGACGGGCGAGGCGCCCGTCAGCGGTAACACAAATACCACTGATGGGCGGTAACACAAATACCCGTCAGTGTTGTGCATCGCAGGAAACCAAAAAAAAGTCATCACTGACGGGTGAAGTATTATACCCGTCAGTGATGACTCACATCACTGACGGGTGAAGTAGTATACCCGTCAGTGATGACTCACATCACTGACGGGTGAAGTATTATGCCCGTCAGTGATGACGTTTTCAGAGGCGCAAAAAAAGTCCTACCCGGGCAGTGCCGGGTAGGGTTTCACTAAAATGGCTGTAACTTTTGCATACGGTGTCCGTTTTGGGTCCACGACCACTCAAAATGACCGTATCGACGACGTGCATCTGATAAATTTACATGTCTTTAGACCTGTATATTTTTTCACCTCCAAATTCGCCCTCTAAGACTGACTTTGCCCCTCCGAACGAAATGTCGCCTCTTTCGACCCTCCGTTGAACTTCTTCCCGAGCTCCAAATGCAGTAATCTTTGCGTATTCTGAACCGTGAGGGAGTAGAGCTGCTAGAAAAAAATACAAGAAAATTTTTTAAAAATAAAAAAATTTCACTCCAAATTCGGCCTACCGAATCCTCCGAACGAATAATTTTCGCTACCGAACCCTCCGTTCCCTCCGTTGAACTTCTTCCCGAGCTCCAAATGTAGTAATTTTTGTGGATTCCGAACCGTGAGGGACTAGAGCTGCTACAAAAAATTATGAGAAAAAATTTTAAAAATAAAAAATTTAGGCACTAGTAGAAGGATGAGAAGGAAGAGAAGGGTGGAAGGGTGGAAGGGAGGAGAGGAGGGTGCTCACCGTGACTCCATGGAGTTGGAGAGGAGAAGGGGCCGGTAGTGGGCATGAGGATCTGACAGTGGGATGCTTGAGGAGGGTGCTTCTAGGAAGGAGAGGAGGAGAGGAGGAGGGTGGAAGGGAGATGGAGAGAAATATGGATCTGGATCGATTTGAGTGGAGTTGAGTGGAGTGCGCTGCACTGAGGTGAATTATATACCCGGCGGGATTCTACAATTTCGGGTTTTGAAATTTCGGAGTTGGGCGGGATTCACATCACTGACGGGTTAACTTTTTAACCCGTCAGTGATAAGTGAAAAATTTCAGGTTTTGAAATTTCTGAGTTGGCGGGATTCACATCACTGACGGTCTAACTTTGGACCCGTCAGTGATGACTTTTCGTGAAATTTCATGTTTCTGCTGAAGTCATCAGTGACGGGCCGACATTTGGGCCCGTCACTGATATGCTTGACATCTCTGACGGGTCTAACTTTGGACCCGTCAGTGATAACTTTTCGTGAAATTTTATGTTTCTGCTGAAGTCATCAGTGACGGGCCGACTTTTGTGCCCGTCACTGATATGCTTGACATCTCTGACGGGTCTAACTTTGGACCCGTCAGTGATGACTTTTCATGAAATTTCATGTTTCTACTGAAGTCATCAGTGACGGGCCGACTTTTGTGCCCGTCACTGATATGCTTGACATCTCTGGCGGGTCTAACTTTGGACCCGTCAGTGATGACTTTTCGTGAAATTTCATGTTTCTGCTGAAGTCATCAGTGACGGGCCGACTTTTGTGCCCGTCACTGATATGCTTGACATCTCTGACGGGTCTAACTTTGGACCCGTCAGTGATGACTTTTCGTGAAATTTCATGTTTCTGCTGGAGTCATCAGTGACGGGCCGACTTTTGTGCCCGTCAGTGATGACTTTTCTCCCCTGAAACGGAACATCTGATAGAGTCACCACTGACGTGTATCCGGCTGCCCGTCAGTGATAAGTGATAAGTCTGACGGGTTTTTTCCTGCCAGTCAGTGATAAGATATAGTGGATGACCTTTTTTTGTAGTAGTGCAACCCGACGGCGCCGCCAACACCACAGCTCGAGCTTCGACCGCCGCTGTGAAGCACCCCGCCGCATCTGGCGCCCGACGTGCTCGCCAGCGAGCGCTGCCATCGGCCGGGCTCATCCTCCTCCGTGTCCCCTTCGCCCTCAACTGCGCCTCGAGCGTCGCCCTCGCCGCCCGGCTCGGGAGTGGCATCAGCCCAGCTCTCCTCCCCGCAGCTCGTCCTTTCCCCAAGTCACCGGCCACCCTCGAGCATCTTCTATGCAGGTCATCGCCTCGCCGTCAACTCCCGGCAGCTTCTCCACGCCCCAGCTCGACACCGCCACCAACGACATCGCTGCTCTCAAGCTGAACCCGCGTTTCGTCACTTGGTGAGGTTCTCGGCCGATCATTTTCCCCTTCCCTTAGCTCATGCTCAGTTCTCAGTTTGAGGTTAGGATATCGTGAGGGTCTTGATCAACTGTGACCCCAACATTTAGTAGCTAAACGGGCTAGCAGCTAATTAACTAGTGACACTCATCAACTAATAGGTGAGATAAGCAATTCCTTGATAAGTGATCAGTACTGATTAAGGTTCTCACTACTGCAGAAAACCACACCAGTGACGGGCCTAAAAAGCCCAGTAGTGACGAGCGGGCCGGCCCGTCACTGGTG
>JAGXJF010004417.1:0-194609 GCA_019208055.1 Stipa capillata
GAAAGGACCAGGAGTGCCGACTAGAGGGGGGGTGAATAGGAGGCTAACAAAAGTTACTTCTTTTAGCTTAGATTAACAGATTAAGACTTGAGCAGAAGCAAGTGTTAACAGGCTGTGTGACAGGCAGTAGACACAGGTATGATATGATATGAAAAATAGCACGCAGCTGTCACACAGGTGTCTGACACAGGTAAGATCAAAACTAGCATAGATGAAGATAGCTATTGCCTGTGTCACAGGTAGCTATGATAGGTAACAGATAAAATCTCTAGCAACTGAGACACAGCTAAGCTAAGCAGGTATAAAGGTGATCTATCACAGATAAACAAAGATAGCAAGAATCACATGAGTATACAACAACATATAGCACTGTAAGAAGTAAACAGGTAAAGCATTCAGAGACAAGGAGGTTTTTCACCGAAGTTCCCTACTATTTTCAGAGAAGGTACGTCTCTGTTGGAGAGGCTACTCCGAAGAGATTGCCAGCACTAAAACGTGTTTGTTCTCCGAGTACCTGACGTTCAGGCCTCTTCCTTAGCTTGTGGAAGTCCTTTTGCTCGCAGCAGGTAGACTTCAATCACCTTCACAAACTTACTGGTCCAGCCCACACAAGCTTGGGTGGTACCAGCAACTCCTACACCTGTCTAGGAGCAGACACTCCAAGAGTAACAGATGAACCAGCAGCAATCTCTTGGAGGAACCTTTGCTCTTTGCTCAAAGCTCACACACTCACTCGAACTATCACTTATGCTTTTGGCTTTTGTTCGGTGGTTGGAGGCTTTGCAATGGTCGTATGTGATTCACAGGTTTTTAGCAAGGTTGAGGACGAAATCCTCCCCTGGTCCCCTATATATAGGGTTCACAGGCACCCGACCGTTACACTCTTGCCACGTAGGATTAGTGAGCCACCGGTGTCAGCCACCGGTGACACAGCCAACCACTCCACCCAACTATAACGGCTCGGGCAGACCGACACCTGTGTCACCGGCGGCACACACAGGTGAACCCTTAACTGACGCAGCCTAGCTACTCAGCCCGGTCTTGGCACATGACATGCCCTCAGCATACAACACTCTCTGAAACCTATAAGGAGAGAACCTCTGACAGCCCTCTGACTCAGCAGACCAGCTATCGCAGTGCAGTTCTCTTAGCATTTACAAGCTCTCCCCTAGTCCAGAGAAGTACCTGAGTCTTAGAGCACTAGACCACCTGTGACACGCTGTGTCACACTGGTGACTCTAGCCCCTGGGGTTTTCTACTGCTTACACACTGACCCTCTGAGCATTGAGCAAAAGTCCCTTAGACAACTGATACTGATTACATCCCTCTTGATAGTATGGTTTTTTCGTATGGACTCAAAAGAACTAGCAAATCTAGGCTTTACCTGCCCACCAACTGTAGTCACGGCCCTTGACGCATCAAGCCACCATCACCTTGCTTGCAACTCCTTGCACACCACCGGCTTCTTCACGGCTATGGCACAGCTGCCTAGCACCGCCATTCCTTAGTCCTGGAAACCACCCTTGTACCTTTTTGGTGGTCATCCTTTCCCTTGATGACCCTTCTTTCTGGAACCTGAAAAACCTACTTACACTCACTGTAAATGTTAGATTCCAGTTTGAGTTGCCATTAACCATCAAAACCAACTTGGGGCCTAGATGCTCTTTCAGCTTCTTCTTTTCAACTTTTTAGGGGTCGCTAATACCGGTTGGACTCCACTTGTGAGACTAAACCTGTTCATATACTCGATATAGACACTGGGCCCTTAATCTTTTGTCATTAACCACTAAAACCCACTTGGGGGCCTAGATGTATGTAAAAGAAGGGGCGTATGATTGGACAACAACTGTTCTAGAGCAGTCACCATAACCAGGTGGAATTTAACCTCTCATTCCATACTCATCAGAATCCGGTCTAGTTTTTCAATAGTCGGGTTGTCATTAGAGTTGGCCCAGGTATTTTTTTACCGGATAGATCTCCCATAAATCGAGACTTTCTACGGTAGCATTGAATAGGAAAGGCCACTTAGCATTGAAATTGTCATTGTTCTTATCTTTCTGACGGCGAATAATATTAAAGTCACCCCCAATGACATAGCATGCGTCTCTGCACACCCTTGTACTAAGTCAATTAGAAATCTCTCTTTGAACTCAGGTTGAACCGCCCGATAGACCACAAAGAGGGTCCACTGAAAACTGTCCTCCTTATTACGTAATTGGACTTTAACAAAATATTCCCCATCCTCGACCGATTCGGCCTCTAAGGTTCTATTCTTAATACCCACAAGAATCCTGATAGACCTCCCTTGTGAAGGTTTACAGTGCCATTCAAACTCCACACCCCTACACAAGTGTTGTAAACATGTGGAGGAGAAACTCTGCTTTGCCATCTCTAAGGAGGCAACAAAGTTGAGTTGGTGTTCCCCAGTTAAATTGGTGATGTGACCGTGCTTCACCAAATCATCCATGCCTCTACTATTCCAAAGAAGACCTTTTACTTTTTTTAAACTTGGCTTACATTTTCTTGGATTTCTTAAGAACACCAAGTGCTTCGGCCTAGATTTGGTTACGTCAAAATTAGTGTCACCATTCTCAAACTCCTCCTGAAGGTCACCACATAAGTGATTCAATTTGCTCACCTCGAGACAATCCTGAGGCTCATGAAGATTGTCCAAAACCGCCTCCCCTTATTGCCTTTAGCATGGACATGAACTGCTATACGATCTACTTTTAAAGACTTAATATTTGTAATAGACCGATCAATTTCACAACTCGAACTACCCAAAGAAACGTGCACATTGACAATAGTAGGGACCACATGGTCATCTAACAGGTCTAGAATGGTCGTACCATTAGAAATAGACATACCTATCATCTCCTCCAAATCCTTGACCTTTGCTTGCAACATCGCGCCCTCCATGGTGTCAAAGTCCACGTCCGGCTAGCTAGGCAGCCAGTCACTGCAACATGGTGGGGTAGAAACCTGGCTGCCTACCAAGGAAGCAGGCTCGCATGCCATGGTAGCTCCCCCGGAGTGCGTGCGACTGGTGCTGGCTCCACGTACTTGTCCTCGTCCTCATCGAAGTATTGTCCGGCGTCAAATGCGTCGGTCGTGGTAGCCTTCTCCGCCTTAGCGACAACCACCAAAGCTACCACATCCTACGGGTCTGCCGCTACTGCAGCATCTACCGCGGTAGCCATTGCTGCCCGTGCCGCTGGCGTGGTAGCAACTGCACTGGTTGTGGAAGGTGTGGCACACTCCGTCGCGCTAGTCGTGGCCTCGCCACCACCTGCTGCGGCCGCTCCAGTCAGCTGCGAATTTGCCGTGACAACTCTGTCGTCCCACGAGGCGTGGTCCTACTCTTGGCCCTCGCCTGCCACAGCCTCATCGTGACTCGCCACGGTAGAGCATACTACCTTGCTCCTGTCGCTGCAATGCCGCAGCCCACTGTGGTGGACTCCCCCGGCAACTTGTCTGTTGCATTTGCCCCTCCATTTGCCGCGATAGAGCCTGCGCCCACCACAGTAGGGCAATCACACACCGCAACGGACCCTAGACCCACTGTGTCCACACCAAAACATGCTGCGACAGTTTGTCCACCAGCGTGCGCACCCCTGGCTTCCCACCGACACACGTGGCAGCCAAGGGTAGTGTTGCCATCCTGTCTACCGTGGTAGGCCTCCTTACCATCGATTCTACTGCAACAACTGCTATTGCGGCAGCCACGACAATATTGTGATCCTCCATCACCTAGATCGCAGGCTCTGTGATACACGTGGAGGTCTCAAGCTGCCCCTGTTTAACGAGCTCATCCCTGCCTTATCGATGTAATCCGCAAGAGAGTCGGCTTCATTCTTTTGCTATTTGGAATCATGGTCTTTCATGGTAGCATCACCGTCTCCGTCCATTCCTTTATCTTTTCTGTGTCCAGCAAATCGTCATCTTTCATATTAACACCCTGCATTTCTCCAATGTTTCGACATTAAAGTAAATATAATACACCTTGCGGCCAACCAAAGTCTCCACACTAGAAATTAATTCGGCATCCAACGCAGCAACTTGGATGCGCATGATGTCACGATGATGTGTAGACACCATGTTAACAACAGGTCGCAATACTGATAATCAATCCAATTGCACAAAGGCTAATGTAGTCTCGGATCTCATATGGTACCCCATATACATCTTGGCTTTGACTTTCTGCTCGTAAACCTGAGCCTGCCAAACTGCCCTCTACACCTTGCTGTATCTCCCTAATTTTTGCAAACAGGAGAGTTCGGCCTCAGCTGGGAATTGGGCGACATACAGCCCCGGTCCATGGTCACAAAGATCTTAGTTAAATGGAACAAGGATGACCCATTTGAGCTCCACCTCCATCTGGGCACGTGGCAGCTCACCCTGGATCACTCGAACCACGTCGGTCTTACTTGAATCCATGCTAACCCACAGCGCCTCCGATGGGGGAAAAGGAAAAAACCCAGACTGTTGGCGCCATAGTCACAGAGGCTTGCGACAGGTTTTGGCATATGCAGAATCGGGCAGTTCGGCGGCAAGTGCTCAATGCTCTCGTAGATGTCACGGGGCACTTTGATCCGGCGGTCCACGACCGCATATCCCTTATCCTTGCAGCGAAAACATTTTTAATCCATATTCGCTTGCCGGCCGGTGACCTTCTGATCATGCTCGGTGTTTTGCGGGGCGCCACACGCATCCGCATCCACCGCCGGAGCCGTTCCACGCCCGTCCATATGCACATCAACAGGTGCAGAACGTGCCTCGGACAGGGTCCCATGCCTTGCCCCGCGAGCACCCGCACTAACGCCCAGAGCCGCACCGTGCGCCCCCGTGTTTGTAGGATGCATGCGCGCTACCTCGCGGATTCGCATCGGCGCGTTTGGCGATTTGGACGCCAGGTTGTTGGCCGCAGCGTGCAGCAGCGGTGACGCCGTCGCGCCAGCTGCAGTGCCAGTCTCACCAGTGATCACGCCAGACGCTACGATGGCGCCAGCCACGCCAGCCATGCCAGCCATGACGCTCGTCGCGCGAGCCGCGGGGCCAGACGCACCCGTCACATCACCCGCAACCGCTAGCGGCGCACCGCGACTTGCCCCCTCGAGGCCACGCTTGTGTCGTGGCACCCACTTCATCCGGTTGTCCTCACTGCGCCCCCGTCCAGCCCCGCCGATCCCGCCATACCCATTGCCGACGTCGAGACCCTACCGAATGTGATCTGCTGGTCCGGGTCTTTTGGTTTGAACCAACCACAATCCAACCTTTCTCGGCGTCGCCAGCAACGGGGTTGCGCAGAGCCGAGCTAAACAATGAGTTTGATCGCCACAACGACTACGAAATTTCGTCATGATCGGAGAACTCATCGCCGTCGACGTCCAGCACTCAAAACCGGCCAGATGTAGGAACTTTAGTCTTAGAGACGCATACATTTGTGTTAACGTTCGCATCGCTCGGTGCTGACGCTGCTGAGTTCACTGTTCGCCTCCCGAAGCCGTGTGTGAACCTCTTCGCCCCCAACGTCATTCGTAAGAGGGCAGGCCGAGGTCCCACCTCTCGGTCCACCGGTCGGCACCGGCGCCAGGGTGAAGCACCGGCCACGTTCACCTCGCCTCATCGCCCTCACGTTCCCTTGCCTTGTAGAAAACTAATACTTATCCCTCTCAACGACTGATGGTTAACATCCGCTCCTAAAGTTAATACTAATTATCTTTACTGATATGCCAATTCTGAATTGATATTGAAATTTGAAATCACGTTGGACCGAGATCAGCAACGACAAACTTATCCTCCAGGACCGAGGCTGCGTGCCCGCTCCGAATAAGCTGGTTGTCCCTGCACGACTGCCGCCCTTTCATTTCTTTAGCAAACAGTCGAAGGCGGCAGCGAAGCGGAGTTGGAGAGGAAGGGTGGAGGATGAGGGACGGGTAGAGCTGTGGAGAAGGTTGTTATCGTCGAAAGGTCGGCGAGCCTTGACGGTGCCGCTACCAAGGCGGCGTGCAGGTGGAATGGATGGCGTGATGGCTTGGAACTGGGTACGAGTGCGGGCCGTGCATGTCAGATTGACATTTGGGTGGATTCACGTAACAGTCTGAAGTAATGATCTGCACGATTGGACCAGGATCATTAAACGACAGTCCACGTGACTGAGATTCAAGAAAATATCGATCGACTGATATTACACTTTTTCTTTCATAAGAATTTTGCCACTGTCGACAACCTAAAACCCCGCACCGCGGCTGCAGCTATGCTAAGAGCTTGTTTGGTTGGGCTATGACTGTTGACAAAGTTGCTGGTAGCTGGCTATTTAGAAAAGCTATTGTGGCTGTAAGAAAGTGAACATATGACTTTTGGTTGATCTAAACCATCTACAATATTTTTAAAAATAAGCATAGAAATTTCAGCACATTGTAAAAGGCTGACAAAAGGCAGCTTTTCCAAACAGCTGAATTTGCACTGCAAAACCCACAGCTACCATTAGCAAAAGCTGCTGAAAAACTGGCCGTTTGGTTGGGCTGTAGTTTTTTCCAGTAAAAAAACCGCTGAAAAACCTAACCAAACACCCCCTAAATAACAGATGGATTGCTGACATTCGTGAGGGCCTGGCTGAATAAAAAAATTCATGAGTATTTCAATTTGTGGCAGGCCTTGCATGCGGTATTCACTTTTAAATCAGCAGGAGGACTCCATCGTTGGAGATGGCCGGCCGACGGTGTTCGCAGCGCCACGTCCCGTGCCTTTTTTTTTGACCAAAGCCCCGCGTGCCTTTGCCACTTCAAAGACATATATAAATGGATTACATCAGCTATCTATAAAGGAATTTTACATAGGTCTTTTGCGATGTGAAATAAAGGTAAGAAAAAGAGAAAATGTGCATATCTATTATTTTACAGACAGTCTATAAGACATTTTATAGACAGCTTGAAGACGATATTTTTGTTGTTTTATGCAAACGGTCCATCCTCGCTGCTCCTGCAACGACTAGTAGCGCTCGGCTAAGACGTGGCCTAGACACACACGATCATAGCGTTATAGGAGTTGTGAAGGAGCGCAACCATTGAAATTTTTAATGTAAAGGATACTATTATAAAAATGACTTTTTTGGACCCCTCATCTCAGGCGGTTATTGATAAAACTAACTACGTTAGAGAAATCTCAACTGGATATAAATATCTCAGTCCGTTCAAAATATAAACAAGCTGAAATTATTACCTATCTCAGTCGGTTTGAAAAAATAACGGACTAAAAGAATATCTCAGTCGGTTCAAAAAATGAATTGAACTGACTGAGATAATATGATATTTTCCAGTCAGTTTTGCATAAAACCCAACTGAATGATTTATTTTAGTCGGGCCTAGAAACGAACCGGCTGAGGCCAGCGTCGGCGCCTTTCTCTCGCTCTCCCATATCCCTCCCCAATACACTTACTTCGCCGCCAAATTGATCTGGATCTCCCCCAAATCCCTAGCTATCTCGCTCTCCCGATCTCCCATAGCCAAGGTCCCCTCATCCACCGCCCCTCTCCCTCCTCTTCCGCCCCCTCTGCGGCCTCGCTGATGACGATGCCTGGAGGAGGAGGTGGTAGGGATCCGGTAGTGGCGAAAGGTTCGACGGGCCAGTTCGGTGCCCACCCGCTTTCTCGTGCTCAATGTCGCCGACCTCTCCGTCAACCGCGCCTCCATCCACTTCCAGGCAAGAGAAAGCTCTCCTAAAACACTAGCATGTTAATCCCTCACACTGCAATCTCATCATTCTTAGTTGGTTCGTAGGATTTGGTGCCCACGGAGGTGGTGTTCTTCAAGGAGGACGAAATCATGGTACTTGGGTTCGCCAAGCAGCTGCCGCTCGGCGAAGGCGTGCTCATGATGGACTTCAACGGCACGCTCAACGATCAGCTGAGGGGCCTCTACAGGAGGTATGACTTCTTAAACTCTAGACATTTATCTTTGTTGGTATTTCTACCACATGTCATGAGCAACAAACCACAAATATTTTTGATCATCTATGTCAAATCATGGAGAGGCGCTTTGAACTACACGGTGATCTGTTTTATGTTGTTATCCAGAATTGTTCAATCTCCATGGGAGTATCTTTCTCACTGCATTTACCTAAGGCGTTCATACCAAAGTTTCAATCTTTTCCAATAATCATAGCTGAAATACTCCTCTCAATATCACGAGAAGTTCTCATCAAAACTGCAAATTTGTACACTTTTCTCGTTTTTCAAAACAAGCTGCAGATTCCATCTACCCATGGAGGTGGGGGCAAGGGCCGGAAGTGGAATTTGTGGAGCAGCTCCTCGGCGACCACGGGTGGAGAGGACGGCCTAAGCCTCGACTACCTTTTTTAATTTTTTAGTCTGTATCTCAGTCCGTTCAAAATAGTGACTTGACTGAGGGAGTTGTTTTCGTAGTCACTTTTGTATTCTTACCCGACTGCGGTAATCATTTTTATGGGCAGTTTAGGAGTTTTAACCCGACTGAGTAATATTATGCTAGCCGGTTGGCAAACTGGCTGAGATATCCAAATATTATTAGCTCCCTTTTCTTATAGTTGATACTCAAAACCGACTCTGATGGCTATTTTTAACTGGCTGAGAAAGCCTTTTTTATGGTAGTGAGATAGCCAACCTCAAGGTGTCTTCACCATCCTCTAGAGACGAACGAGGACTTCGGATGTAGGTGGGACCAATACATTTGGGAGGAATTGAAATCTGTAGGGACTTGAAGGATTCTAATAGGAATTTTATAAGATTTTAGTTCATAAGAATTGTAGCGACCCTGCACACCACTGTACGGTGTAGTGTGCCAGTCTTTGATATAATATAACAAAATCCCATCTCATTATATTATATCGATCAGAGTGTACAACAGAAGCATTGATGGTCCAACAACTATATATATATTACAGACTCCAAAATATACATAAGTTATTACAGAAATACAGTAAGTTAAGTTCAACTGGAAATAGCAACAGAAATATAGAACTGAAGATTAAATTACAGGAAAGTAAAGCTGATATTTTATTCTTATACTAGACTAGACTACTCTTGCTCTGGCTCTGCCCCATCTTGCTCTCCATAGTCGATATAGTAATCGACTCCTTCGATCCCTCCGGTCAGGTCCGGCTCCTCCTTCCCCTCTTGGACTTCAATTTCCTCATACTCGACCTCTAACGACTCAGAGTCTAACAAGGGAAAGATTTACGTAGGGGATGAGTACAGAAGGTACTCAACAAGTTCATAATAACAACAGGTGTTTGAATGACTATTTCTACTAGGACAAAGTCCTCAAAGGATATGCATGAATCCAATATCGTTCCTGGAGAATCAATTTTAAATTTAGCTATGTTCAGAAGGCTTCACGGGTTGTTAGAACCTCCGATGGTTCCTTTCCCGCCACGATCGCAGTTCATACCCAGAACAGGGAGTGACAATGCCACACTTCGATACACTCTGCAGAGGTGCGCTACTTTACCCACAAGTGGTACTTAGCCTTTAGCCGGGTACGAGACCCATCACACTCCCATCGGTGCGTGACCAGGTCTAAGGTTCCGAGTCATTTTCACCCTTCCCTTTGGCAATATCTCCCCTTATGTAGTCGATCCAGCACCGACTACCCACCTCGTCATTATAGCGTACTTTTCTGTATATTCAGGGACATAACGCCTTCCAAAGCGGAAATTCAGGGTTTATCGCTCCCTTGGGCGAGGGACTTAACGCTTCCCCAGGCGTTACTTTACATACGTTCCTGGGAGATATGCATTGAGAAGGTATTACTTGACTCGCCTGTCCCATAACAGGTCTTGCGGTTAACGCTATCTTTACGGCGTAAGAATGCCAACTGACAGTTGTTATTAACCTTATGATGATACCATATGCAATGGAACCCTGACCACCCCACAAGTTCCAAACCGGGGTTCCACTGCCCACCAATATATGATTCAGCGAATCATAATGCAGTTCATTTATTAATTATCACAGGTGATAAGAAGAATTGCATATATGTGGTAGAAATAATCTTCAACATGAACAAGAAATGAACTTGCCTTGAGATGGATAAGAGATGAAGTGAGATGTCCCTTCGGACGAAATCGGCAGAACCTCGGGATCTGAAGTGGAATAATCGTCCGATAAGGACTATTTTCGAAGAATAGCAATTTATGGTTGTATGCATGCTTATGATGATGAGGTTGATTTACGAAAGTTGTATTGATGTGGACTACCTTATCGAAGACAATGCAATAGATGATATTAATTTTTGATGTGGACTACCTTGTCGAAGACAATGCAATAGATGATATTTTTATTAATTTTCTTGATTTTTTTATCTGCTCTATCTTTTGAATTTATAAAATTTACTATCAAAAATTTCGCGGTGTGGTGAAGTTATTTGACAGATTTTTAAAGTATTTATGAAAAATCCCAAATTTTGCATTTGAGGAAAAATTATAAAAAGAGTTTTAGGCTTCCTCTAGAAAGATATGTGTATATACACATCATTTGGATTAACAATTTCCTATGAGTTATTTAAATTTAAAAGAGGATTGATTCTCCAAATTATAATCTTTTGTCTAATTTAAATCAATCATTTATCCCAATTCACTTACGAGTTCAGATTAGATTAAAATCTCAGGAAGATATATCTATTATTTTATTCTGAGTTTAACTTTTCTTTGAAGGGACAATGATTTTAACCTAAAGAACTTCTTTTTCAGCTTTAAAGAAATTAGTAACCATTATTTCAAATTTCTACTTAGTCCATTTGCCTTACCTTTAAGAAACAACTAAAATTTCAAGAAATTAGTAAGTATATATATGCCTATATATATAGTTTTAACATTTCTTTTCTTCACCTATTTTTTTTTACTTATTTTCTCACTTTTCATTTTTCTTTTCCTTTTTACTTGATTCTCTGGACTTATTCTCAACCGGCCCCTTTTAACCCTTGCTTCATCTCTTCCTTACCCGAATCCCCTAAAATCCCTACTCCTAATTCCCCACATCTCCTCCTCTCTCTCTCACTTACCCGTGCGCCGCCGGCCCTCCTGGACTCTCCCCCGGCGCCGCCGGCGCCTCTTCTCCTTTGGACCTAGCGCCGCCGCCTCGCGCCGCTCTTTGGTGCCGCTCCTTGCTGCCGTTCCGCTCGGCCTCCTCCCTCTCTCACCGGCCGCCTTGCCCGGCCGCCATGGCGTCGCCACTTGCTCCCTTCCGGTCGCCGCCGGTCTCCCTCTGCTCTGCCGCCGAATCTCCGGCCTTCTCCCTCTCTCACCAGCCGCCGGATCCTCCGTTGCCCTGCCGCCGGTCTCTCCTCTGCCTCTAGCGCCGCCCTGGCTCTCCTCGGCCTTGTCGGCCGGCCCCGCTCCGGTCGCCTTGGCCGCCTCCCGTGGCCTTGGACAACGCCGCCGCCTCGGTCCCTCGGCCCCGGCCTCCAACCGCCTCTGCCGCCTCCGCTGATGCGCCTCGGCCGCCACCCGGGTTGGCCGTGGCCGGCGTCGCAGCTCCGCCCCGGAGCTCCGTCGGCCCGCCTCCCGCTGGTGGCGCGCCGCTGTGCTCGGTCGCCGACTCCCCCTTAAACCGGTAAGTCTCCTTCCTCCAATTCTCATCCTCCGTTCTCCCCCCAAATCTACTCTAGGGTTCATATCAATTGTTGGTTTGATTTGGGGATTTAGCATTGGCTATACTGATCAATTTGGTTAGTCTAAGGTTTAATTTATTGGACTTGGCAAGATCTTGATGCTACATGTGTGCTCAAATCCTGTCGGACGGCATGGTTTGCTTTGGTTTAACCCTAATTGAGAAAAAGGATGGCCTTAGCTAATGTCAGATGTTGCGTTCTTGATTTTTAAATCTCTCCCTACTGGTTCTAGGTATATATACTTTTCTTGTATTTGTCAAAGTTTAAAGAACAAGTATTAGCCTGACCTTTAGTCATTTTCTAATTCTTTCATATCTGTGCCTATCTATACTAATTCAATAAGCTGAAGAGCAGATACTTGCTTGATTTCTAAGCATTGTTCTACTGAAATCTTTGTGATTACAATCTTTTATGCTCGAATTGAAAGAAAAACAGATTACTGCCTAGCTTATGCATTTTTACTGCCATGGATGATTCTCTGGCTTGAACGATTTCTCTTACATTATGGACATATTGTTTATAGATTCCTTTAACTTATGCTTCATGATTAATTGTGTAGTATACTTATACTTGAGCTTGTACAAGCATATGTTACTCCTGATCTTAGTTATTCTCCCTTCCATATCTGATTTCAGAACAGATTCTATTCTTAACCTATCTTTTTCTTGAATTGATAAGAACAGATTACTATATCCTTTTCTCCTTCTCATCTTAATTTGACAAGAACATATTTCTTACACTTCCCTTCTCCCTGCTCCTGATTATAAACTGATAAGAGCAGATGCTATTTCTTCTTATCTCCCTCTCCAATTTGCTAAAAACATATTCACTTGATTTTAGAGAAAGGTTTATTTTAGTCTAACGCAGAATATCTCCTGCAGATCTTAAACACTTCTCCTTTCTTTTTTTCTAATTCCTTCTATCTCCTCTATTGTACCTTAAGCCAACTGTAGCTTGTTCTTGTGGTAATCTGAACCCTTCTTCTTCAGGCTACGCCTCCTCCTCCTCGCTACCTTGCTTGCTTCTCAGCTCTCTAACTCTTGCCCCTTTGATTTGGTGCTGTTTTGGGTTGGTGTTGAGGTGAAAATGAAGTACATATGGTCCTATTTATAGGGGTTTGGGGCTGGTGAGCTGGGATTTCGAAATTTGCCTTGGCTTGACACCTAAGAGGTGACTCCTCTCTTCACTTGGTGAGTAAGCTGCTTACTTGGCAGCCCCTAGCTGTTCCTTATCCTCTTCTTGAGCTTGAGGTGGCAAGGCAATGCCACCAGCTGCTTGGGCATGGTTCCACCCCTTTGGACAGCATTTTCAAGGTTTTGGAAGGTTGCCTAGTATGGAAACTATCGGCTGTTGCAAGTTTGGCTGTTGCTAGACTTTAAAAGCTTGATGCTATGTTGCCTAGGTTTTGCTGGATTTAAACATGAAAGCAAACCATAATCCATGTTTAACATAAATTGGTTGCCTAATGGAGGTTAGTTTAATTAAAATGGACTTAGAGCTTAATCTGTTGCCTTGTTGCTTACATGGGGTCAGCTGCCTATGCACTTGTTGCCTATTCGATTTCAATTACTTGATGCCTTGTGATATGTTGCCTCATGAGTCATTCTTGCTGCCTTTAAAGATTGTTGCCTATTGCCTTAATTCGAAAATTAACTCTAAGTCAAACTTTAAATCTTATCTGAATCCAGAACTAGTTCTTTGGATTCACAAAACTAGCCTCCTAAACAAACGCGTTTCCAAAATGGAAATGCAACATTTTAATCCTAACCCAATTCTTCTTCTTGTAGTATTTTGCCCTTTTTGTTTATGTGCAGGTTGAACAAGAATTGGAGATGAGAAAAGGATTGAAGAATTGAAGAAGAAGACAATGGATAGATTCTTATTATAAATTTTTGTAATGTTTGTAATAGACATGGATTGTAATATTTGAACCTTTTGTATATATAATTTTTGGATATCTGTAATGTATTCGAACCATTTGAATGTATATATGTATATATATAAATGAACTCTCTTTTGTATATATATATGTTTGAGACTTCATCTCTTTTGCACATATATATAGATACTTCTCTATGCAACTTGTCTATTCAAGAATTTTTTTTTAAATTTTCCTCAAATTTGCTATGCATGAATGACATGTATGAATAAAGTTGTTAAATCCTAACGTTTAGATTGTTAGAAAATACGAGTTCTCACAAGAATCTTTTTCCATAGATGCCTTTTAAATCATTTCTATGAATTGCTTTCCTAACACCTCAACTTCATATGATTTCTAGCAAGAAGTTAGACCTTATGACAACTTTTATTCAGGTCTTGCATGCATCTTCTCTCTCTTCAAATTCATTGCTATGTTGTGGTTTCCTGTAGAATTCAACAACATGTCATGACATCTCAATTCTATTTTTTTCTCTGTTTTTAAATCCTATGCTCCAAAGAGGACTATATTCTAGTCTTCAGTTCCTTTTCCACTTATGTTTTTGTTTTTCTATTTTCCTCTTGTGTGGCTTGTATTTTTTCAATGCCAAATTTTACTTCAACGTAATAAAATTGGACTTTGGCCTGTTAATAAAAAGTGATTGTCTATTTCTAAGTTGGCTTAAATTTTTCTAAATCTCAGTTACCTTTCTAAACCTTATATGAATATCCAACCATCATCATTTTCAGCTCACTCCATGTATGATCTATAGGTTGGTATCAGGCTGCAGCTACATAAGGCCCCAAACCTTTGCGAATTCTTTGTTAGTTAGTAGTACTAACTTATCTATTTTTATTATATTTGAGTAGAAAAAGGCTCAATATGGGGTTGTTGAACAGTGTTTTGCTAAACTTATTTTATAATTTTCTTTAAAAATAGC
The DNA here is from genome assembly GCA_019208055.1 of Stipa capillata. Lineage (NCBI taxonomy): Eukaryota > Viridiplantae > Streptophyta > Magnoliopsida > Poales > Poaceae > Stipa > Stipa capillata. Next base: position 14,504 of record JAGXJF010004417.1, read on the forward strand.
CACAAAAATGTAATACCCATTTCTATCTTGCAACTTAGGTTATGCATTTCATCCCAGCATTCATGCCATCATCCCTGCACCAACCCTTGCATAAACTTGAATGTAGATAAATTATGTTTTATAGAGTACGTACATATCTCATCCTTCGTAACTAATTTTAGCAAACACCAATCAACTTATTTGAATAACCACAACAAACCCCAAACATGTTATGTTCCTATAGTCCGAAATAATTTTTATGCCAGGTTTTCTCTCTGTCGCTCAATCCGGAAGTTGGTCCGGAACCTCCGGATGGAACCTCCGGGCTAACCGGATTCCGGGTGGCTTCCGAGCTAATTTCCGGGGGAGTCCAGAGAGGATTGGGTGTGGCCTGGTTGTACCGGAGGTTCGGTTCGGAACCTCCGGATGGGATCTCCGGGACACTCGGATTCCGAGTGGATTCCAAGCTATTTTCCGGATGAGTCCAGAGAGGGTTGGGTGGCGATTTGAGGCTGCCGGAGGTTCAATTCGGAACCTCCGGGTTGGACATCCGGGCTGTCCGGATTCCGGATGGCCTCCGGGTTAATTTTTGGGGGAGTCCAGAGAGGTTTAGCCGAAGGTTTTGTTAAGGCCGGAGGTTCGGTCCGGAACCTCCGGGCTGTATGTCCGGGTCGCTCGACTCCGGACCGATTTCGGGTTAATTCCGGGCGAGCCGCTCACCTGTCAGAGCATGGCTGCCATCTCCGCCGCCGGTTGGGGGTGGTGGGCGGTGGCGCCACTACGGCAAGCCCCTCCGGCCGCCCTATAAAGGCCGCCAGGACCTCCTTCTCCTCTTTTCCTCCTCCTCCGCAGCTCCTCTCCTCTCTTTCTCACTCCCGTGCTCAACTTCCCCAGCCCGACGCCGTCTTCTCCACCTCCGGCCAGCACTCTGGCAAGTCCGCTCTCCAGTCCGGTGAGCCGGCCCCTCCTCCTTTCCTCCCCAAACTCCTCCCCTTCTTCCCTCACCTCTTCCTCTCCCCTTCCGCAGGTCCAAGCCCAGAGCCTCCGCCGGCCAGGTCGGAGCTCCTCCGGACACCTCCACCTCAGTGAAGCAAGGGCCAGAATTAGGGTAGAATATTCCAGGTGTACCCAGCAATTATTGTCTTTTTCTCAGAAAATAATCCCAAAAGTTGAGTTCTAGGGTTTTATGCCAATATGATTTCTAAAATGCAATAACTTTTTGCTCGTAACTCCAAATCGGATAAACTTTATATTTCTGGAATCCTTGGAAGATTATCTACAACTCAGTTCAGACACAAATTCAAAATTTGAAATGTAAAACCTGGTCAAATTTGAGTATATATTACTTCATCCCCTTTTTTTAGCAATGTTTTTCGATAAATCATAACTAGATGGTTATAACTCCAAATTGAGTGATTCCAATTATGTTAGACTCGTATCTCAGTGCACTTCCATGATATAAACTTTTTAGGACATGACCATTTGCTGAGAATAGCAATTTTCCAACCTAACATGAATCCGAACCTAATTTGACAAGCATGCATTGTTAGGACCATAACCTAACCTCTATAAATGCAAATTGAGAAATTCTTGTTGTATTGGATTCCAAACATCCATAAGCCACTTTAGAAATTAATTCCTAGCATTGTTCATCATGCATTCATGCTGAGACTTATTGCCTTTCTTTCATCGTTTGTTTCCGGTATTTCGCATTGCTTGCAATAGAGCCCGAAGGAGAAGGACATCAATCTTTTGATTGTGATCAAGACCAGGAAACCTTGTGACCAAGGCAAGCAGAGCTTGTTGCATATTTACATTGTGAATTATATGCTTTACTCATATATGTTTGTGGGTGGAATGTTTGCTTGAATAAAGTGATCGGAATTGAGTAAAACTAGCATGTGTAGGTTGTATCGTGTGTGATGTCCAGCTATGGCTGGAAATTAATCTTGTTGCCCTAACAATTTGAACTGGCTAAGGTGAGATGTGAGAGCCGAGGGGCTTGTGCACGATGAATACAGTTGGTATATTTGATGCCATGAATGTGACCCCCGGTGTTTGAAGAGTTTTGTCGCTATACCAACCTGAGGTTACTTCATCGTGTTACAACCCTTTTTCATGCGTGGACATCATCGGCATCGAGGCTGGGGTGTAGTTGAGATAAGTCTCAAGCCCTTGGAGCCTTGCAACCTCCAAGGGATAATGCACTCGCTATACTCAGGGTGATCGTATTGCCGGTAACGGTCCGAGAGATTATTTGTCGAAATTGTTGTTGTGATGGACACTGGATTAATTGGGGTGTGGGCTACCCCGAATGAATCAGAAATGTGGATATGTAACTGGTTTGGCTCTTACCATGACTCTTGTGAGTCTGGATTGCTAGCTATTATCTAATGGTCTTACGTTATTTTGTACCTTATTAATTGCGGTTTGCATCATCATTACTTGCTATGGTAGTAAGCATGCGTAAGGCATTTAATCAAGCACGAATAAGTCTTGCGAGTACCTTTGTACTCACCTAGGATATTCCTAGACTTTTGCAGGTGAGCCGGTGGTTGCAGATTTTTACGACGATGCTTAGTCGAGTGGTTTCCTTGGTTGGCGTTCGACTTATGGGATCTGTTTTGGCTTTTGAGCAGCGGTTGATGCACCGCTGTGGGACTTAATTTCCTTTATCCGCTGCTGTGTAATTATTCTCGAATTGACTATGTTTCCGGTTATCGTCGACTAATGTAACTCATGTGGTTCACCATGTGGACAGCTAGATATATTATCCTAATCGTAGAGCTTGTGTGATGACATTTCTTGCTGTCCAACATATGCCCCCACCTCCCGTCTGTCATGCATGTATGTTGAAATGGGGAGTGTGGTTGGATGCATATGGAGGTACTTGATATTTTATTTCGATTCAAGTGAAGTGCAAAGTGAATGTACGGTCCATTGCCAAAGTGAGTCATACGCGTGTGGCGTATGTTTTTGGAATCGTGATCTCTCAATCAGGCCATGGTGAGACATATGCATTGTGTCGTATGCACGTCGCACGGGGCAGGGGTGGGCTATAGTCCGTCGCAGGTAGCGGCTATGGTCACCGTCTTCACTTGTTGTGAATTCTTTGAATCGGATTAAAATACCGGGTCCCTCACAAAAAAAATAGACAACCAAACGGTAAAATAGGGAAAAGCTGGTTAACGATTATCATATTCCACCATAATGCCAAATGTTTCTAAGCAATAAATAGTTTTTTTACCTCCGGCTGCAAAGGTTCCGAACCCAGCCTACACACCATCTCTCTCTGTCCCCCCCTATTCCATCCCGCTTCCCATCCGCAGGACACAAGCAAAACTACCCTAGAAAAATCTACGATGAGTAAAAAAGTGAAGTGCTTCTTCTAAATTTTTTGCACAAATCTCAAAGCATTCTAGGGTGACTAGCGAAAGAGCATATCCTTAGGGCTTGAAGCCCATGTCCAGACCCAAGTCTCTCTTCTTCTTCCTCCCCACACCCCTTCAAATCTCGCTTTCTCTTTGACGACACCAGGTGGCTAGCTTCCTCACAATCGTGATCTCAAGCATCCAGTCGTCGCGGTTGGGCACGAGCTCGGCCTCGTCGAGGTACATGAACCACACAGTCATTAGTTTCTCCTACCCCATGCATCCTTCTTCATAGCTCGCGGCTTCTCGATGACCATCCACAGGCAACCCGGTCGGGCTCCAATGGTGCCAAAGTTGGATTTCTCCCCGCAAAGAAACAACGCCTCTAGGAGTCCTTTGACCGTGCCATTGCCTGCGCCCTTATCCTCATCCTCTTCACCTAGGCGACCTCGACACCCACATCTCCTCCTTTTCGAGTCCTCCATCACCGTCCACTTCCACCAGCTCCAATCCCTCCAAGCTAGTCATGGTGGCGTGCTAGAGGTGGGATGCGGCCTTAGTGTTGGCGCCGCTCGTTGCAGTGCAAGCTAGGGGTGGCGACTGCAGAAAGGGGAGGTCGACGTCGTGGGGAGATGGTAGGGGTGAAGGAGAACCAAATCGATCGGTTCTGGACATCGGGTTTGGACTCTCGTGAGGAAGCTAGCCGCCCAGTGCCGTCGGAGAGAGAGAGAGATTTGGGGGGATGTGAGGAGGAAGAAGAGCAAAGACTCAGGTATGGACATGGGCTTCGGGCCCTAAGGATATGCTCTTTCACTAGTCACCCTGGAATGTTTGAGATTTGTGCAAAAATATTTTTAAAAAGTATAGAAGCACTTCTCTTAAAAAAAATACTTGTAATTTATAGAAAATATGAAAAGAAACTGCAAAATTTGTATGAAAAATATGTCATTTAGTGTCATAAAAATATGCGTACACTTACATTTGTTGTATTAGTGTCCCCACCACACCCCCACCCCACCCCTCCCCCCACACACTACCTTGATAAAAATATGTGTACACTTAAGTTCATAAAACTTTTGGTCCAAAATTCGAAGGTTCACACTTCAGATATCCCACAATAAACATCTGGGATGTTGTTTTGCTGCTAATATGGAAGTGTTTTGTTTTTCCTTTTTTTGACCACTTGGGTGTAGATGGATCAGAAATTCTGCACGCGAAGTAGTCTATATTTGTGCAATTAACTCCTATCTTGATTCTTCTCCTATATGCCACGATTCAACTATAAGATAGACCGGTAGTTTAGAATTTCAAGACTTGTTTTTGAACGACATGTAAAATTTAGAAAAAATTGCATTACAAGTATGATAAAAAAAAATCTTGTTTCTATAATTGGTGTTTCTTCTAGGGTCTAATTTCAGCGCACGGAGCCTCACATTTCTAAGGTATGACTCTGATACTTTAAGCTAAAAATTGCAGTAAAGTTTTTGGGAAGGTTGCACACTTTTCAGACTATAGTGCCGCAGTTAAAAGAAAATGCTGAGTTGTACTCCCTCTGATTCATAATATAAGTAGTTTTAGGATTCTAGAGTTTTGTCTAAATATAAATAGTTCTAAGAATCCAATGCATATTTATGTAATATTTTCTTAATCTACCCCTCATTAATTGCTATGATCAATGGACTCTTTTCTCATATTTACATATCATGAAGTATTTAATGCATGAGAGACAAGGACAGTAGTATCATTTGGTACATTAACTAGCTTCTCCTTAATTCTTGTGCCCAAACCTAAAACTACTTATATTATGAATCAGAGGGAGTAACTGTAATCGGTAGTTGGAGAGTTATAGCAAACAGTACGGCTGCTGCTTCTATAGATACCCTACCCGCGATGTGTCACTCCACGCAAACATAGCTAGCTGCTGACAGCAAGAACTAGCCAGTAGGCATCCACGTAAATATATAGCCATGGGCGTCTTCGCCGTGACCAAGGTGTCCGAGGGCCCCGTCCGGCCATCTGCCACGACGCCGTCGGGGACGCTGCCTTTCACGTGGGTCGACAGGTACCCGACACACCGCGGCCTTGTCGAGTCCGTGCACGTGTACCGCGAGGTCGTGCAGGCGCCGGACGCGAGGGCAGAAGAGAAGAAGCCCCCGGCGGCGGTCGTGCGCGGCGCGCTCGCAGACGCGCTGGTGCACTATTACCCGTTCGCGGGGCGGATTGTGGAGGACGTGCCGGGGCGCCCCGCCGTGCATTGCTCCGCCGAGGGCGTCTACTTCGTGGAGGCCATGCCACCGCTAACTGCACCCTTGCCGACGTCAACTTCCCCGAGCGGCCGCTGCTGCTCAGCACGGAGCAGCTTGTGCCGTACCCGACGACGGAGCGCTGGGCCGTAGAGCCGCACAACAGCCTTGCCATGATACAGGTGACTCTTTTGTTTGCTTTTCTTTGCACCTTTTCCTTATGTTTCCACGTTGTCTGCATGCTGATAAGAGAAGCAATTAAGAAGCAGGTGGACCACCGAGTAAGTAAATGAGTAAATTGCACTTTGAACGGAGTATTATTGTTGTTGTAGTAATTTAGACCTTATATATTCAAAAGTTACACTTTACAGTAGTTGGGTACAGATAATATTTCAGTTTGGACAATATTTCATTGGTTCAGAGAGAACGAGCCCGCTTAAGGGACGTGGAAAGAAAGGGTGGAGGGAGAATAATGAGATGGGAAGAAGAAGAACAAGAACAAGACGAAACTAATGTGGTGAGGAAATGATGTGACAAGAGATGTCAGTTGTAGCCTCCAACTAGATCTAATAGGTGGGGCCAAGTTAGTGAACCTATCAGTTTTTCTCCAAACCGATAAAACCTGTAATACTATCTACGTCATACTAGTATAACTTTAGCTATATATAATCCAAACTGCAACAACAGTGATAATACCTGGTCTCAAGCGCAACCGCAACAACAATGATAATACCACAATGATAATACCTGGTCTAAATCGCAATTTGCGTTAAGTAAATAGTACTCCTGCATACAACTGTTTGTGCAAACGGAGCTGCATGATTGTCACGGGAGTAAACTCAAATGTCAATGCACGGACTAGTATTGTTTACATACTCCTATTTTGTAGGGTACTTTGGAGTAATACAAATTAGTAGTAGTTACGCAATTGAATTTATTTTGTTAAAAGAATTAGGGATCCTTTTTTTCTCATTACTATTGCATATACACACCTGAACAACTCAGAATCTGTCGGCTTAATTTCAAAGATGTTGAAAGTCAAAACCAATGTACAGGACAAAACATTGTTTCTAATTTTGCATCAGGCGCATTCTGTTGCAAACGGACGGCGTGAGCATGACCGAGCCTGACCCACACGCGCACGTGTGCATTTTGATGCCGTGGATCAGGTCACGACATTCACCTGCGGCGGATTCGTTGTCGGCCTGCGCACCAACCACGCCGTGGCCGACGGCACGGGCGCAGCCCAGTTCCTGAACGCCGTTGGCGACCTGGCCCGCGGCCTACGGGAGCCACGCATCAAGTCAGTCTGGGGACGCGATCGCTTCCCCGACCCAGACATCAAGCCCGGCCCTCTCCCGGAGCTGCCGGTGCTGGCCTTGGACTACATCGCGTTCGATTTTCCGGCCGCCTACCTCGGCAAACTCAAGTCGCAGTACGCGGCGTCCACCGGCGGCATTCTCTGCTCCTGCTTTGACATCGTCATCGCCAAGCTTTGGCAGTGCCGGACGCGGGCCATCAGCCCTGTCCCTGCCACGGATGTCAAGCTCTGTTTCTTCGCCAGCACCCGCCACGTGCTGAAGCTCAAGCCGGGCTATTGGGGCAACGCCATCTTCCCGGTGAAGGTTTCAGCGCGTGGGGACAAGGTCGCCGGCTCGTCGGTGATCAAGATCGTCGGCATGATCCGGGAGGCAAAGCGCCGGATGGCGGAGGAGTGCTTGAGCTGGGCTGAGGGCCGCGATGGCGGCCGCGACCCGTTCCAGATGACTTTCACCTACGAGTCGGTTTACGTGTCGGACTGGGGCAAGCTAGATTTCTCCGACGTGGACTACGGGTACGGCACGCCCATGACGGCCGGGCCGCTCGTGAACTGCGACCTCATCGCGTCGGTGATCGTCATGAAGGCGCCGGCGCCGCTCACCGGCACACGGCTGCTGGCGAGCTGCGTCACCAAGGAGCACACCGCCGACTTCGCCCGCCGGATGAGGGAGGACCTCGTCTGAACGTAAGTACGTGCATCTCCACATCCATGCATGCCTCCCTAAACCGCAGAAAATCCAATGTCAGAGTTGTGTGTATCGACAAAATTTCAATTTCTTTTCATTTTTCGCGGGTGATGAACAATGATCATGAAGTTGTATAACGCTGACTAAGATATCGTCCAATGCCGGTCAGTGTCCGTAACAGTTCCATGGTGTGTGTACGCTAGTGCAAATTAAGCATACGTGAATGTGATTGCGTCGATTTGTACTTATGTGTGTAATAATTAATGTAATTCTGTATGGAGTGGTTTATGTAAAAGTACATTATTTTTGTGACCTAATGCCCCAGTTTTTGTGCGGCGTGCTCATGTGCTCCTATATATGAGTCTACGACTGTTAAACTTTCCGCCATTCGCTCAGACGTCTACATACACTGCTACACGCAGCCTATTAGATATAGGCGTAAATCTGTTTCCTCCTTTATCTTTATAAAAGGTCTGTGATGAGGCATGTTATCATAGATGGTTTTCAGTGATCATTTATCTATCATATTGAGTTATTACAAAAGGTTTCTTTTTGTTATCCATCTGTTTGACATCTCATCTCAGACGGTTTTTAGTGTTTTCTAGAGAGCAGGATTTTTCTTATTTTTAGGATTCATTAGGTACATCATAAGCCAACATAAGTCCTTAAGTTGATTTTCTCAATTTATCTACTACATTCTAGATATAGGAAAAAAGTAAGTCTCACTCCGCGTTTTGATAAGGCACTTTGTGTGGGTTGCCGGACCTTCAGGCTTCGAGTTAGGTCAGAATCCTGCTATCATGGGCTGGTTTTGAAAAGGCTTAGAAAATGCTAGCCATGCCCTCTAGAAAGTGACAAATCATTCTCGGCATATATAAACATCATTCACACAGCATAACCAACAGATGAACTCAACTAATTATATATACTTGGAAGCAAACGTTTGAACAATATTCATAAGACAAGTTTGGACAAATCGGAAGTAAATTAAGATTCGAACAAACAGAAACTGATCTATCCTCCTACACCTCCATCGTAGTACTTGCTGTCGAGGTTTGTGATCTTGGTTTGGATGAAGAAAGAAAAAATCCCTCAAATGTGCTTTAGTACGCCTTGTTCTAGATTGCTTTTGTTGGAGATTGACCATCCCTATCGCTAATGAAGATGAACAAAGATCAATTAAATTCATGCACATATAAATTGACAAGATATGAACTAATTATTGAATGACAAACCTTAAAGTCTGCCTTCAGGGAAATGAAATCTGAGATCACCTCCAAGTGGTGGCAAATATAGAATCCAAATGTGTTCCTTGCTTGTAGCTGTTGTTTGCACTAAAATAAAAAAATTGGTTAATTCGAGAGGCATTGATGATGCTGAAATGTGCCATATCAACATAGTAGTGGAGATACCAGATAGTTAAATTTGTGCTACAACTTGGATCCCTTGGCTCTCCCTCCACAAGCAACACTCACTGAACACCTTGTCAAGTACGTCTGGGATAGGATTGAAGTCATGAACCCTTTCTAAGGAATCAAGGTATAATACCTTGTTCCATTTTGGTATACTGACTACCAAAACCCAATAAAATCTATATATATAGGTATGCCATCTTGGTCATCAAATATATCATTTTCTTGTAATGTTCAGAAATAACTATGGAAAAACAGTGCAACATTACCCTGGATTATAGGCAAACAATATGTATTCCTTATCCTTTTAAATCACCAAAGCTTTTGTTATATATTTTTGAATGAATGGCTCATTTTCATCGATGGCTCTCTTTATGACCCTAGCTAGGTCAAAGATACTGGCCGATTCCTCCTTTAGCCTAGCTTCACTGTGCATGTATCTATGCATACAAAATAAACGAGGATATTATATATTGTCATATATATGTATATAGGTCTTGCATGAATTAGACCATGATCGATTGAGCAGACTTACTGTGTCCAACATCTCAAAAGGTTTGTTTCGAGGGCGTTTCGATTAAGGAGCTCAATCAAGTCTTGGAAGTATATATGGAAGTAGTTGGCAAGGTCCTATTGGATGCTCCTCCTTGATCTTGATGGAGATACGAGTTGGCCTTTTTTCCCGGCTCAAGATTGTTGGTCTGTTCCATATACCATGCATGCAATCTTTGACAAGCTGTTGACAAGGTTTCTATTTCATCTGCCAGGAAGAATGGTTCTCCATTATTGAATGTACAGCCAACAACATGAATGGGAGATCATCAATATTGGTCGGGGAACCCAGGAGACGGCGGCTTGGCACTCTTGGAACTCTTGCCGCTCTTGTTGATGCTTTTTTCCTTGCTAGTATAGGCATGCTTCATTGGAGACAGCTTCTCACACATTACTAGCTTAGTTGTCCTTGGCTCCGAAATGGCCAAGGTGTCAGCCTGCTGTGATGGTTGTGCCTATGGTGTCGACTACGACGAGGCTGGTCGAGTAGGATGGTGTCCCTTTTGGCCACTGGATGAATGTGCCAATCGCCTCTCTACCTCCATTCTCACTATCTCGGCTATGTTAGCTTGCTATGCCAGAGTCTAAGTCTAAGATTGAGTTCAACTCTGCTTCTCGGCTCTCTTCCTCCACTGATACATCTCCTCGTCCTTGAGAAATCCCTCACTCCAATGAACATCACTTCCTATGCCTCACGTGCGACCCATGTTCTTCTCGTTTCGCAAGGCTACAGTGAGGACATCTTTCGTCCGAGATGTCTGGAGATTTCCAGAACCCTGTGAACTCATCTATATCTGCAATTACCCAGCAAAGTTATTTCACATGCTATGAAGTTATATATGGACTAATTACAAGTTACAGGTAATGAGATTTCCTACTAGGTGTTGGACCACTTCCTCCTCTGCGAGGGATGCAAATTGGGGGGGGGGTCCATCAACACTTCTAACTTCGCACGACCTCTTAACCAAGATTTGTTGCACTCAAATATAACGTTGGAAAATGGTAGGGCTCGACCTGGATTGCCAACTGGTCCTCCTTCTCTCATTTCTCCTTGGCAGCCTTATATCTAGAGGTGTCAAGCTTTGCGGGTACACTACTACAAAAAAGGTCATCCGCTATACCGTATCACTGACGGGCAGCGAAAAGCCCGTTAGGCTTCTTACCTATCACTGACGGGCAAATAGACAGCCGTCAGTAGTGACTCTATCAGATGTTCCTTTTCGAGTCATAACTGACAGGCAAAACGACCGACCGTCAGTAATGACTTCAGCGGAAACACCAAATTTGACAGGAAATCCATCACTGACGGGCACGTAGAAAAACCCGTCAGACATGTAAACGGTTATCTATGACAGTCACGTAAAAGAACCCGTCAGTGATGTGAGGACACAGAAAAGGTTAACCCAGTCGACTCACCACTGACGGTGTGTAGTAGAACCCGTCAGAGATGAGGCGCACATCTCTGACGGGCTCTCTGCTCGCCCGTCTGTGGTGACTTGGCCCATTAAATTGACTTGGCTAGTGAAGTCACCACTGATGGGTCTTTTTGTCCTTCCCGTCAGTGAGGTCTGATTCAATGTCACTGACGGGCTCTATGTGCTACCCGTCAGTGGCCGTTGTCCCTCAGATTTGTCATGTACTCATCCCTGACAGTTCCTTTTACATAGCCCGTCAGTGGTGATTCCTTCCTATATAAATCCTGCCCAAGCTCGAAGCAGAGATCTGTGCCCGCGCGTCCCCAGGACCAGCTGCGTGCGTCGCCGTCGCCAGCTAAATTGCTGCGGCCCACGCGCAGCCCTCTTCTCTCCTGAAGGCCCTCTTCTCTTCGGCCCTCTTGATCCATCTCTCAAAGGCTAGCTCCTTAATTCCTTCTCTCCTCCCCCGTCTCAAAAGGCCCTTTTTTCTTCTCCTCCTGTACGTCCCCCTCCCCCTCTCAAAGACCCCTGCCTCCTCATCAATATCCCTCTCCCCGAAGGCCCACGATATCCGTCGCTCCTAGCTCCTCTTTGAATCTCTAACATGGTAATTACTTTATTTTATTGGACGTGAGCTAGAGAAGAAATGGCTAATTTAATATATTTATTTTATGAAATTATTTTTATTTTTCCATAGGGATCGATTGATAGAAATTGGATGTATGATGATCGTGCCACACAGAGTTTCGTCACCGCTTTGAACGAGTTTCTTCGAGTCGCTCAAGAGGATATGGCGATCAAGGGAAAAGCGAAGATGTGTTGTCCATGTCGTAAATGTAGTAACACGCAAATGTTATCGACGACGGGGGAGTTGCAACTACATTTGCTGACGAAGGGTTTCATGGAAGGCTATACACGTTGGACATGTCACGGTGAAGAGAAAGAAGTTGCAAACCCGGCAGAAGCGGTGGACCTCGTTGAGGATGAGCATGTAGCTATCGAGGAAGAAGCTAATTCAGAATCTTCAGAGGATAGCATGGGGAATTTGGATGACATGTTGCGTGATATGGAACAGATGACTGCGAACCCAGAGAATGAAAGAGAGTTCGCAAAGTTTGTAAGATTGTTGAAAGACGCGAGAGTACCGTTGTTTGTTGGATGTAAACTCGAGCATACGCGGTTGTCCGTCTCGTTAGAACTTCTAAAGCTAAAGGCAGCCTACAACTGGCCGGACACAAGTTTCACAAAATTATTAGAGCTCCTTTCCAACGTTCTCCTGGAGGGGAACGTCTTGCCTACAAGCACTTACAGGGCGAAGAAGGTTATATGCCCTCTCGAATTAGACGTTGAAAAATTCCATGCATGTCCAAACGACTGCATCTTGTACCACAAATAGTACGTAGACCTACGAAGATGTCTGGTGTGCAAGACATCCCGGTACAAGCGTATTGCAAACGAGGCCGATTGTGATGAGGACGACGATGAAGTGAAGGGTCCCCCTGCGAAGGTTTGCAGGTATCTTCCTGTTCTTCCCCGTTTGAAGCGGTTTTTTGCCAACAAGAAAGATGCAAAACGAATGCGTTGGCATACGAAGGGTCAAATTGAAGATGGAATCCTGAGGCACCCTGTCGATGCATGCCAATGGAGGGCAGTGGACAATGCATTTCCTGATTTCAGAGAGGAGGTGTGGGAGTCTAGTTTCAACTACCAGACCCCCCCTTGTATATCCTCGCCAGTCCAGAATCACGCTGACGATACACAGGCGAAATGAATAACATCACATGCATTCAAATTAAAACCATAGTTTGAGAGTAATACGCCACACGGCTTACAAGGTTTCATGTCTCAACGATACTTTATTACACCAGATTCAAGCAGCAGAAAACAAAAGCGAATTGACTCCATCCACGCCACAGGCAATTGACGGCAGCCACGCGACCTACTCTTCGGCCTCATCGTAGAAGAAGTCTTCATCAGCTCCTTCCTCAGCATAATCCTCTGCACACCACCATAAACACATACACGATGAGTACTTCGCGTACTCAGCAAGCCACCTGGCAGCAGATGGTCCTACCATTCTATATGCAAGGCTTCAAAGGAAGGCTGTAGGGTTTATTTGCGTAAATGCGGTTTTAGTTGAAATATTAGGGTAGATTCGAAGGCATCTTTTGATGTAAAATAATTTTATTATCAGGGGTGTTTTCAACAGGTGTGGTCCGCGACCAACACACTCGAGTAAGGACTCCCGCCTTAACTCGACCATAGGATTCATCAGCAAAGGGGTAGAGGGAAGTAGCAAGGGGGAGAGGGACAGGTCCATTTCATCATGAATGAGTCTTGATCTGTCCATGACCGTGGACACGGCTAATCGATTAGTTTTAACTCTGCAGAGTATGTACACTTTACCCACACGACACAATCTCGTCTTATTGCCACTGGCCGTCGCCAGCGTAGTACACACCCATCGGTGTACCGGCGGGGAGATCGTGACGGGGTCTTTTAGCTAGGTCCCCCTAAGGTGTGACATGCCCACCGGGTCTAGCTCGGAGTTGAGAGTACGTCCCCACACTCCGTCCCCCCATCTGTGCCGAGGGTCCTCGTAGCTACGTCCACCCCTTCTGCGGTACGGCAACATCGGCACCAAAGGCTGACTAACCTACTTGACCAACCCAGTGCTCATATAGCATGTGGTTGTACTGTTGTCACAATTCTCCAACTTCAAGACTTCGGCCTTCGGCGGTACGGACGACGAATGGTTCCTTTAAACCGGCCTTCTGCGGGTAGGCAACCATATGCTCCTTCATCACATGATCCAGCTGCCGCCCGCACCATATTAGATGGTAAGTTTCACCCAGAGTAGAATAGGAAGAACAGAGAGAGGGGGAAACATCGGGCATCCGGCCCTAGCTCAGCGAGCTCAACAAGTTTCAACAAAGATCATAATGATCCGATATTCATTCCTCCATAGAGGCAAATCAAAACAACCTAAAGATGTATTTAAGCATGGCTAAGCATATCTCTACTCTATTCAGAATCAAACCTATTATACTACTCAGGGTATCAAGTAAACAGGGCGACAAGCGGATAGGGTAAAGGTGTGTCCATCGACACGCTAGCTACTGGATTAAAACAGCATGCAAGTTTGTAAACAATAAAATATACTGACTTTAAAAATATAGGATCAAATATGATCAAGAAAAGGGGCATGCCTTCGTGGTAGTACTCTCCTTCTTCAGCTGCTTCGGTCGCCGGGTCGGTCTCTTCACTCCCTATTGACGTAACGCAACGGCAAGGCAAATAAATAACCAACTTTCAACAAAACACTTCAGAAAGCAACACGAGAGAGAAAAGCACGACGAAGGTGAGGTGTGGTGGAATGGAACGATGGCGCGATAGCGTCATCGCGAAGAGGGAATGGTCTTCTAGGGTTGGCCATAACCATATATACAACATATATAGAAATAACATATATCCCTTACCGGGTATTAATATACATTTACCGGTATGACACACATAGCATTCACCCTAACATGCTAGTAACATGTTAAAAAGGATAAAGCAATTCATAATTAGCCATGATTATATATTTAGGTGAACTCTATCATTTATATTGATTACTAACAGGAAGACGATGGATTAATAACATCCACTTAGATTTATGCATGCTTTTCCAATATTTAAAGACTAGAAATTGAGTTAAAAGCTATTCTCTATCATTAGCATAGGCTAATTAGACATGGATCATCTTAGAACATGTCAACAGTACTGTTCACGCTACAGTACAAAGAGCAAGAAAACTAGGGTTTGGGAAGAACAACACAATCTAGGGTTGGATCAATGGAGATGGGTAAAATTGGCTGAGGGAAAGTGTTGCTCGGGTTGTGGGGAGTCTACCTCAGAGAGGAATTGGAGAGGGGCTTACCGAGGGTGAAGAAACGGAGGAGAGAAGGAGATCGCCGGAGTTGGGGAAGATGCTCGCGGTACGGTCGGTGTAGGGGAAGAAGCTCCCGAATTCTTGCGGTAGGAGATGCACGTGGGCGTGGGGAAGCTCCAACAATGAATCCTTGGTGTAGGGGTTCGTCGGTGTGGCCGGAATTGCTCGCCGGAGTTCCGCCGGAGTTGGACAAGATGAAGTGGTGGAGAAGAGATTTATGGGAGGGAAAAAACAAAGGGAAACCCTTGGGGAGGGATGGGGATTATATAGGGGAGAAGAGGAGGAGATAATGCAGAAATTCGAGAATTAAAGAAATAGGAGATAAGCACTGAGATTAGAGAGATAATCACAATTTTTTTAAAAAAAGCTACAATCGCGCGGAACGCGCGGCCGCGCGGCCGTACGCGCGCCGTGCGCGAGGCAGCACGCTGGCAAAGCAACGGGAGGCAGCATGCATGCATGCATGCATGCATGCATGCATGCATGCATGCCTGGGGCCCACAACCTTTTTCATTTAATTTTCAGATTAAATTAAATGAGGGAAAGCAAATTAATTGAAAACTCATTTAAATGGGCTCTAAAAATTATGAGAAAATTCCAGTAAATCAATTTGGACATGGGGAATCCAAATAAAATATTGTTAGGGAGAGATTCCAAAAGGATTTGAGATTAAAATTTGAAACAACACTTTATAGCTCTCAAATTAATTCCAGGGCTTGGATTAATTTGAAATAAAAATCCACAAAAATACATATAGGCTTAATACACAGTTGCACATCCTCTTTCCTTTTTTAAAAAAAATTTCAAGCCCTCAAAATCGAGGATGTTACAACTCTACCCCCCTTACAAAGAATCTCGACCCCGAGATTCGAAGATAGAGAACAGATCTGGAAACTCCTCCTTCAGGTCTTCTTCTCGCTCCCACGTTGCTTCTTCTTCGGAATGGTTGCTCCACTGCACTTTGCAAAACTTGATCACTTTCCTCCTGGTGGTTCTCGCCTTCTCATCCAGAATCTTGATCGGGTACTCCTCATACGTCAGATCATCTTGAACCTCAATATCCTCCAACGAAGCTTTCCGAACTTCTTCTTCCGGTTCCTTGAAGCACTTCTTCAACTGCGACATATGGAACACGTTGTGCACATTGGATAACTTCTCCGGCAAAGCTAACTGATAAGCTACCTCTCCACGACGGGCAGTTATCTCAAAGGGACCAATATAGCGAGGCGCTAACTTGCCCATGATTCCAAAAAGACGCATCCCTCTAAGCGGGGATACCTTTAGGTACACAGCATCACTAATCTTGAAACTTATGTCTTTGCGGCGCTTGTCCGAATAGCTCTTCTGTCTAGACTGT
Organism: Stipa capillata; assembly: GCA_019208055.1. Taxonomy (NCBI): domain Eukaryota; kingdom Viridiplantae; phylum Streptophyta; class Magnoliopsida; order Poales; family Poaceae; genus Stipa; species Stipa capillata. The sequence continues at coordinate 30,773 of JAGXJF010004417.1, forward strand.
GTAGCTTTCAATCTTTCTTAAATCACTTTGACTTGCTTATCGGCCTCTTCCAAGGTGTCTGGTCCAAACACTTGCCTTTCACCAACTTTATGCCAATTCAAAGGGGTACGGCACTTACTTCCATATAAAGCTTCAAAAGGAGCCATTTGTAAGCTGGCTTGGTAACTGTTGTTATAGAAAAACTCAGCATATGGCAAACTCTTATCCCAGCTTCGCTTGTACGTCAAAGCACATGCTCGAAGCATATCTTCCAGAATCTGATTTACTCGCTCAGTTTGACCATCCGTCTGCGGGTGGTATGCAGTACTGAAGTTCAATTGCGTGCCAAGTGCTCCATGCACTTTCTTTCAAAAACCTCGATGTGAATTGTGTCCCCCGATCAGACACAATCTTCTTCGGTACTCCATGCAAGCACACAATCCGAGACATATACAAACTTGCTAGGGTCTCTCCACCATACGTTGTCTTCACCGGAATGAAATGAGCTGACTTGGTCAATCGATCCACAATGACCCATATAGAGTCATATCCAGACGGTGTCCTCGGAAGGCCTGTGATGAAATCCATTCTGATTTCTTCCCACTTCCATTCAGGCACTTTTAGCGGTTGAAGCAACCCTGCGGGCTTCTGGTGCTCGGCCTTCACCCTTCGGCATACATCACATAGGGACACAAACTCTGCGATATCTCGCTTCATGCTAGACCACCAAAAATTCTCTCGCAGATCATGGTACATCTTTGTGCTTCCGGGGGTGGATAGAATAAGCAGACTCATGAGCCTCCTTCATGATCACTTCTTTGATCTCCTTCTGACTTGGCACAATCAAACGGTCTCGGAACCAAAGGGTCCCATTCTCATCTTCCTTATGATCAGGTGCTTCGCCCAACTTGATGTTCTCTCGGATCTCTTCGATGCCCTTGTCGCCTTTCTGAGCTTCTCTCACTTGGTCTTCGAGAGTTGACTTTACTTCTAGCATATCGTCGCTTTCGGCGATACTCACATTCAGATTCAGCTTTCTGAACTCTTCATATAGCTTTGGTTGGCTTTCCTGAATCATCAAGTTGTTACTGTAGGCCTTTCGACTCAAAGCGTCAGCCACGACGTTGGCTTTACCGGGATGGTAATTAATCCCAACATCATAATCCTTTATCAATTCCAACCATCTTCTCTGCCTGAGATTCAATTCTGACTGGGTGAAGATATATGTCAAACTCTTATGATCCATGTATATCTCACAGCGATTACCGATGAGGTAATGACGCCAAATCTTCAAAGCATGCACCACGGCAGCTAACTTCAAATCATGAGTAGGATAATTCTCCTCATGTGCGCATAACTACCTTGACGCATAGGCAACAACCTTACCTTCCTGCATTAGCATACATCCCAAACCTTGCCTGGAAGCATCACAATACACTTCAAAATCTTTCCTAATATCGGGCAAGATTAGCACTGGCGCTGATGTCAATCTCTTCTTGAGCTCCTGGAAACTTGTTTCACAAGCTTCTGACCACACGAACTTGTTCTCCTTCTTGATCAACTGGGTCATCGGTCTTGCAATCTTGGAGAAATCTTCTATGAACCGGCGGTAATACCCCGCTAGTCCCAGAAAACTGCGGATCTCTGACACATTCTTCAGTTGCTTCCAATTAATCACAGACTCCACTTTTGCTGGATCCACCGCTACTCCTTCGGCCGATATGACATGACCGAGAAACTCCGCTTGCTTCAGCCAAAATTCACACTTACTAAATTTGGCATAGAGCTGATGCGCTCTTAATCTTTCCAAAACCACTCGAAGATGCTGCTCGTGCTCTTCTTCACTTCGGGAGTATATCAACACATCGTCGATAAACACCACGACAAACTTATCCAAGCAATCCATGAACACTTTATTCATCAGATTCATAAATAAGCCGGTGCGTTCGTGAGTCCAAAAGACATCACGAGGAACTCATATAGCCCATATCTGGTCACAAAAGCTGTCTTGGGCACATCTTCTGGTCGAATCTTCAACTGGTGATACCCTGATCTGAGATCTATCTTCGAGAACACTGAGGCTCCCTTCAACTGGTCAAACAAATCATCAATCCTTGGCAAAGGGTACTTGTTCTTGATCGTCACTTCATTAAGAGCTCGGTAGTCGACGCACATGCGCATGCTACCATCCTTCTTCTTCACAAACAAAACCGGTGCTCCCCAAGGCGAGGTACTCGGTCTGATATAACCCTTTTCTTCTAGCTCTTGAATTTGTTTCTTCATCTCGGCTAACTCATTAGCCGGCATCCGATACGGCCTCTTTGCAATAGGAGCAGTGCCTGGCACTAGCTCAATAGCAAACTCTATCTCTCGGTCTGGTGGCAGACCTGGTAGCTCTTCTGGAAAAACATATGGGTACTCGTTCACCACCCTCACGTTTTCAACGGACAACTCTTTCAGATTATTCAGCATGGACCTCTTCAAGATGAGATGAGAACTTCGGCTTGAACTCCACGGTGATCCCTTCAGCATTGGTCAACTCTATAGATCTACTGGCACAATCTATCTTTCTTTGGTGCTTACTCAACCAATTCATCCCTAGGATGACATCCAAGCCTTGAGAATCTAACAAGATAAGGTTTGCTAGAAACTCTACTCCCTCGATCATTATGGTCACTTTAGGACATCTAAGTCCGGTCCTTAACACACCCCCAGGTGATTGCACAACCATAGGCAAATTCAAAACTCCAACTTCAAAATGATGTTTTTCGGCAAAAGACTTTGAAATGAACGAATGCGAAGCTCCAGAATCAAACAGGACTGAACCATAACAGGAGTTGATTGGAAACATACCCAGAACAACATCTGAAGCTTCCTGCGCTTGTTCTGCAGTGACATGGTTGACCTTTCCATGACCAACTGCTCCTGGAGTGTGAGATGGGGCTCCTGGGGTTGGAAGCACACCACGTCCTTGACCTACCTGCGGAGTCTTGACTGTTGATCCTATGTTGAACTTCACTGGTGATGGTCCTGCATTTCTTCGAGTAGGACACACATTAGCAAAGTGTCCCTCTTGACCACAGTTAAAACATGGCCTCCCTGCGGTGTTGGCTCTGAAACCTCCCACTTCAGATCTGGGAGTCTGGTATGAGGTGCGGGGAACAGGATTGTTCGGCCTTGGTGGTCTTGGATTCTGCCCCTTAAAGCCTTGGTTCTGATGCGGCCTCTGACGAGAACTGCCTGCACCAGCATGGCCCTGATAAGGTGCCTTGCGCTTGCGATGCTCCTCAAGCTCCTTCCTGGAATTCTCCTGAATGATTGCTTTGTTCACCAGCTACTGGAATGTGGGGAAGTCATGAGCGACCAGCCTGTCCTTCAGCCATGGGTTCATCCCATCCAGAAACCTTGAGACCTTATCAGCTGTTGTGGCAACATCAGCCTTTCCATAATGGGCCAATTGAGTGAAGCGACTCAGATACTCTGGCACCGTCATCTTTCCTTGCTTCAACTCCAAGAACTCCTTTCTCTTCATTTCCATAACTCCGAATGGAATGTGAGCAATGCGAAAAGCTTCAGCGAACTGATTCCAGGAGATGTCCTGCGGTTCTTCATGAGCTGCACAATAGTTCTCCCACCAATCCGCAGCCACACCCTTGAGCTGATGTGCTGCAAACTTAACTCTATCAGGCCCATTGCTGTTGGCCAAGTTGAGCTTCCGCTCTATCTCCTTCAACCAGTCATCCGCGTCCAACGGATCTGCTGAACCTTCAAATGTTGGCGGTTTTGTCCTCATAAACTCTGCCAAACCAGATTGGGGTTGGAAACCCTGATGCTGGTTAGCCATCTGTGCGGCCATCTGCTGCAGAATCTGTGTCTGCATGAACAAGAGCTGCTCCAGGTTTGGCATCTGCGGTGGCGGTGGTGGCGGCGGCATGAACTGTTCATCTTCCTGAGCTAGTTCTTCTTCTTCTCCAAGAACCACGATCTCCTCGACGATAGGTTCCTCTTCGGGTTGACCTCTTCCACGACCACGGCCTCCACGACCTCGGCCTCGGCCTCCACGGCCTCCACCACGCGCTCCACGAGGTGCATCCATCCTGCTTGCAGCTTCAAGATTAGGATAGATGAGGGGGAAGAACAATCTAACCCTTAACCCTTAACCAGCACACATGGCAAAAGCAATAAGACTCAAATAACATCTATCAATAGAAAACCAAAAGCAAATATCGCTACACCACAACTGACCGGTGTAGTCAATATCACATAGTTCATCACAAAAAATAACTAACGACTTATATTAATAAGGTCCTCCAACAAAAGGGTACTACGGTTTTACTACTACTCAAGGAAACCACCACCACGGACTCCACGAGGGTAAACCCTGGGACCCGGGTAGTCCGCAGCTGAAGCGAAGGTCAGGGTGAACTTCGACTGCGCCGTGTCATCAAACGAACCCTCGGACTCCTCGAACTCGACCTCCATAGGCTCCTCTTCTAAAGGCTCCACAGGCACGGGGTCTACAACTGGCTGCGCCTGTGGTGTTGGGTCTGCGGCTGGCTGCGCTGGGGCTGGGGCTGGGGGAGAAAGGATCTCCAGGGGCTCGTCGAACTAGTTAATCTTGATCTTCACGAGGTGGCGAGGCACTGACCTGCGAGCGGTGCGCCTGATGCGAGGACCGTGTCGCTGAGTAGCACCAACCTCTGGCGCCGGTACCCTGGGAATCTCTGGCTCCGGTACCTTGGGAATCTTCTCCTTCAGCATCTCGATATCGTCGAGCCTTATCACCTTCTCCATGACAAGAGCATCGGCCTCGTACTTCAGGTTCCCGGCACGGGTCTCCAGTGCCTGAACCAGCTTAGCCATCAGCCTAATGGTCTCTTCAGCCTCTGCAACGGTACTGCGCCCTGGACGGATCATGAAGTCGGTCCTCCTCCTCGGAAAGAAGCGGTACGGGGTGCCTGCCAAGTCCAGACGGTAGTAGTGTGCCACTGCAGCAAGAGCCTGCTGAGCCGCCTGCTCAACAGCGTCGTCCCAACTGTTTCCCTTCACTGAGAACTCAATCAGCCTCCCCGCTGGCTCCTCATGGGGTGGAATCTTGATGGCAACTGACCAGCGGAACTCCCCGGTGGGAAGGGGGTACTCGTAGCCCCAGATGTTGATCTCCGAAAGGCCCACCTGCTCCATCATCCCTACAAGCAGCTCACCGAAGGGATTCTCCTCTCCAATATTCTCTACGGTCCGGGCAGCCATCTATATCACAATTTTGAAATGAAGAAGATGTAAGTAACATTTTCAAAATTTGTATAAGAGGGAGGAGCAAGAGCAAAAGAGACTTATTAATTTTTGCAAGTACTCTTTAACAATATATTCCGTAAGTCTATCCATTCTAAGCTAAGGTCGCGTGCCTAGGGTCAATGTTGTGCTCTGATACCACTTCTGGGGGAGTCTAGTTTCAACTACTAGACCCCCCTTGTGTATATCCTCGCCAGTCCAGAATCACGCTGACGATACACAGGCGAAATGAATAACATCACATGCATTCAAATTAAAACCATAGTTTGAGAGTAATACGCCACACGGCTTACAAGGTTTCATGTCTCAACGACACTTTATTACACCAGATTCAAGCAGCAGAAAACAAAAGCGAATTGACTCCATCCATGCCCCAGGCAATTGACGGCAGCCACGCGACCTACTCTTCGGCCTCATCGTAGAAGAAGTCTTCATCGGCTCCTTCCTCAGCATAATCCTCTGCACACCACCATAAACACATACACGATGAGTACTTCGCGTACTCAGCAAGCCACCTGGCGGCAGATGGTCCTACCATTCTATATGCAAGGCTTCAAAGGAAGGCTGTAGGGTTTATTTGCGTAAATGCGGTTTTAGTTGAAATATTAGGGTAGATTCGAAGGCATCTTTTGATGTAAAATAATTTTATTATCAGGGGTGTTTTCAACAGGTGTGGTCCGCGACCAACACACTCGAGTAAGGACTCCCGCCTTAACTCGACCATAGGATTCATCAGCAAAGGGGTAGAGGGAAGTAGCAAGGGGGAGAGGGACAGGCCCATTTCATCATGAATGAGTCTTGATCTGTCCATGACCGTGGACACGGCTAATCGATTAGTTTTAACTCTGCAGAGTGTGTACACTTTACCCACACGACACAATCTCGTCTTATTGCCACTGGCCGTCGCCAGCGTAGTACACACCCATCGGTGTACCGGCAGGGAGATCGTGACGGGATCTTTTAGCTAGGTCCCCCTAAGGTGTGACATGCCCACCGGGTCTAGCTCGGAGTTGAGAGTATGTCCCCACACTCCGTCCCCCCATCTGTACGGAGGGTCCTCGTAGCTACGTCCACCCCTTCTGCGGTACGGCAACATCGGCACTAAAGGCTGACTAACCTACTTGACCAAACCAGTGCCCATATAGCATGTGGTTGTACTGTTGTCACAATTCTCCAACTTCAAGACTTCGGCCTTCGGCGGTACGGACGACGAATGGTTCCTTTAAACCGGCCTTCTGCGGGTAGGCAACCATATGCTCCTTCATCACATGATCCAGCTGCCGCCCGCACCATATTAGATGGTAAGTTTCACCCAGAGTAGAATAGGAAGAACAGAGAGAGGGGGAAACATCGGGCATCCGGCCCTAGCTCAGCGAGCTCAACAAGTTTCAACAAAGATCATAATGATCTGATATTCATTCCTCCGTAGAGGCAAATCAAAACAACCTAAAGATGTATTTAAGCATGGCTAAGCATATCTCTACTCTATTCAGAATCAAACCTATTATACTACTCAGGGTATCAAGTAAACAGGGCGACAAGCGGATAGGGTAAAGGTGTGTCCATCGACACGCTAGCTACTGGATTAAAACAGCATGCAAGTTTGTAAACAATAAAATATACTGACTTTAAAAATATAGGATCAAATATGATCAAGAAAAGGGGCATGCCTTCGTGGTAGTACTCTCCTTCTTCAGCTGCTTCGGTCGCCGGGTCGGTCTCTTCACTCCCTATTGACGTAACGCAACGGCAAGGCAAATAAATAACCAACTTTCAACAAAACACTTCAGAAAGCAACACGAGAGAGAAAAGCACGACGAAGGTGAGGTGTGGTGGAATGGAACGATGGCGCGATAGCGTCATCGCGAAGAGGGAATGGTCTTCTAGGGTTGGCCATAACCATATATACAACATATATAGAAATAACATATATCCCTTACCGGGTATTAATATACATTTACCGGTATGACACACATAGCATTCACCCTAACATGCTAGTAACATGTTAAAAAGGATAAAGCAATTCATAATTAGCCATGATTATATATTTAGGTGAACTCTATCATTTATATTGATTACTAACAGGAAGACGATGGATTAATAACATCCACTTAGATTTATGCATGCTTTTCCAATATTTAAAGACTAGAAATTGAGTTAAAAGCTATTCTCTATCATTAGCATAGGCTAATTAGACATGGATCATCTTAGAACATGTCAACAGTACTGGAACAGTACCAAAAATGATTTAATATTGGATCAAGAAAAGAGAGCAAGAAACTAGGGTTTGAGAAGAACAACACAATCTAGGGTTGGATCAATGGAGATGGGCAAAATTGGTTGAAGGAAAGTGTTGCTCGGGTTGTGGGGAGTCTACCTCGGAGAGGAATTGGAGAGGGGCTTACCGAGGGTGAAGAAACGGAGGAGAGAAGGAGATCGTCGGAGTTGGGGAAGATGCTCGTAGTACGGTCGGTGTAGTGCAAGAAGCTCCCGAATTCTTGCGGTAGGAGATGCGCGTGGGCGTGGGGAAGCTCCAACAACGAATCCTTGGTGTAGGGGTTCGTCGGTGTGGCCGGAATTGCTCGCCGGAGTTCCGCCGGAGTTGGACAAGATGAAGTGGTGGAGAAGAGATTTATGGGAGGAAAAAAACAAAGGGAAACCCTAGGGGAGGGATGGGGATTATATAGGGGAGAAGAGGAGGAGATAATGCAGAAATTCGAGAATTAAAGAAATAGGAGATAAGCACTGAGATTAGAGAGATAATCATAAATTTTAAAAAAAATCAAACAAACCCGGCGGCGCTACGCTCGCGCGGAACGCGCGGCCGTACGCGCGCGTGCGCGAGGCAGCACGCTGGCAAAGCAACGGGAGGCAGCATGCATGCATGCCTGGGGCCCACAACCTTTTTCATTTAATTTTCGGATTAAATTAAATGAGGGAAAGCAAATTAATTGAAAACTGATTTAAATGGGCTCTAAAAATTATGAGAAAATTCCAGTAAATCAATTTGGACATGGGAAATCCAAATAAAATATTGTTAGGGAGAGATTCCAAAAGGATTTGAGATTAAAATTTGAAACAACACTTTATAGCTCTCAAATTAATTCCAGGGCTTGGATTAATTTGAAATAAAAATCCACAAAAATACATATAGGCTTAATACACAGTTGCACATCCTCTTTCCTTTTTAAAAAAAATTTCAAGCCCTCAAAATCGAGGTTGTTACAGGAGGCGAGAAACATAAGGTTTGGGATAAGTACGGACGGGATCAATCCATTCGGCAACATGAGTAGCAGACACAGCACATGGCTAGTCCTTCTATGGATGTACAACCTTCCTCCATGGCTGTCGATGAAGCGAAAGTACATACACCTCTCCGTTCTCATCCAAAGGCCGAAGCAACCTGGAAACGATATTGACGTGTACATGCAACCAGTGAAGGAAGAACTAGAAACACTCTGGCACCAGGGAGCTGAGGTTTGGGACGTTGATAAAGTAGAGTATTTCCAGCTACGAGCTATGTTGTTCACTACGGCCAATGACTATCCAGCGCTTGGAAACTCATCCGGCCAGAGTGTGAAAGGATACGAAGCTTGTGTCTCGTGCCAAGAAGAGACAGTGAGTTTATTCTTACAGAACTCAAGGAAAATCATGTACATGGGTCACCGACGGTGGCTGGCCAAAAACGATCCATGGAGGCAGTGCCCAATTAAGTTTAACGGAGAAGTGGAAAATCGTTCGAAGCCTGTGGAGAAGACCGGTGCACAGATATTTGAGATTGTCAAGGATATCGAGATTGTACCCGGGAAGACACAGCAGCTAAGACCAGGCATATGGAAGAGGAAATCGGTATTTTGGGACCTGCCTTACTGGCAAGTTCTACACACCCGTCACAGTATTGATGTCATGCATGTCGAAAAAAATATGTGCGACAGCTTGGTTGGTATTTTGCTAAACATTCCAGACAAGACAAAAGATGGTGTCAAGACATGGCTTAACATGGAACAGATGGGCGTCAGACCAGAGCTGTGGTCGAAACAGATAATGTCAAAGACAAAAAAGGGTGATTTGAGAGTCAAGACGCGCCTACCTCCCGCCTGTTACACTCTAAGCAAAGCAGAGAAGAAGAGATTGTGCGAGTGCCTTGCTGGGGTGAAAGTTCCTTCTGGATATTCGGTAAACATAAAGAAACTTGTATCGATGAAAGACTTGAAATTAATTGGTATGAAGTCTCATGATTGTCATGTGATGATGACACATATCCTACCCATTGCAATTAGAGGCCTAATGGAGCCAGGAGTCCGCAAGACTGTCACTAACCTTTGTAGCTTTTTCAACACGATCTCTCAGAAGTCAATAAGCCCAGATCACCTTCAGAAACTTAAGCAAGAGATCGTCGTGACCATATGCGAACTAGAGATGTACTTCCCTCCTACATTCTTCGATATCATGGTACATCTCATGATACATATCGTTCTGGAGATACTAAGCCTAGGCCCCGTGTTCCTACATAGCATGTACCTTTTCGAAAGATACATGGGCATTCTGAAGTGCTATGTTCGTAACAGATATCGGCCTGAAGGAAGCATCATCCAGGGCTATGTTGCTGAAGAGTGCATCAAGTTCTACACAGATTACATGGTAAACATCGACCTATAGGTGTGCCGAGTTCGCGGCACTTGGGTAGACTCATTGGTGTCGGCACACTCGGAAGAAGGCAGTACAATCCTTTACGTACCGATCGATCAACTGACTTCCATAGAGCACATTTCGTGGTCTTGCAACACCTGTCAGTGGTTGGGCCTTATATAGAGATGCACTAGCAACTGTTGCGCAAAGAAAACCCCAATAGAGGAACTTTTTGGATCACAAAAACGCACAACGCGCAATTTGGCCATTGGCTAAAGGACTACTGGTACAGAACGGAACCGATAAATGAAGAAGAAATAATCGTCAAATGGTTGGCAAGAGAACCCATGACAAACATCGTGACATGGCAAGGGTATGATTTCAATGGATACACATTCTATACGGAGGCTCAAGACCGGAAAAGCACATACCAAAACTCCGGCGAGACGATAGAAGCTAAAAGTAGTGTTGATGGCCCGAAATGCAGGTACTACGGCATCATTGAAGAGATTTGAAAACTTGACTACACCGTGACCAAGGTCCCGGTGTTTCGTTGCCGATGGGTGCACCTGAAGGACGTCCGTGTCGAAGATCAGAACTTCACCACAGTGAATCTTCAGAGCAGTGGCGGAGGACGAAAAAAGTTTGAGGTGGGGCGAACCCGTGAACTCTAAAGCAAAAAAAAAGATGATGTAAAATCAAAGTAGTCCTAAATAGAATCACCAAATACAATGCAAATGTAAACATTTTTAAATAGAAAAACAACCTCTCACATACCGATAATGAAGCTCTAATGGCGTCTAGAAGGCCCAGGCAATGGGAGTGCTCTACCCTTCTTTTGAAATTCTTTCTTAATTTTACCAAGATCAAGACATTTGAATATCCCTCGTTCGATGTAGCACACCATCAAGTCATTAAGCCAGCCATCGGACATCTTGTTGCGCAGCTCGGTCTTGATGATTTTCATTGCTGAGAAGGCTCTTTCAACTGTTGCCGTCGCTACCGGTAGATGCTAGATGCCCCACCAACATGCTTACGAAATGACGCCACTGCATTTTTCCAATGGTCATACCCCAATTTGGAGAAGACATCATGACCAAATTTATCATCCATTCGGTCATGTTTAAAAAGATAACAACAGAAGCAATAAGCCTTATCCTTGTCTACACTATATTCCAACCAATCAAAATCCTTATACCATTGTGGCCGAAAGCATCTACCATCTCTATTTGGGGGGAAATTGTGATGAGTTGGTTGAGTTGGACCCTTCTCTAGGTAAGCAAATCTAACATCATCTCTAGTATTGGGAGCAAATCTTTCAATTGGAATGCGAAGTCCTGGATCATCTTTTATGCAATCTAGACTAAAATTCACTATAGCTTCAACGGAATCGACATTCTCTTCCACTATAGCTTCAACGGAATCAACATTCTCTTCCACTATAGCTTCAACGGAATCGACAGTCTCTCCTTCTACATAATTCACATGATCTTGCTGTGCGGCCTGTGCCCTAACATTGCCACTTTCACGGGTACTTGGATTGGAGCTACTATCACTAGTAAGTAATTTAAAATATTTTATCAAACCTGCAATTCACAACATGAAAATGCCACTAAACTCACTATATTGTAGATTCCCAAGCTATTCTCTCAAAATTTACATCACAAATTCTCAATATAAAAATCTAGAAATTTCAGAAATTTATACCTTTCCCTTTTTCTTTCCCTTTCCTGTTCTTGTCCATCACCGGATCACCTCTTCTACTTTTCGATTTGGTGAAGATTGAAGGGGAAGGGAGCTCGGTTTGGTGGAGATTGAAGGGGAAGGGAGCTCGGTCAGTCGGTCTGGTGGAGATTTGGTGGAGATTTGAAGGGGATTAGGGAGCTGTGGCCGGAGCCCGGAGGCCCGGAGGCCGGAGCAGTGGAGGCGTGGAGCTGGAGGAGGCCGGCGGTGGCGGGAGGCAGTGCCGGCGGCGGTGGCGGCGGGACCGCGGGAGGCAGAGGACAGCCCGCCGGGCGCCGGCCTCTCCCGCGTGACCGCGTCCCCTAGAACCAGCCCCCCGCGGCCCCACTCTCCTTCCCCGGCCTCTCCTTCCCCTAGCTCCGGCGAGCGGCGAGACCTCCAGATCCGGAGCCCGGAGCCCCGGAGGCCTCTCCTTCCCCGGCCCCCATGTCCAAGCTCACCGCCCGCCTCCTCGCCGCCAAGGGCGTCCAGGAGCTCGTCCTCGTCAACCGCCCGCCGGCCGCCACCGCTGCTCCTCACCACGGCACCGCCCGCCGCGGCGCCGCCCGCTGCTCACCGCCGGCGCCTGCCGCTCGCGCTCGGCCCGCTGCCCCGCTCGGTCGCTCCCCTTAACTCGGTGGCAGTGCTCGGTGGCTACTCGGCCCGCTTGCCCGCTCCCCTTCACTCGGTGGCCGCTCGCACTCGGCCCGCTGCCCCGCTCCCACTGCTGGGCCGGCCCAATATGGCGCACGGAAGTTAAGGTCGGGCGGGCGCCCGACCTCGCCCTACGGGGAGCTCCGCCACTGCTTCAGAGTGTCGGGTCCAAAGAAGAACCATTTATATTGGCTAAACAGGTTGCGCAAGTGTTCTACGTACTGGATCCATCTAATAAGAAGCGCCACGTTGTAAGAAAAGGAAAAAGGAGTATCGTTGGAGTGGATGGTGTAGTGGATGAAGAAGACTACGACCAATTTGATGATCCGGATACCGAAGATGAAGATGAGAGGACAAAGAAAAAGATCAAAAGTCATATTGATAACGATGCCAAGCCGTACGTACGTACTGATCATAACGAAGGACTGACATATCAAGGGAAGAAACTAGTCGATGACGATGACGAGAACGACGAAAATTAATATAAGTGTTGTCATTTATGTAATATAGATATGTAAATATTATAATATGTGTGATATAAAAAGTGTTAGACTTTTGCGGACTCCACAAGTGCAATTTTGGTTATGCATGATTGGTCGGTTCCAATTCTGTCATTGCAAACTAAACCAACAGAACTTTCAAACTGGTCAAAACATACAAACACTAAGATCTTCAAAAGAAAAAGGTATGGAAAAGCATATGATGCTAAAGAGCCAATTCTGAGAACTGAAGTCAACACTGACGAGCCCGTATACTCCGACCGTCACTGATAACTAAGAGCGACGGGTGGTAAAATGGACCCGTCAGTGATGATTCAGTCACCACTGACGGGCGCATATATGTCGACCGTCGCTGGTAAGTAAGAGTGACGGGTGATAAATTGTACCCGTCAGTGATGATTTAATCACCACTGACGGGCTAGTATATGTTGACTGTCACTGATAACTAAGAGTGACGGGTGGGTTTTTTTACCCGTCAGTGATGACTACGGGCTACATATAGGGCCCAGGCACTTAGAAAAAAAATTTCGTGCCCGCGCGTCCGTTTGTCGCCTGGACCAGCAGCGAGCCCTAGCCGCCTCCGCCGAAGTGCTGCCGCCGCCGCCGACGGATCTGCACTCCTCCGCGCTCCATGGATCCCGCCGCCACCTGCTCCACTCCCGCTACCGTCGGGGCCACCGCGCCCCCCGTCGTCGAGATCGAGGCCACCGCGCCCACCGTCGTCGAGGTCGGCTCCACCGCACAAGCTGCTGCTGCCGCCTCCTCCTCGCACTCCGGCGCCACCACCTCTTCCTCCCACTCCGACATGCCCGGGTAAGTCACTGTCACGGTTGTACCTATATGCCAATGATTTGGATAGTTCATCGCCAGTTCCGAACCCTAGCAGAAGTGCAGTTCTTGCACCAGACCACTAGTTACAATGAAGTCATCTTCAAAATCCTTTGCATTATTCCTAGATGCATCTGGCTATAGTGGTATCTAAAATCCTTTTCTGATGCATTACCACTAGTTACGATGAACTAAGTGGTATCAGAACTACAGGTTATCACACTTGAGCGGAGTAGTTCAGACTTTTAGCTAGATGCACCTTAGTATTTTACAGAGTATTTGATCAACCATGTTTGCTTGGTTGGTTGTTTGACTAGTGTGCACATCAGAAATCTGGGGATTTTGTTCTCTGTTAGAATTATGCATACTTCTATGTACATTGGACAAAACAAATAAAGAAAAAAAATGATATGCCAATACTCATCGAAAAAACAAATTGCATTGGTTTACATGTAAAGAAACTACTAAACATTTCATTGGCGATCCTAACGCTTGCATATACTAGGGTTTATTTTTGCACAATACCAAGCCCCCGCATATTTCCCTCTTGCCTTGTTGATGACAATATCCAGATGTTGGTTGGAGGGAAAGGGACCAGGAGGAGAGTTTCCAAGTTCATAATTTAGGAAGAACCCAAATATAAACACAAGAGCAATTAGTTCCAATCAAAAATACAATAAGAATCCAAAACTTTTAATAAATCCTAATTTCCATAGTGGACAATGTTCTTATTTAATTCAATTAGCTTAATTATAAACATATTAGGTCTTTATTCAATCTAGTTAATATATTTACATAAAAAAAGGCTCTGGTCCGTTCAAGCCTGGGGACGAGGTCGAGGCCGAAGTTGTACCGCCACCAAAAAGGCAACGCAAACCATGAACGAGGAACAAGTTGACGACGTAGACCTTAGTCATCACGGGGGTCGACCCCGACACAGGCGCACCATGTGAACCAACGAGCTCGGCATCGAAGTTCAACAACACCTGTGGGGTGCTCGTACGAGAGAACATCCCGATCACTACTCCCAAATGGAACCAGGTGCCCCGATCAGAGATAGATGCCCTGTTGACCTTGCTGTTTAATCTGTTCGAGGTCCTGGAGCACCTTAAGGAGACGATGAAGCACCATGCTGAGATCACGATGTGTAATGCTCACAAGAACTGGAGATACACTGCGACCAAGGAGTACGTGATGAAAAATCACCATCCGGGAAGAAGATGGTCGAAAGTAACTGATGAGCAGTGGGACCAATTCGTCGCCTCGAGGAGCACTGACGAGTTCAAGGCCAAGAATGAGAAGAACAAGGAGCTGCGCAAGAGGAATAAATTCAACCACAACGTTGGCAGCGGTGGTTATGCCGGGATAAAGAGTAAATGGGAAAGAGAAGATGCTGCACTATGAGCGGCTGGGAAACCAGTTCCGTTTGAGGAAATATCAGAGCCTCGCGCCAGAAACTGGGCGAGGGGTCACACGAAAGTGAACCCGAAGTCGGGGGATGTGACGATCCCCAACGACGAGGTCCAGGCGGTGTCCAATCGATTGGTACTAACTCGACCTATCCTGTCAATCCATCGTAACTAATTTGTTTCCTAAATGCTCGATAGTGAAATATGATACGTCTCTATTGCAGATACAGTTGAGCTAGCAGGAATCCTCTCAAGACTCCGTACATTCCGAGAGGTGGCAAACGCTTGTATCGGTTGCTCTAGAAACCCGGAGAAAACTGGGCGTATACGAGGTGTTGGTGTAGCCGCTACATGGGATAGAATCTTTCCCAAATCACCTGATGCCACCCGCCGAAGGAAGAGGAGCAGGCACGATGCTTTAATGGAAGCGATGATGGAGAAGGCGAGAGAGGCGGCGAGACAGGAGATCAGCGAGAATTTCCTGAGACGGTCGGAAGAGGCGGCACGAGAGGCGACAAGACAGGAGTTCGCAAGGTTATATGGGGGTCTGCCACCCATGCATCGTTCACCGAACATTCCTGGAGGGAGTAGTTGCGCCTCTACCAACGCGGCCACCTCCGAAGGGGTAGCTACATCATATCCGTGCGACAACGTAAACGTAAGTTTATGGTACTTAGTAGAATCTTTCGTACACATCCTATATTTCAAACACTACCCTAATGGCCGAGAACCAACCTTTAACTGTTTCACAGGTGCAGGTGCCCACGAAATGTCAATTGGTATATCCTGTGCCGGGCGCCAGTGTTACCGTCGCACACGGCCTACTGATGCCAGCTTCTCCGGGGGCCCTGACGCACCATCAGATTACACCGCCGGACATGGTGGGGGTATAGGTGGATAGAGTAGTTGTGGAGTTCAGTGCCATGACTATCCCTGTACCTCCTGAAGAGGATGCCACCACGCTAGGACAATGCCTGATGACCTTCATCCAGTGGCCGAAGGCTCAAGTGATTGTAGAAGGGGCCTCGACTCGCACATCTCCGGCCAGCGCCTCTCCATCAACCCGGATATCTCCTTTGGCCTTGAGCCAAACACATCTGTCATTCGACCAGAGAGATGAAGACTCGATGCCAGGACATGAGGACCCAGTGGCACATGACACCATTATGGAAGTTGAGCCGGCACTTGTCGACGCACCCGAGCCGCCGAGAAAAGAAAGACGCTCCAAGCATAGGCAGGACCCGAAGAATGCCCTACTACCAGCGGAGCCCGTTAGTGCGCAAGGTACCGCGAAGACTTTATCTCCAGGCACATTTCACGGAGCTAGGAAGGAGGCATTTGCCGGCCCTACGCCTAAGGAAAACAATACATTCCCGATGCGGCCCAAAAAGCTCTGAAGAAAAGGAACACCAAACGGGGCGGCACAACAAAGAGGTTAGCAAAACAAGATAGGGCCGCTAAGTCCCTGTCTTACGCATCAACTCCTGACGTACAACAAAAGGCAAGGGCAGACAGCTACATTCCCGGTCAGCCGCTCCTCCCAGACAATAAAATACAAACTTTGAGAGCCGAGGCAAAACTGCTGCATGACATGATCGTGCTACATTCAAGTCAATCGGATCGATTTGTATCCTTCGTCAAACTCGAAGTGCCAGAAAGTTACCACTTTTATCGAGAGTTTGATAGTCGTACATTCAATGTCGACTTTGAAGGCGTCTGGAGCTTGTATAACCTGAAGAGACTAGACACCACGCTAATGCGGGTCTGGACACTCTGGCAATGCAAAGAGGCCAGGCGTAACAAAGCACGCATTGGGTTCATCGATCCGTGCATCTTGCACGACCGCCAAATCGACGAGGCATTTGAGTCGGTCGTTGATTTCATCTCCCAGGCATGGCTCGCGCAAAGGGATAGTGAAATGATAATCTTGCCATACAACCCTCCGTGAGTTTTTTACTAATTGCATCAATTTTTTCTTCGAGCACTTAATTAAATAGCTGCGTATGTTTACATGCATCTCATCTGGTCTATGCAACGACCATTGGGTCCTTCTCGTGATAGTCGTACCTTGGAACAAGGTAGTTTACCTTGATTCTCTCAGGCGTCGAGAAGGACTACCCCCTAGGGACTTCTCCAAGATTCGGCGGTGCGTTGACGAGGCGTACGCCAAATTTAGGGCAATGGGAGGGACGGCGCGCTGGAAAAAGTCAAATCCTAGGCTCAGCCACATGTTTGACTTTCCGTGCAGGCAGCAGCCGGCGAATAGCGTGACATGTGGGTTTTATGTGTGCGCGCACATGGACGCGATGGTCCGTCACTACAACCCACTTTCCAGTGAAAAAGACTTCAAGGACTACCTGGCTCTCGACTACGACTACTTACGAGATCAATGCCGCATGAGAGATGTGTTTGCATACTTCTTGAACCAATATGTCATCCAGCCAGGCGGTGAATTTTACGCCGGCGTAAAGCTGCCCCTCACCTCCGGAAAATGTTGATTTATTGATAACTTAGTTCATATTTGTAAACTCTATTCTCTTCAATGCAACGTGAATTTCATTTCGATTTGTAACTCTGTTCTCTGCAATGCCGCATGAGATGTGTTTACATTTCGATTTGATTTTCATATATTTGTGAATGTGTTGTAAATGTGGTTTCTAATTTTGTGATGCTATGTGATGTTGTTATTTCAATTATTTGTGATATATACTTTGTTCCTGTGCCTCGCAGCTGGGGCTGCTGAGAGGCTGTGTAGCTAGGGCTGCACAGCTGGGAATTTTTTTCAGAGGGCATGGCTAGCAAATTCTGAGGCTAGCCAGCAAAACAGGTTGTAGGAACCAGGATAGGATCATCACTGACGGGCGCTGGCACAGAACCGTCAGTAATCACAGTATCACTGACGGGTAATTTTAAGTGAACCGTCAAAGGTAACGCTCATCACTGATGGGCCTCAGTATAAAGCCCGTCAGTGATAACCACTTTGACGGTGGGAACGGACCACATGTCACAGGTAACAACCTTCACTGACAGGCATCTTTTTTCGCCTGTCAGTTATGATTTCCTTCAGTCCTTTCCAGCAGTCATCTCTGATGGGCCATGACTAGTAGCCGTCAAAGGTATATGTCATGACTAACGGTCTACTAGACCTCACCCAGAGATGTGTGCTGGAGGACGATAACGCGGTCCTCTCCACCGTCATCCCTGACGGGTTCAAATTTCCCGGCGGTCAGAGATAATGTTCTATCTCTGACGGGCTACGTACCCATCAGAGGTGACTTGTGTTATCACTGACCTTAGGTTGCTGACAGGCTGCCCACCCGTCACAAATGGGTAATATCTGCCCGTCAGTGATAACATTTTCTGTACCAGTGGTACTTGTTTTTTGCCTGGAGGGTTTTCTGCAATTCACTTTTACACTCAATTCTGGCTTGGACTTCGACTCAATAAATCAGTTGATATACTTGCTGGTTCAAGAAAGGGATACTTCTATAAAGAACTCCAACCCTTCCTCATGTACTTTGTTGTTAGCTCGCTCTTGAAGCTCATCCATGCGTTCGAAATAGTATGCAACGCAGATCATTGCACACAATGTTTTGCTGGGATCTCAAACCACTGGAGTAGTTCCATTGGAGTAGTTCCATCATTAGTGCATCTTGCAGCGCTAAAGGGACCAACTTCTAGCTATCTAATGTGATGTCGACCTTCTTTTGTGCGAGTATCTCACAAAATATTCAAAATTTCAAAGTTGCATGATAACCTACCATCTCGTTTCTTCGGGGCCCGAGACTTCTCAGAAACATGGGTGATAACCTACCGTCATGGAGGCCTCTTAGATATTGTTCTAAGCTTCCCTGTTGGTCTACCTGACTATATCGAGTCATGATCAAAAGTGTTCGCCTAAGAAGAGGACAAGGAATTCGAAGACGGTGCATCTGACATCTTCTAAATAAAGGATTTATGCAAGGAACAAGGTTAAAATGTCCTAACATAAACAAAATTAAAATAGAGACATATATAGATAAAATTAAAATGGATAGTGGATTTCATATAGAAAAAAAATTAAAATGGAGCCATATATATAGACAAAATTAAAATGGATAGTGGATTTCATATTCTAATTTCATATAGACAAAATTAAAATGGAGGCAAAAACACTACCTATTTCAAGCTAACATTTCATATACCAAAATTTAACCATGAAAACTAACCTTAGAAACGGTACCAAATTAACCCTAAGAACTAGCTATAATTTTTAACCCTAAAGATAATACAATCATCTACCAAATTGTGGTCTGCCACATACAACAATCGACCTTATATGTGCACAAAAAATCTTATACACTAACTCTAACAAAATCTCATACGCTGACCCTAGCAAAATCATGCATATTCATCGAAGGGCGAGGAGGAGGCGGAGGGCGCACTCATCTTCCTGTCTCGATGAGGGTGCGACACCCGCGGGCGATTGAGAGGAGCGTAGTGGTTGGTGGGCGGTCGAGGACAAGGACGAGCGTGTGGTCGAGGAGGCTACATGTCGGTGGAGGAGTTCTTGGAGGAGGAGGGTCGGGGCAAGGAGGTGGCGGTGACAATAGTGAGAAGGAGCGCGGTGACCGGCCGACGGTTGAGGACAGGAAGGAGCACGCGGTTGTTGGTGAGGAGGAACACATGGTTGTCAGCGTCGAGGCGGTTGGAATGAGCAGATTTGGTTTTTAGAGTGAGGGTGGGATGGCGAAAAAAACCCAAAGTCTGAATATATATAGGAAATTCATCATAGACGAATGAAGTTAAAAACCGTCTAGGATGACTCAGCATGGACGATTGACAGCCCAATCCGTCTGTGAGTGAGTGTCATCACAGAGGGGTAAAGCCGCCAATCGTCTATGACGAGAGTCACCCCAGACGGCTCAAGCCATCAACCGTCTGTAATGAGTATCATCCCAAGTGGTTCAAGTGAGATAATCGTCTGTGATGACCCTCATCACGAACGGTTTTTCCACCCGACCCGTTTGTGATGATGTTTCCAGGGGGTAAGATTCTCCTGTTTTTAGGCTTGCCTCAGGAAAATACTAGCCAGGCCATCTAAAAAATAGCAGATTTATTCACAAGTATTCACAGCATACATATCAGGTGACATACACATAAAAAATAATGCACTACTAAATCTTAATTCATTTCTCAACTTGCAGAAATATAATTTCACATAGAATTAGCTTTCATTGTTCCATGAATTGCTTATTTTATTTGAAAATTAGCCTTTCACAATATTCGTTGCGTATGTAGGTAGCTTCATCGTAATACTCTTCCTCGCACGCCATGTCACACTAATTTAATTTTACATTAATTGAACACATGTATCTTCTATATACATAGATGTGGATGCCCCTAACATCGCACTATTGCCAAGGGCTAAACTGTAATGACCCAAATCTTAAGACACGAGATTAGTGAAGATCATCGTGAATAAATGGGAGTTCTTTTAATACATACATGCATCTAGATCATTTGAATTTGGCTTAGATCGAAAACCCTAGTATTGCGACATAAAAACAAATTTAAAAGAATCTGTGAAACCAATTTCACTAAAACCTTCCCCGAATTATTTTCTTAGGTCCTAAATACCTTTGAGAAATAATATACAGATTCTCAAGTGAATCGAAGCTGATTTGCATATTTTAGTAAATATTTTTCCAAACTTCTTTCCTCCGAATTATACGGAAATAAGTCAACAAGATGAACCTCCTATTTCCCATGAAATTCCATATTTAGGCTTCAGTTATATTGACAAGCTCAAATATGAACTTTGAAAATAATTGGAACTATTTGTAGTTCAACTTTGATTCATTTGACCCAACTGTTTTAATGCCTAAATGGCAAACAAGAGGAGATGGTTTATTTAACCTACAACATTCATGGAGGTAAGATATGTCCCAAACATCCGTTACCAATTTTTACAAAATTTCTAAACCAAGTTATGAGCCGGTCTTCTTTAAATCCTAAGCTAAAAAGAAACAGAAAGAAAGAAAAATAAGAAAAACACACCTTTTCTACCACAGGACCCACTAACAGGCCTCCCGAAAATCATCTTTAGCGGGCGACCGTGGGAACGGTCAATTCCGACCGTTCCACGTTTCCTTTTTGGTGTAAACTCCGCTTTCCCGTTTTAGCCTTATCCTCTCCCCTTCCTTTTCCACCACACGCAGCTCCTCCCACCGCCGCCACCCGTCCGCCCGTGCCGCTCCCGCCCGCCGCGCACACCCCGTCGGCTCTCTCCTCTCTCTCGCTAGCCCCGAGCTCCTCCCTCGCCGGCCCGCGCAGCCCTCCTCCGCCTTAGCCGGCCCGCGCTGCCCTCCTCCGCCATAGCCGGCCTCCCTCCGTCGCCATCCCCCAGCCCACGAGCTGCCGCCGGCCTCTCCCCCGAACAGCCAGCGCCGCCCGCGCCCATGCGAGCCGCCGGCCGGAGCTCCATCTCTCCCGAGACGCCGGAGCTCCCTCGCCTCCCTCTCCCCTGAGCCGCCCGCGCCCGCGCCCCCGCAACCACGTCGCCCTCCGTTCCTCCCCCCAAACCACGTCGCCCTCCGTTCCTCCCCCCACGGCCCCGCGTTTCCTCAATCATAGCAGCGTGGCCGTGTCCGTTTCCTCCTCCCTCCGTGTCCGATGCGGCCCGCCCCCAAACCCTAGTCCGATCCCAATGGCAACTCCCCGCACGGGGCCCGTGACGCCGGGGCCCCCGGTCACCGGCGACCGCTACCTCGACCTGCTCGTCCGCTTTGTGGCCCGCCACGCGGAAGAGCTGCTCGACGGCTCCATCATCCTCCGCCTCCACCCGGTGGGGCTCCACTACGTCGCCTCCCGCCTCGAGGCGCTGCGCAAGCTGGAGGTCGTCGGCACCGGAGCGCCCGTGAACTACCTCCGCGCCTACATCGCCGACCTCGGGGACCACCGCGCGCTCGAGCAGCTCTGCTGGATCCTTTGTCTCCTCACGTCGCTCAAGGTTCCTGCCGTGCGGGCTGGCGGTGGGATCGGCGGTGACGGTGGTGGGGACGGCGCGCGCGGCGCGGGCGGAGTACGTGGAGGCGCTGGAGCGGAGTGGGGCCGGGAACGGGACGGTGATGGTGGCGCAGTTCGCGGTGGAGCTGCGCGGCCTGCGCGGCGACTGGAGCCGTCGGCCAGTGCTGGAGATGAGCACCTGCTTCCGCATGCAGTGGGGCAAGGCGCAGCGCTGCGACGGCACCCCCTCCGACAACGGCGACCATGGTTCGTGCTCTCAGCCCACTGTGTTGCAATTAGTTGTACTCAAGCTTGCGTACACTGTCTTTCTGCTTCGGACACAGAACAATAAAAGATTGCCGATTCTCCGGAAATGTTAAGTAGTAGGAGTAGTCTATATGGTCAAGAATTCAAGATACTACTATCCATTGATATGCATTGGAGTTTGTGTTCATGTTAATCACTTACTAGCTATTTTGACTGGTTGTATACTTGTAGTAATGATGTTTGATCTGGTTTAATTGTGCTTATTCACAATGGCGATTGTTATGGATGGTATTAGGTGAATCCTCGTTTTGTAATCTAAAAGGGGATACTATGTGTAATTGCCTCACATTCCATAACTTCTCTGATTTTGTGTGTCCTATTGTAGTGTACTGCCTGAATCATGCTGTACCAATCTGTCTCCCAAAATGCTTTCTGTTACTACATTATGACTACATAACTTGTACGTTTGCTGACAGTTTTGTCAACTTTGCAGTCGATGGGTTCCCAAAATGTGAGAAATGGGAGCGGAGAGAAACTGTTGATTCAAAAGAAACAAAGACAAGCTCATGGTTCAACAGGTTCATTGGCCGAGCAAAGAAACCAGAAATGAGCTGGCCATACCCATTTTCAGAGGGGAAGATGTTTGTTCTCACTATCCAAGCCGGGGTTGAAGGATACCATATCAATGTGGGAGGCCGTCATATAGCTTCATTCCCTCATAGGATGGTAATTTTTCTGTTCCTTCGACAAAGATTTTATCCCGTTGCACAGAACTACAGTTGTTGGACAGTTCTATGACTGAAATTTCTGAGTACTTCTTTTGGTTACCAATGTTCATCAGGGATTCACTCTTAAAGATGCGATGGGTTTAGCTGTAACAGGGGCAATTGATGTTCACTCTGTATATGCAACCTCTCTTCCGAAGGCACATCCTAGTTTTTCTCTCCAACAGGTCTTGGAAATGTCCGATAAGTGGAAGGCTCGCCCTGTGCCAGAGGAACCAATTCAGCTTTTTATCGGCATCATCTCCGCTACAAACCATTTCGCTGAGCGCATGGCTATAAGAGGAACCAATTCAGCTTTTTTAGTTTCCTTTTTGTAATTTAAGTTTATCCGAATGTTACTTGGTACATGATGATATTTGTATTCTTGCAGCCCTTGTGAGGAAGGAGATAGCTGATGAAACTGACAGGAAACCGGTCGTTCAAAGGCGATATCATTTGTCCCTATCCATTTAAGCATATATTCTCGAAATGGTAAGATAACAATGCTGGTGAACTGTACAGTTCACGAAGGCATTGATGGTATTGCTTTTATCACATACAACTATATACCTCCATTTTGCAAATACACCAGAATACAAACACCTTGCTAATCGGATGGGATCAGAACATTTAGCAAAAATGCTCTCGAAGGTATGTCTTTCCTCTTAAATGCAGAATATGTTTAATGCTGTTTTGCTCTTTGACTTTCTTTTGGTATGTATGCAGCATTTGGAAACTGTTATTAAATCAAGAATTCCGGGGCTCCAGTCTCTTATAACAAAGACAATTGCAGAGTTGGAAACTGAACTTAATCGACTTGGAAAGCCCATTGCTAATGATGCTGAGTAAGACTTGAGTTCTCTTATTCTTTAATCTGAACCTAGTTTGTTTACTCTTGTTAGTATTATGCTTCGCTTTCTTATTAACTAGAAATAAACATATTTCCACAAAAACTTGTGCATTGTTGTTGATCATCCTGCTCAAGATCTTAAATAGTTTGTACATGATGGGATTTTTTTTCTTGGATTATGCTGCTGGGAGCAAAGTAATGAATCTCATTTCTTGATTTCTGCATTCATCCTACTAGTCATGATATTCTTTTTTAGCTGCTATTTATCTTCTTTCCCATTTTACCAAGTCATGTTGTGTGCACTGACATTCTTCTCACTGTAGTGTGTGAGTTTTAGTACTATTGTCTTTTCTCCTAGTATGAGATACTCTCACGTATCATCCCTTTCTCTTAATAAACTTTGCATACATTTTTGTGACATGCAGGGAAAACTGTACACACTTATGGAAATATGTCGCATGTTTGATGGCATCTACAAAGAGCATCTGTATGGAGTGTATGTTTCAAACAATAGTTTTCTTTTACTCAATTTATTTGAAATATTATGATTGCTATGTCTGTCATCATGGCTTCCTGAATTTTGAATGATAACATTTTATCTTTTCCGTTATGTATAGGCATTCTAAACTAGTAGAATTTTCTAATCCAGTTGACCTCAATTGGTGTTATGGTGTGTACATATATATTCCAATGCAAGTAGACAGGCTATTTTAGTCTCTTGGCTAGTGAATGATGCTAGTTGTCTTGTATCTTGTACAGAAAAAGACTTATTTCCATAATTAAACAACCTGTGCTCCGTTGGCCAGGCGCCCTGGTGGTGAGAAAATTAACCATGTCTTCGATAATCAATTTCCTGTGGCAATTAAACGGTTGCAGTTTGATAAGCAACTGTCAATGGAAAATGTGAGGAAGCTCATAACAGAAGCTGATGGATACTAGCCTCACTTGATAGCTCCAGAGCAAGGATATCGATGCCTCATAGAATCTTGTCTTGTTAGCATCAGAGGTCCTGCTGAGGCTGCTGTTGATGCGGTATGCCAACTATATCTACTAATATGCTCTAATAAATAAGCTTCAAGAACTCAAATTTATATTTTCATGATTGTGAACTCTGCCAAACATTAGTCTTGGCAATACTGTCCTTAATAGTTTGAGAGAGTGAGTTGATTTTTTTCTCTCATTTGCAGGTCCATGGAATCCTCAAGGAACTAGTCCACAAGGCTATCAATGAAACACATGTAAGTCTCCCTACTTTTACTATGAAATAATGTTTTGCTGGGTTCAAGGAGAATTTTTTGGTGCCACCATGAAGCTGATTTCATACGCATATTTTTTTTCCTATTTTCTACTATCCTTTTTTTTCTATTTCTGCATTTTTTTTCTTTGGATTATACATCTGAAAGTCCCAAAAATTCAAGTGGGGAATTATCCATGGTGTGTCAAGTTATCATCTACCAGAAAGTCTTTTTTTACATTTTTCAACTAACAATTTTGAATCAGAAAGCTACAAGTGGAAATGCCTACTTTTTTAGAATCATGTGGTATCTAAGTTGAAATCGTGGAGCTCTCTAGTGGAAGGCTCAACATATCTTCTCTTTTAGGATGGCTCTACTTGGTTAGTTGGTATCTGGGATCCTTTTTTTTTGTAAGTGCTTCTAGTTGAAATACAGGAAGCCAATTCCTTACTTTTATTTTTCATACCCGTAAGTCTAATCTCTATAACATTCAACTAGAATGTAACGTCCCTATTTCCTAATCGCGTGTTCTATGTGCATCATGTGCATATCATGGCATCAAAATGTAAGCCTAAAAATGAGTAAGTTTTTGGAAATCTTGAAACCCTCTCGAGAAACTCTAAGTGGCTAAAGGTAAGAAAACAATTCTTGATCATGGTACATTTAAAGTAACAAGGCAAAATGTTTCAATGTTGTTATGGGATTGAACTCTAAAAATTGTGAAGTTGTTAGATTAGTTCTAAGGTTTGAATGGGATTTGAGTTGTTTTTGAGTTTAACATTAAATCGAATCAAAAAGGAATTCAAACCAAACCAGAAAAAGCAAAACCCTAAATTCTTTCTTTCCCCCCCCCTGCCGACCGGCCCATTTTCCTTGCCTTGGCCCGCTCGCACCCCTCCCCGGTTTCCTTCTTCCCTAAGGCGCCGCCCCCCTTTCACTCCCTCTCTCTCTCCTCTGCGTCTACCCCCTCCTCCTCCGTGGCACGCGCCGGTGCACTCCCTGCCACCTCCTGCTTCTGGCGACGCGCCCCTCCCCTATCCATCTCGGCCGCCCGCCTCTATCCTCATCCATGCTCTCGGCTGCTCATTCCTTTCCGCCGCGCAGCCCCTTGCTCTGCCCCAAGCCCCGGCGCCTCGCCTCGGCAAGCCCTCCCCGCCGTGCTCAGCGTCGCCGGCCTCCCTCCCTTTCCGCCGCGCCTCCCCTCGCCGCCTTGGCCCATCCGTCGCCATCCTGAGCCGAGCTCGCCGAGCCCCGGCCGCTTCCCCCCTCCGAGCTCTGCTCCACCCGGATCCCGAGCTCCCGCCGCTCGCCATCTCCTCCGTTGCCGAGCACCGGAGCTTCTCCGTCGCTCCCACCTCCGCTCGCCAAGCTAACCGCCGGTCCACCACCACCATCCCATCTCCGGCCCCGCCCTAATTCCCCGAGCCGAAGGCCTCCGCCGCTCGCCGAGCCACCCCGGAGCACCACCACCTCGCCGTCCTGGAGCCTTCCCTACCGCCGCTCCTCCCCGTTGCTGCCCTCCTCCGGTAAGCCGCCGCTGGCCGCTGCTCTGCTCGCCGCCGGCCTCACCCCGGGTCCCGACCGAGCCTAATTAAGCCCCTGTTGGCTTAATTAATATGCTATCCAGACCCATAAATGCTATCTGACATAATAATGGGTGCCTTAATCAACAGTTAACATTTAATGAAGTGTCATTATTATGCTTAATCAATGCTCAGACGCATTAACCACCCTATTAAGTGTCAATCTCTGCTGTTAATCACTAAGCTGACAGATTAATGAGTTTATTTAACAGCTAACCAGTGCAATGAATGCACTTGTTCAATATGTCTCTATGACGTGTGGACCCCGCATGTCAGGATTAAAAGAATGAATAAAAAGAAAAGGGAATTTTATGACAGTGGGCCCCACCTGTCATTAACCCAGTCAAATTTGGTCAATTTTGACCAGTAGGGCCCACCTGTCAGCCTCTGGTGATATTTGAATTAATTTGAATAGTATTTTTACTGAGAAAAATAAAACAAAGGGTGAAAATGGATTAAATCTTGTAAAATTCACAGAAAATTCATCTTTAATCAGAAAAATGCAAATAATATATCAAAATGTTCAGAAAAATGAAATCTATTCAAAAACATCATTTCCATCCATGTTTGCATGCTAGGATTAATACAATTTGCTAAAAACTCAAATTAGGGTTTCCGATTAGCCGGAGGATTTTCGGATCGCGACATTTTATGCGTCCGAACTCCGATTAAATTGATTCCACTTGCATTAGTCTTTATTTTGCATCCTCTACGTCATGGCATGCATTGCATCTCATGCTGATGTTGTGCATTTTGATATTTACGAGTATGCCCTTGTTTCCGGTGTTTTCGTTTTCCTCGATAGAGCCGGAAGATCCGTAGAGCGATAGTCTCGATCAAGAGCAGGGTTCCATTGTAGAGCAACCAGGCAAGCAGCCCCTTTGGTCACGTTGCAAAGCTCCTACTATTTGCAAAGTATTAGTTGTTTTCAAATTCATTATTACCTGCGTTCAACTGCTATTTTTCCGCTAAGAAAAGCCCTAGTCCGATGAATAAGACTCACCTTGTCGCTTAAACAGCTCCACCACTAACCTAACCCATCTAGCGTAGTCTAGTATCCACTGTTCGAATGCTATTAAGCTATTTATGCTTAGACATGCTTAGACTTGTAGAAGTCGTAATTCCTGGGTTAGCAGATGAATCAACACTGGGAATGGGTTACGTGGTAGGTGGGTGTTCACCGGGATACTAATGAACTCACTTAATCATATCTGGGTCTAGACGAGAGGCCATGGCTGGGAGCATGGTGGGTTGTCTCGTCTTCCCGCAAGGACCGGTTATCGACGTACATTGACCCAAGATTCGCGTACTTCTACACGGGTGGATTATGGGGCCACCCACGACTCACTAATTTGCTTAGACTTAGTGTATGAGCTGCATTAGTTTGCCGTTTCCATTTGCGTGTGCGTGAAAAAGGGGATGTGGTGTGTGGTCTCATATAAGGGTGGGGTGGACACACGGTCTGGGAGACCGGGGATGTACCTCGATTCACAACGCATGGGACCGTGTCGCAGTTACGGCCGGACTGATGCACATGGACTAGCCCGTACGGGTGGCTCATACCTAGGTCGACAGCATTGTAAAGGTCGTGTTCGATCACCCTCTGCTAGCACACCTCGTGAAGTGTGTACTTGGTAGCATTAAGAGACGATCGATGCGTGTAGGTAAAGATGTACACCCCTGCAGGGTTAGAACTGTTTGAACAGCCGTGTCCGCGGTTATGGACAACTTGGTAATTACCTGCGTCGAATTAGACAACTATAACCAACTTTAAAACTTGTCAACTCTAAGGACGTGGTTAGCGACAGCTTCCTCCCAGGGTGGTCGAGGATGGGTCGAGGGGTTTTTCAGGTGTGGTGATCTGCAGTAAGGAATATTCGCGAAGTGTTCGACTCTTCCCCTTTGGAAAAGGTATTCTAGTAGTCGAATTTCAATCTACTTATTGATATTGCAAAGGTAAACTTGGCTTTCCGCAAATTAGTCCACGATTACCTTTGTTGATACCTGGCACAATCACTACTACTTCCGCACTGTAAGTCTTGCGGAGTACAATTTTGTACTCACCCTGCTATTGTTGTTGTTTTCGTTGCAGAGGAAGCTACCCCTTCCGAGGGTGGTTTCTATTTAGAGCTCGACACCGACGACGCCTAGACGCTGGGAATCCCAGGCAGTGATCCTGCCCTGGGTCGGTATTTTGGTTTGTTTTCGTTGCCATATCTGGCTCTACTGTTTGGCTTCGTAGCCGTTAATACTCTTCCGCTGTGTGTATATATGTTTGTTAAGTTTCAAACTTATAATATTGCAGTTTCTGTCATAGAGTCACTGCTATGAGATCTAGTTGTTTTCGCCTGCTCATGTGCCGTGCGTGTATGTGATGAAGCGCATGTTGCGGGTAGGACTTTAGAGTTTATATCATAGAGTCATTAAGTTTAATCACCCCTGTGAAGCGACTCTACTACTGAGAGATTGGGAACTATATCACCCTACTCCAGCCGTGCATTAAGTTGCCGGGACGAGTTCGGGGTTGATGTTCCGGCTCGGTAGGACAAGAGTGAGGAGACCATATCACCCTACTACTCTGTGCGCTTGCCAGAGTAAGCTTTGGGGTTGACGTCTCGGGCTATTCGGAGCCATATCACTCCACTCCTCTTGGAATTGACACCCAGGAGTTGAGGTCGGGGTTGACGTTTCGACTTAGCGGGTGGTTTCTCTTAAGCCTCTCTGTTATGAATTCTGGGGGTTCGACAGCTTTGGTATCAGAGCAGGACTGACTGTAGGATGACCT
Source organism: Stipa capillata (assembly GCA_019208055.1). Lineage (NCBI taxonomy): Eukaryota > Viridiplantae > Streptophyta > Magnoliopsida > Poales > Poaceae > Stipa > Stipa capillata. Next base: position 60,257 of record JAGXJF010004417.1, read on the forward strand.
TTGTCTTGGCCGTTGTTGGGTCTAGAAGTTGCAAAAACTATTTGAACTTAAAAAGGATTTGCGAAAAGCATAAGTAGTGGCTCTGTTTTCTCCTTATCCCTTTCAATCCTAGTTCTTTTCCTTACCCTTTCGTTTGGTTGAAAAACAAATTTGCTACTTTCTTGCCTCGTTCAAAAGTTAGACTTCACGTGTGCAGGGAATCCTTACCTTCCCTCTTACCTTGTCCCGGTTATTACCGACTCTACCGATTACTCCATTGACCTGTTCAGATTCTGTTCATCTTGTAAATCGTGAAATTCATTCGAGTAATTCCGTTCAAGTTTCTTTATGATCTGATCATGTTTTTGTGGCATATCTATTTCTTGATTCAGATGGCCGAACATCCGGAAGGTAGCCAGCCTGCTGCTGGTAATCAAGGTCGTGACTCTGGTCGCAATAATGTTCCTCCTCCACCGCCATCCATGGCAGAGGTGTTGATGCAGATCGAGCGGAATCGAATGGACCAGACTCGCCTTCTGGAGCATCTAGTTCGTAATACTGCTCCCCAACCCGAAGCTCGAGTTGGAATCTCAGATTTTCTTCGAACGCAGCCTCCGATATTCAGTCGTTCAGAAGATCCTATCGAAGCGGATGATTGGCTTCGCAGCATCGAGCGCAAATTGGAGACATCGCGTATCTCCACGGCTGATCGCGTGGATCTCGCGGCGCATCAGCTTGAAGGTGCTGCCGCAGCATGGTGGGAGAATTTCCTTGCTATCCAGGAGAAAGGTCACGTGGTTACGTGGCAGGAGTTCTGCGACGCCTTCCGTGGAACTCATATCCCCGAAGGTGTCATGGACATAAAGAAGGAAGAATTCCGGAATTTAACTCAAGGACGAAGGAGCGTCACCGAGTATCTCCATTCCTTCAACCACTTGGCGCGTTATGCTCCTCGTGATGTTACCACCGATGCGGACAGACAAGAGAAGTTCCGCAAAGGTTTGAATCCGGAGCTTCGTTACGAGCTGCTTCCTTTTGACTTCGCCAACTTTCAGGCTCTTATGAACAAGGCTGTCAAGATGGAGCACGGCAAGCTAGTTCTTGAAGAATCTAGAAAGCGTGCTCGAGATGCAGTGAAGCCCTCTTCTTCCAATCCGCAAAAGAGGCGTATTTGGGTTCCTGCTAGTGCATTCAATCACGCTACTCCCGCTCCAAGACCCTCCGGTTTTGTGCCTCGTCCTCCAGTTCCCAGTTTCCAGCCGAGGCCAATGGGAGGACAATCTGCTGAGTTTGCTCCAAGACCACCGTTCGGAGCCTGCTTTAAGTGTGGTCAGCCAGGTCATTTTTCTCGTGACTGTCCTCAGCGACAGAATCCTGCGCCTAATCCTGCTCCAGCGCAAGGTCAACCTCGAGGCAATATTCCCGCCAAGAAGGCGAACCCGCAGCATCAGTCCGTAAACCGCGGTCGCGTGACTCACGTGGTCGCAGAAGAAGCTCAAGAGGCAACCGATGTCGTGATTGGTACGCTCCTTGTCAATTCAGTTCCAGCATCAGTTCTTTTCGATTCAGGGGCTTCGCATTCGTTTATATCCAAGAGGTTTGCGGATCAGCATGATATTCCCTATGAGGCTATGCTCAACTCCTTGGCTATAATTTCGCCGGGATCGATAATGAGAGCCTCCCAAGAATGCCGTGATGTTTGTATCAAGGTGGGCAATCTGGATTTCTTCGCCACCTTAATTGCTTTGGTCTCCACGGACATCGATGTCATTCTTGGAATGAATTGGTTAACTGCACATCAAGCCCTGATTGATTGTGCGACGAAGACAGTGGTTCTTTCTCATCCCTCCGGTGCAACCGTTCGGTTTACTCCAGAGTTCGTCGAATCCCACCTTTGTGCTCTTGAAGGCAAATCCCTTCCTGATCTTCCAGATGTTCCGGTAGTCTGTGACTTCCCGGATGTTTCCCCGACGAGCTTCCAGGTTTACCACCAGATCGAGATATTGAATTTGTTATTGATTTGGTACCCGGAACCGCTCCAATCTATCGTCGCCCTTATCGGATGACTCAAGATGAATTGGAGGAAATGAGGAAGCAACTCCAGGAGTTAGAAGCAAAAGGCTTCATTCGACCGAGCTCCTCTCCTTGGGGATGCTCTGCTCTATTCGTGGAGAAGAAAGATAAAAGCCTGCGGATGTGTGTTGACTATCGACCTCTTAATGAGGTGACGATCAAAAACAAGTATCCGCTTCCACGAATCGATGATCTGTTCGATCAATTAACCGGAGCAACCATCTTTTCCAAGATTGATTTGAGGTTGGGCTACCATCAAATCAAGATCCGACCCGAAGATATTCCAAAAACGGCGTTTACGACTCGTTATGGGTTGTATGAATACACCGTGATGTCTTTTGGGTTAACCAACGCTCCTGCTACCTTCATGAGGCTGATGAATTCCATCTTCATGGAATATCTAGATCGCTTTGTGATCATCTTCATCGATGATATCCTGATTTTCTCCAAGACGGAAGGAGACCATGCCGAGCATCTGAAGCTTGTCTTGGGAAAGCTTCGTGAACATCAGCTCTATGCTAAGTTCTCCAAATGTGAGTTTTGGCTCGAAGAAGTCGCTTTTCTAGGCCACGTGCTTTCGGCGAAAGGTGTCGCCGTGGATCCTAGCAAAGTGAAGGCTGTTCTCAATTGGGAACAACCCAAGTCGGTCACGCAAGTGCGGAGTTTTCTTGGTCTGGCCGGCTATTATCGCCGTTTTATCGAGAATTTCTCCAAACATGCCAAGCCGTTGACCGAACTCCTCAAGAAAGAAAAGAAGTTCGAGTGGACTGAAAGGTGCGAAGAAAGCTTCCAAGAGCTAAAGCGCCGATTGACCTCCGCTCCTGTGCTTGTCCTTCCGGACATCCACAAGAATTTCGACATCTTCTGTGATGCTTCTCGCCTAGGTCTTGGATGTGTGTTGATGCAAGAAGGGCATGTGGTCGCTTATGCTTCTCGTCAGTTGAGGCCGCATGAAACCAACTATCCAACTCACGACCTAGAGCTTGCTGCGGTGGTTCATGCTCTGAAGATTTGGCGGCATTATCTCATCGGTAATCGCTGCGAGTTATACTCCGACCACCAAAGTTTGAAGTATCTCTTCACCCAGCCCGACCTGAATCTCAGGCAACGAAGATGGCTGGAATTGATCAAAGATTACGACGTAGGTCTTCATTACCAACCCGGTAAGGCTAATGTCGTGGCGGATGCACTTAGCCGGAAGACTTACTGTAACAATCTTATGATCCAAGAATCTCAACCACCCCTCTACGAGGAATTTGCACGGCTTAATCTTGAAGTCGTCAAAAGTGGTTTCCTTAATACCCTTGAAGTTCGATCATCTCTTGAAGATCAAATCAAATCTGCTCAACAGCATGACAAGGGTATTCGCAAGATCAAGGAGAACATTGTTAGCGGAGTTGCTAAATGTTTCTCAATCGATGATCAAGACGTTGTTTGGTTTGGCAAGCGCCTAGTTGTGCCGAAGAACAACGATCTTCGAGAATCCATTCTTCGTGAAGCTCACGACTCTCCATTGTCTATTCATCCGGGTAGCACGAAGATGTATCAAGATCTGAAACAGAGATTTTGGTGGACCCGAATGAAAAGAGAGATCGCTCGCTTCATCTCCGAATGTGATGTGTGTCGTCGTGTCAAGGCGGAACACCAAAGACCCGCAGGCACACTCCAACCTTTACCTATCCCTGAGTGGAAGTGGGATGAAATTGGCATGGATTTCATCACCGGTCTTCCGAGAACTCCAAAGAAAAATGATGCCATCTGGGTAGTCATTGATCGTCTATCCAAAGTTGCACATTTTCTTCCTGTCCGAGAAACTATAACTGCTAGTCAACTAGCTGATCTTTATATCTCTCGGATAGTGTCGCTCCATGGAATCCCTAAGCGGATCATTTCCGACCGTGGTGCCTTGTTTACCTCCAGGTTTTGGGAAAGTCTCCAAGCTGCTATGGGAACTCGTCTCTCCTTCAGCACAGCTTATCACCCCCAAACCGGTGGACAAACCGAAAGGGTTAACCAAATCCTTGAAGATATGCTTAGGGCTTGTGTTATATCTTTCGGCACGAAGTGGGAGAAGTGTCTTCCGTTTGCTGAGTTCTCTTATAACAACAGCTTCCAATCAAGCCTAGGCATGGCCCCTTTCGAAGTCCTTTATGGACGCAAATGTCGAACTCCGCTCAATTGGTCCGAAACCGGAGAGCGACAAATTCTTGGACCCGACTTGATCAAAGAAGCGGAGGATCAAGTTCGCATCATTCGAGAGCGGTTGAAGACTGCTCAATCTCGTCAGAAGAGCTACTCCGACCTCCATCGTCGTGAGATTCACTTTGAGCCAAACGATAAAGTCTACCTTCGGGTCACTCCTCTCAAGGGTGTTCGCCGATTTGGCATCAAAGGAAAGTTGGCACCTCGTTACATTGGTCCCTTTCGCATTCTTTCCAAACGAGGTGAAGTCGCATACCAGTTGGAACTACCTCCGTCGTTATCCAATATCCACAATGTCTTCCACGTTTCTCAACTTCGGAAGTGCTTCAAGGATCCAATTCCAGAGTCGGCAGTCGATACATTGGATCTTCAAGAAGATCTGTCTTACCGAGAGTACCCTCTCCGTATTCTCGATGAGATGGAACGAACGACACGAAGATGCAATGTCAAGTTCTTCAAAGTTCAGTGGTCCAATCATTCTAAAGAAGAAGCCACTTGGGAACGCGAGGATCATCTTCGATCGCGTACCCCTCCCTCTTTTCCAGCTGATCCGAATCTCGGGGTCGAGATTCTCGTAAGGGGGGTAGGTCTGTAACGTCCCTATTTCCTAATCGCGTGTTCTATGTGCATCATGTGCATATCATGGCATCAAAATGTAAGCCTAAAATGAGTAAGTTTTTGGAAATCTTGAAACCCTCTCGAGAAACTCTAAGTGGCTAAAGGTAAGAAAAACAATTCTTGATCATGGTACATTTAAAGTAACAAGGCAAAATGTTTCAATGTTGTTATGGGATTGAACTCTAAAATTGTGAAGTTGTTAGATTAGTTCTAAGGTTTGAATGGGATTTGAGTTGTTTTTGAGTTTAACATTAAATCGAATCAAAAAGGAATTCAAACCAAACCAGAAAAAGCAAAACCCTAAATTCTTTCTTCTGCCGACCGGCCCATTTTCCTTGCCTTGGCCCGCTCGCACCCCTCCCCGGTTTCCTTCTTCCCTAAGGCGCCGCCCCCCTTTCACTCCCTCTCTCTCTCCTCTGCGTCTACTCGTGGCACGCGCCGGTGCACTCCCTGCCACCTCCTGCTTCTGCGACGCGCCCCTCCCCTATCCATCTCGGCCGCCCGCCTCTATCCTCATCCATGCTCTCGGCTGCCCCCCCCCTCATTCCTTTCCGCCGCGCAGCCCCTTGCTCTGCCCCAAGCCCCGGCGCCTCGCCTCGGCAAGCCCTCCCCGCCGTGCTCAGCGTCGCCGCCTCCCTCCCTTTCCGCCGCGCCTCCCCTCGCCGCCTTGGCCCCATCCGTCGCCATCCTGAGCCGAGCTCGCCGAGCCCCGCCGCTTCCCCCCTCGAGCTCTGCTCCACCCGGATCCCGAGCTCCCGCCGCTCGCCATCTCCTCCGTTGCCGAGCACCGGAGCTTCTCCGTCGCTCCCACCTCCGCTCGCCAAGCTAACCGCGGTCCACCACCACCATCCCATCTCCGGCCCCGCCCTAATTCCCCGAGCCGAAGGCCTCCGCCGCTCGCCGAGCCACCCCGGAGCACCACCACCTCGCCGTCCTGGAGCCTTCCCTACCGCCGCTCCTCCCCGTTGCTGCCCTCCTCCGGTAAGCCGCCGCTGGCCGCTGCTCTGCTCGCCGCCGGCCTCACCCCGGGTCCCGACCGAGCCTAATTAAGCCCTGTTGGCTTAATTAATATGCTATCCAGACCCATAAATGCTATCTGACATAATAATGGGTGCCTTAATCAACAGTTTAACATTTAATGAAGTGTCATTATTATGCTTAATCAATGCTCAGACGCATTAACCACCCTATTAAGTGTCAATCTCTGCTGTTAATCACTAAGCTGACAGATTAATGAGTTTATTTAACAGCTAACCAGTGCAATGAATGCACTTGTTCAATATGTCTCTATGACGTGTGGACCCCGCATGTCAGGATTAAAAGAATGAATAAAAAGAAAAGGGAATTTTATGACAGTGGGCCCCACCTGTCATTGACCCAGTCAAATTTGGTCAATTTTGACCAGTAGGGCCCACCTGTCAGCCTCTGGTGATATTTGAATTAATTTGAATAGTATTTTTACTGAGAAAAATAAAACAAAGGGTGAAAATGGATTAAATCTTGTAAAATTCACAGAAAATTCATCTTAATCAGAAAAAATGCAAATAATATATCAAAATGTTCAGAAAAATGAAATCTATTCAAAAACATCATTTCCATCCATGTTTGCATGCTAGGATTAATACAATTTGCTAAAAACTCAAATTAGGGTTTCCGATTAGCCGGAGGATTTTCGGATCGCGACATTTTATGCGTCCGAACTCCGATTAAATTGATTCCACTTGCATTAGTCTTTATTTTGCATCCTCTACGTCATGGCATGCATTGCATCTCATGCTGATGTTGTGCATTTGATATTTACGAGTATGCCCTTGTTTCCGGTGTTTTCGTTTTTCCTCGATAGAGCCGGAAGATCCGCAGAGCGATAGTCTCGATCAAGAGCAGGGTTCCATTGCAGAGCAACCAGGCAAGCAGCCCCTTTGGTCACGTTGCAAAGCTCCTACTATTTGCAAAGTATTAGTTGTTTTCAAATTCATTATTACCTGCGTTCAACTGCTATTTTTTCCGCTAAGAAAAGCCCTAGTCCGATGAATAAGACTCACCTTGTCGCTTAAACAGCTCCACCACTAACCTAACCCATCTAGCGTAGTCTAGTATCCACTGTTCGAATGCTATTAAGCTATTTATGCTTAGACATGCTTAGACTTGTAGAAGTCGTAATTCCTGGGTTAGCAGATGAATCAACACTGGGAATGGGTTACGTGGTAGGTGGGTGTTCACCGGGATACTAATGAACTCACTTAATCATATCTGGGTCTAGACGAGAGGCCATGGCTGGGAGCATGGTGGGTTGTCTCGTCTTCCCGCAAGGGACCGGTTATCGACGTACATTGACCCAAGATTCGCGTACTTCTACACGGGTGGATTATGGGGCCACCCACGACTCACTAATTTGCTTAGACTTAGTGTATGAGCTGCATTAGTTTGCCGTTTCCATTTGCGTGTGCGTGAAAAAGGGATGTGGTGTGTGGTCTCATATAAGGGTGGGGTGGACACACGGTCTGGGAGACCGGGGATGTACCTCGATTCACAACGCATGGGACCGTGTCGCAGTTACGGCCGGACTGATGCACATGGACTAGCCCGTACGGGTGGCTCATACCTAGGTCGACAGCATTGTAAAGGTCGTGTTCGATCACCCTCTGCTAGCACACCTCGTGAAGTGTGTACTTGGTAGCATTAAGAGACGATCGATGCGTGTAGGTAAAGATGTACACCCCTGCAGGGTTAGAACTGTTTGAACAGCCGTGTCCGCGGTTATGGACAACTTGGTAATTACCTGCGTCGAATTAGACAACTATAACCAACTTTAAAACTTGTCAACTCTAAGGACGTGGTTAGCGACAGCTTCCTCCCAGGGTGGTCGAGGATGGGTCGAGGGGTTTTTCAGGTGTGGTGATCTGCAGTAAGGAATATTCGCGAAGTGTTCGACTCTTCCCCTTTGGAAAAGGTATTCTAGTAGTCGAATTTCAATCTACTTATTGATATTGCAAAGGTAAACTTGGCTTTCCGCAAATTAGTCCACGATTACCTTTTGTTGATACCTGGCACAATCACTACTACTTCCGCACTGTAAGTCTTGCGGAGTACAATTTTGTACTCACCCTGCTATTGTTGTTGTTTTCGTTGCAGAGGAAGCTACCCCTTCCGAGGGTGGTTTCTATTTAGAGCTCGACACCGACGACGCCTAGACGCTGGGAATCCCAGGCAGTGATCCTGCCCTGGGTCGGTATTTTGGTTTGTTTTCGTTGCCATATCTGGCTCTACTGTTTGGCTTCGTAGCCGTTAATACTCTTCCGCTGTGTGTATATATGTTTGTTAAGTTTCAAACTTATAATATTGCAGTTTCTGTCATAGAGTCACTGCTATGAGATCTAGTTGTTTTCGCCTGCTCATGTGCCGTGCGTGTATGTGATGAAGCGCATGTTGCGGGTAGGACTTTAGAGTTTATATCATAGAGTCATTAAGTTTAATCACCCCTGTGAAGCGACTCTACTACTGAGAGATTGGGAACTATATCACCCTACTCCAGCCGTGCATTAAGTTGCCGGGACGAGTTCGGGGTTGATGTTCCGGCTCGGTAGGACAAGAGTGAGGAGACCATATCACCCTACTACTCTGTGCGCTTGCCAGAGTAAGCTTTGGGGTTGACGTCTCGGGCTATTCGGAGCCATATCACTCCACTCCTCTTGGAATTGACACCCAGGAGTTGAGGTCGGGGTTGACGTTTCGACTTAGCGGGTGGTTTCTCTTAAGCCTCTCTGTTATGAATTCTGGGGTTCGACAAATTGTTTTATAGTAGTATAGTAGGAAACATAAAAAACTACAGAACACAATAAACAAGAAAATGATTGAGCAATATGTAATTAATCTGCACGAAAAATCTTATGGTGCCTTGTTATAGAAGATACACACTTACATTGGCTGTTCTGTTTTTCAGGGCATACCAGACCAGAGGAGTTTCGTTGCAAGTTGTAGCCAGTTCTAGCAAGCATCCATTGTTGATATCTTATTAAAATGACTGGGTTTAGGATAAAATAATTGGCATGATTAGTTTGATCGATAATTAAGTTGTTGTTTGGCCGCCTTGGTAACCTCTCCTCCTTTGGTCTAACTACTGGCCGTTTATGGTTTTCTTTCATGGACAACAAGAACATCCATGAAACTGCTATCTAACTCCCAACTACAGTAAATGACTCCTTGATTTCAGAATATAAAACAGAAACTACTATATTATATGCAGAGGAAATTGAATTCTGTCCAACTCTATTAGCACGAATATTCGTCTAGCTAAGCTGTTTGCTGAGGTACGAGTGACGTGTTTCCGATTAGTTAATATTAGCCACATCATAGTAGGGGGGTAGGGGGTTTGCTGTCATGGTCCTTGATTTTTAGTGGGGGGGTGCTGTTTCTGCTTGCTTACTCAGCCTTCCTCCCTTAATTACTATCTTTTCTCCTGAATTTACAAGTGTAGGATTCTTTAAAGTAGGATGCTGAACTTTTACAAGTTTAAATTTTTTTGACACTATTTCAAAAGTAGGAACATTATAGTTTTTATGTAGAAAGTTTGTAGTTTCTAAGTAGGAATCTTCGTGGTGGAAAGTTTTGTATTCTTTAAGTAGAAAGCTGAAAATTTACAAGTGAGAAGTTTTTGACACTATTTTAAAGTAGGAACATTATAGTTTTTATGTAGAAAGTTTGTAGTTTCTAAGTAGGAATCTTCGTGGTGGAAAGTTTTGCATTCTTTTTTAGTAGGAAGCTGAAAAATCTACAAGTGTAAAGTTTTTTGACACTATTTCAAAAGTAGGAGCATTATAGTTTTTTTCCATACCCCTAAGTCTAATCTCTATAACATTTGACTAGAATTATCTTAGTCTCATAGTTGGAAGCTGAAACAGTCCAAGAAGAAAGCTGAAAATGTTGGAAGTCCATGGTGTATAGGTAGAAAGCTTATTGTTTCATAGTTGAAAGCTTCGTTTTAATTGTTGTTTTCACGTTATATATGTAGAAAGCGTATTGGTTTTGCATTTTTTAAGTAGAAAGTTAAAAATTTACAAGTGTATGAACCTTCGTGGTGGAAAGTTTTGTATTCTTTAATTAGAAAGCTGAAAATTTACAAGTGTGAAGTTTTTTGACACTATTTTAAAAGTAGGAACATTATAGTTTTTATGTAGAAAGTTTGTAGTTTTCAAGTAGAAACCGTCGTGGTGGGAAGTTCTGTATTCCTTAAGTAGAAAGCTGAAAATTTACAAGTGTAAATTAAGTTTTTTGACACTATTTTAAAAGTAGGAACATTATAGTTTTTATGTAGAAAGTTTATAGTTTCTATGTAGGAGCCTTCGTGGCAAACAGTTTTGCATTCTTTTTAGTAGGAAGCTGAAAATCTACAAGTGAAAAGCTAAACATGTCCCCATTTTATATGTCCCATTTTAAAGCATCGCCAGAATAAGAGGCAATAGCAGAGAATTATAGTTTTTATGTTGAGCAAGATGACTTCTGTGGCACCTTTTTTGTTTGGATTATGGCTAATGACATTGTCTTTATCTCTCAGCCCTGTGAAATACGAAAAGAAAGTTTTAGAGACAATCGGGAAAAAGCTGAAGAAGAATAATGTTGCTCTTGACATTGTTGATTTTGGTGAAACTGATGATGAAAAGCCCGACAAACTGGAAGCGCTGATCTCTGCTGTGAACAGCAGTGATAGCAGTCACATTGTTCATGTCCCTCCTGGTGAAAATGCCCTTTCTGATGTTCTTATAAGGTAACTGTTTCATGTAATTAGGGCTCTAGGTTGTTATGATAATTTACTTGTGTTGACCGCCCTATTTTTCTTATCTTTTTCACAGCACTCCTATCTTTACTGGTGAAGAAGGTGGAAGTGGTTTTGCTGCTTCTGCAGCAGCAACAGCGGCTACTGGAGCTACCGGATATGATTTTGGCGTGGACCCAAATGTAGATCCAGAGTTGGCTCTTGCCCTGCGGTTGTCTATGGAAGAAGAGCGAGTGAGGCAAGAAGCTATTGCGAAAAAGGCTGCAGAAGAATCTTCCGGTGCTGAAAATAAGGACCATGCCTCAAGCTCAAATAGTGATGCTGTTATGGCTGAAGCAGAACCTACCTCAAATGCTTCTGCTGATGATAAGAGAGATCAGCCAAAGGTATTTTCATTATCCAACAGCTAAGTATGCGTTGAAGTTTTTCCAATCTTGAATACTATCTAATGGTAAACTAAATCAGTTTGAACTTCATCGTGCTCATGGACCACCTAGTACTACCCATTTTGCCTAGTGAAGTACATGAATACATTATTGACTATTGAGCAACGTTTATATAGAAGTAAAAAGGGATGATGTGGCAATTGTTTGTCAAAGGCACAGATAATTGTAATACAGGTCGAAACCCCAATTTTTTCTAACGGAGTCCTGTTTGCATGAATGATGAAGTATCGTCGATGCAGCTTCTTGCCCATTTCGTTCTTGGTTTGTAACTATAACTAGGTGACAATCATTTTTCGCCCCAAAAGAAAAAGGCGACAGCCATGTGGTCTTGTTGATGCATCTCCCTATGGCATCTAAAAACCCAGAAAATTCTGCGAAGATCCGTATGCTTTCACAACTACTTGAGAACTTCTCCATGTAACATCTGGAATTATGATCTATCTGGCTATCCTATCTAGGTCTAGGATAAAAAAACCAATAGCCAAATCAGTGGAAATTTCAGGAGCTTTCTGTTAGTCGAGTACAACACACTTGCTTTTCTAGCTCGATCTTAAATATCTAGCACTTGACATTTTGACTTTTATTAGGACTAGATACATCACAATATTTACTCTCCATTCATTTCCTATGCTGTTCATTGCATCTTATAATGACCTTGATGTGTATTTATGTGAGGTTACTGAAAGTGAAACATGTATTTCCATATGAAGATACTTTTTTTGGAATATGTGATCCATTTGTGCATGCTCTATATGCAAGTGCTGCAATTGTTTGCATTACTGATATAATAGTAGCATAAAGGTGTATTTTTTATGCTTGCGTACTAAGCTAATAAAATATGCTGGTCATGGGTCTCATGGTCTGTATGCAAGTTGACTTGACAATAGAGCTCTGGCAATGCGCTATGGCAAATTAAATGAGCAAATATTATGCTTTTCTTTTAACGAAAAATATTCTGTTTTATTTAAGGAACATCCCACACCTGCATGTGGTCAGTGGCATCCATACCTTTAGTTGGCATAATGTAGAGAAATTACTGTCCTTTGTGGAAATGTTTCATAGAATTCTTATTAGTACAGGCATAAGATTGTGCCATCTGTCTTGTGAGAGATTTCACATGGACGTTAATTTTGTTGATTAAGTTAAAGGCTGGATCTTTATATTATACCTTCATTGATCAGCACTAGTATAGAACCATGTCTGCTTATTTTTATGGATATGACATTCCTAGTTGGTAACTTGGTACGTGCCTATCGTTGACTTCACGAGATATATGCTGTAGAACTCTACACCTAACGGAAAATAGATGCTATGAACTCATTTGTAAACCATATGGATTATGCAAAGTCTCATATGATAATAGATGAACCTTTTAGTGCTTCTCAGCAAGCTGAGTTGACAGTTCTTGTGGCTGCATCCTCTGCAACAGTGGGATCAGAGAGGGGAGAAGCTCTGAAATATCACTGACAGGTCCTGCTCTCTATATTGAGCTCTTCCAAGAAAAAGAAAAAAGCTTGTTACCATTTAGTTCTGTCATCTTCCCTGTTTGTGGGTCCTAAGGACACTCAGTGCATTTATTATTATTTACCTTATTCTAGTCCTGGTATCTGGTCCTATTATTTGCTGTGACAAAGTTGGGATGGTGGTCCATTGTGGCAGTAGCCGAAGTGTCCATCTCGGACTTCAAAATTATCATCCTTTGGGGGGGAGTTTCATTTATCTACAAGAGTCCTGAAGCAAAGGAAAGATAAGATTTGCTGATTGCACTCACCAGATCTGTTATGCTCGATCTATTCTGATTACAGAGTGGTCTGAGTTCAGGACAACTTGATACTTATTGCACAATAACGATACAGTGGATGGTATAGATGTGTAGTTTTGGATGCATCGTTGTATAATACTTTCTATAGATCAGATCAGATCGGTGGGTGCAAGTCATTGTCAGAGTTGTTATGGTACAACAGCAGAGTACAAGCATGTTTGCTGTCTCAGCAGTTCTCCATTAAGGTATGTATGGTCCCAGGAATCTACACTTTATCTCAACCAGCAAATGTCTGAATGCCACTTTATCAGATATCTTCTTTGTTAGATGCCCTATTTTTCAGTAATAGCAGTTAATTATATTGTCCTTATCAGAGTTGAAGTTGTTCTTTCTACTGACTGTACAGTTGGTGATGTATCGCAGGCAGCTGAATAAGGTGTGGATGAGCCGCCGCGGAGGGCAACCAAAATGACAAAATGAGAAACCTTGCATGGAAAGCAGTCGATGAACTACCTGAGTATGGATTTGTGGCATTTCCTGGGGTCAGACACCGACCTGTTGGCTATATGTGACAGGTATGAAATGGCTGGCATTCCAACTCCTTTTGGGACGGGTACTTGAATCCGACGCTTGAATTGTTTGCATTAGGGTGTACAGATGGGATTTCATCCGAATGACCATCATACCACCAACTGTCAGTTATGTCAACAGCGTATCGTATCCTGGGTGTCAGCGTGCTGGGCGTTTTGAGGAATATATGTTGACATCTACACATGATGCTTATTATCGTGGTCTGGAAGTTGGATGCTGGAAGCACCAAGAATTGGTTGCTCATATTTACTATTTCCATTTATGCCAGTGAGTCAAGAGGTTGCCTTATCAAAGATTGGGGTTTCTGGAACTGCACAATGGTTTCCTGGGGACAGGAATTGCCCAAAGGAAACAACAGTAAGTCAGCGGAGATTGAAGGTGGGAAGGGATATAGCGTGAGACAAGTTGCTTGCAAGAGGAGTACAGCTGCATGAGATGATTACCTTATCTAGAGCAGACATTTTTTCGTTGCCAGTATCGTTTGTTTCGTGGTATCCTTCTATACCTTCATGAGCTCTTTTCTGGAAAAGATGTGGCAGTAGGGGTTGAATTCTGTTGCCGGGGTACCAAGTATGAGTTAATCTATTAATAGCTCATAACAGAAGCTGATGAGCAGCAGCATTGTAGTTAGGAAGATATATTTATACACAAAAACTGATCTGGGCAATACAATCTTCATTATACTGATCAGTGGTTCAGTTTTTCTTGGAAATCTACAGAGCTTCTCTGATGAAAATTTAACTTCGGAGTTTTAGTGATTTATTACCTGCTATTCTTTTTGTTCTGTCTACTTGTTTCTTCTAACTAAGCCGGGCAATTGACACCTGTTTTCCGATCTTTCAGGCGCACGAAGCATTGAAGATTGCCAGCATTAGCTGCTTTTACTGTTGGTCATGGGTTTACTTGTCCTCATGTAACTGCTTTGACCAGAACTTAAATGCTGAGAGAACTTGTATTATTTTAACTAACATGTTTGTAGTTTTTGAGAAAAAGCTTGTCAATTAGTTCAAGATGAAAAGGCTTGCTTGAAACATCTGAATTTTTGACGCAATCTTTTGCATTTTTCTGTGCAATTGCGCCTGTAGGAAGTTAGTACAAAGTCATTTAAGATGAAATACAAATTGCTAGGTACAAAGTGGTTTGTAACTTTGTACAAAGTGTTTTTCCCCCACCCTATTTTATCCCTTTAAAAACCCTATCCCAGAAATGGAAAAGAGGAATGGGCCTCGTGTGCTGTGCTGTAAACAAGGAATAGTGGAAAATGGGCTGCAAGTATTAACAGTGCATGGCCTTTTAATGGAAACTCCCGCGTGGCAGCCCGCCTGGCCCATTAGTGGAAATGTCGGCCTGGCCCATTAGTGGAAATGTCGGCATGTCGGAACTGACCGCCGCGCGGAGCGCGGGCGGTCAGTCGTAAATTACCAGCGCCCCAGGCCTCCCTCTCCACGTAGCCAGGCACCCATTTTCTTCCTCCATTTCTTTTCTTCTCCGCCTGACGTTTCTTCCAAAGCTGCACACTTTTCACTCCCTCACCCGACCTCACCGAGGCAGCACCCCCCAATCTTTTCTCCTGTTGCTTCTTCTTCTTTCCTTTGGAGATGCCCTCCACCAATTCGAGCTCCACCTCACCGCTGCCTCCTCCTAGCTCCCCCAATCCCGGCGCCTCCACGCTGCTCGCCAAGGAAACCCCGACCACTGGAGCCCCTACTCCAAGACCGGCGACCCCCCTAGGAGCTCCCCAACGCCGCCGCCCAACGCGGCCCGAGCGCGGTGCCGCCCCGACGCATCCACCTCCATCCAGCCGCCAAGGACGACGCCGCGCGCCTCTGAAGCTTCTTCGGTCCACTCCGCCTCGCCGCTCCCCGTCGCCACCGCCGATTCAATCACCATCCCGAGCTTGAGCTTCTTCACCGCCGTCGCCGTCTACATCAGTCCCAAGTTCAAGCCGCTCGCCCTCACCGTCGGGTCATCTTCTCCGCCACCGGTACCGCCGCCGACGTCTGCAGCTTCGACCTCGCCCCCAAGCCGAAGAAGTCGCACCGCCGGCCGTCATTGAAGCTCCGCTTCGCCTCCTCACCGTCCATCACCGGAGCCCGCAGCCAGCCCGGACCCGTCGTCGGTCTGACCGGACAAACCGAACGGATAAAATAACCCAAAACGGCCAACCGTTTACCGTTAGTAGTTGCATACGATTAGGTTTAATGCTACACAGTTGAGCTGTAATGGTCGGCTAATTAGTACACGGTTCACTGGAATTATTGGCTAATGACAGAGTGATCAAGGCTAGTTGCGTTTATGACAGTCAGTCTTAATGTATATATATAAGCTTTTCGGTGAACCTTTAGGGTTAAATACTCCCTGTCCGAACGATTAACCCAGTCAATGACTAATTAATATTAAGATTATGTCCGGTTAAGACCCGTTAAAGATTAACTGCTCCAACCAATTAAATGTTCCGGATGACCACTGTTAAAACATGTTAGTTATTAGTTAGCAACTGGTTCAGTTGCAATCCAACGCTTAATGGTTGGTTAATCCACACGCTGCTTTAATGAATGGAATTCCAGTACTGTTGATGCACTGTTTGTTAAAATATGAATGCTAGAGAATCTAGCTTAACAGTCAAAATAAAAATACTTGGTATCATAATTGGCATAAGAAAAAAAATCAGTATGTAAACATGTCATTATGTTCTAACATGCCCCTGTTATGCATAATTCCGAAAATTACAAAATCATTCTCAAATTTGATCGTTAGAACCTTAAAATCAAACTTAAGCCGTAGAAGTCCAAATCAACTAATTCAAATTGTGTTAGCTTCGTAATGACATTTCCTACATATTATGATGCATTTCATCCATATTTTTCATTCTTTTCTTGCTGGTATTAATTAAACCTTCCTTTTTGGTATTCTTATCGATAGAACTAGGCAACGAGGAGTATCACACGAAGGTGAACCTGTGACCAGCAAGGCAAACTCTGCAAAAGTTCACTAAGATTCCTAACTGTTTAAGTTTTGGTTCGGAATGAGTGATGTACTTATTGCTTATT
This sequence comes from Stipa capillata, assembly GCA_019208055.1. NCBI lineage: Eukaryota > Viridiplantae > Streptophyta > Magnoliopsida > Poales > Poaceae > Stipa > Stipa capillata. Next base: position 76,748 of record JAGXJF010004417.1, read on the forward strand.
ACTTCCTGCTCATGATTGTGTTGTTGGTCTTACTAGCATGAGTAGGGTGTTATGGTTTCGATCTTGTGGTTGAGTTAAACTTGAAAGTTGGGATGGTGTGTCACGGATGAGTGGAGGATCGAGGTAATATGCACCCCAGTCGTCCTCTAGTCGATTCTTGCAGGGTCGAAGGCGAGGTGGCATATGTACCCTAGTCGTTCCCCTATTCGATTATGGGTGTGCCACTACCTTATGGTCATGGTTATGCCTTGATTTGAAGGTCGAGGTAGGGATACTACCCTAGATGTCCTCTAGTCGAATCAGACTATGTTTATGTCAACTGGCTAGGTCTCGGTCGACTAGCTAATGTTGATTTTGAGCCCTGTTTGACTTGTGGTTATTATTATGGATGAAACATGGATGAATTGATTATGCTTGCTGATCTGAGGTGATTTGTTTATCATGCTCATGAAATGTTATTGCTCTACTTATTCATGTTCATGCCATGTTTAATTTGTTAATGATGTCATGCTTATTTGTTATGCCAAAGCTTATTCCTTGCCGTGCTTAAGTGAGTTGGGATGAGCCTACAAAGCATCTTGCAGTATGAAAGTATTGAAGGAATTCGATTCCTAATTGTTGCAGGTGATCCTAGCGTAGGAGAGTACTTCACTACTGCAGATTGACTGTAACACCCTAATTTTCGTAACCCAAAATTTAGGGCTAACAAAAACTTTTTGCCGGTAATGCTGATGTAAAATACACCCAATTAAAACTTTTATTCCAAATCATGTTCCTTCTGAACCCTAACGCAAAGCGACCAAAACCGTTCCCTCTGTTCCTGTCCCCTTGACTTCCACTTTGTCGAAACCCTGTCCAGCGAGGAACACAAACCCTGCTCTACCCTTTTCTCCATGCGGGACTGTTCGCCCTTATGTCCCCGCCACGACAGCCTGAGGCAGCTACCATAGCTAGCTTGCCCTACTGCGACAACCCATGGCAAGCGTTGCCGCTGCCACGCTCTTGCCACGACAGCCGCCGTTACCCATTTCCTCTACCGCGGCAAGGCCTCTGCCACTGTCGTTACTACCCTTCTCTGCCGCGGCAAGCCGTTCCTGCCGCGACAAGTTTCTGCCACGCCACCGTTTCCCTGCCACGCCACCGCACAGCAGCTACCGTCGCTGACACGCCGCTGCCACGGCAACACCCCCCCCCCTGCCGCAGCAACGTCACGCCGTTGTTCCTCCCGCCGCAACAACCGATTTCCACCGCGACAATTCTTTTTCCCCTACCGCGGCAAGTCTTCCCTTACCGTGGCAACCTTCTCTCTGCCGCGATAGTTATTCCCCCTCCACGAGCACCCTTTCGGCATTCCTCCCCTTCTATCTTTTCGGTGCCACCTAAACCCACGTCTGCCGCCAAGTGCCCCCTCGCGGTACCTCTACGAAATCGGAGCGTATACCCAACCCCGCTACACGCGCGCAGACCCGGATAACCCTAACGCATAAAATGACGCAACGCAATACACGCGCCGTATATGCCGCCGCATCGACGGTACCTCACCACCAACACGTCCTAAGCCGACACAAAGGTGTCATCTCGACTCTCAAGCCCCTACCCCATCTTGCCGCGCACCGAAAACTCCGACCTAGCCCCAATCTTCACCTTCTAATTAAATACCGATTCTTCCAAGACCCTAATTCGTCGCGCAAACAAAATCCATCGAAGCGCTCGCGGCACCTTGGCCCCACCTATTCCCGAGTATCGTATCGAGACCCCGAAGACCTTTCCATCCATTCCCCCACCTTGCCACCTTCCGGAACCCTAGTTCCGACCTCCGATACCTCTTCCGTCTTATTTAATCTGTCCTTCCTAAAACCCTAATCCGGGAATCCACCCATCTCTTCGAGCGACCGATATCCGGTGATGCCCTCGCAGCACCTCCCCGCCATCTGCGCCCAAGCACCGTCTCGACACTCCGGAGACATTTCCATTCACCCCCTTCCTTGCCGCACTCCGAAACCCTGGTTTCGACCTCGAATCCCCCTTTCTCTTTATTTAAATTCTTTATTCCTAAAATCCATAATCACGAAATCTATCTCTCCCCGGTCTGCCCTAAAAATCCCGAATAAATTCCCGGCAAACCCTAACGATACCCTTAACCTAAATATGACGTAAAATAACAACATCCGGTAGAAAAATAATTACAGAGATAATTATTAAATCTTAGGTCAACTTCGGGCATTACACTGCAACCCCTATAATTAATTCTCAGGAAATTCGAATAAAATCATACAACTCTCCCCACGTTTCCAAGAGACTGAATATCTAAAAATATGGGCAAGTCATATACAGAAGTCCGATAAGCCCAGCACCGAACACCTTCGTCCCGAATGACAGCTCGCACGAAATCACAGCCTGTTCTCTGCCTAAAGTTGCTGCCATGTCTTGGGAAGTGACCACACACTGCCTTCATCTCTCTAATCACCCATTAAAACTCCTGGCTGCTCACGTCTCGTCACCTGCATTAGAAACCAGGCTCAGGTCACATTGGCATTGAAGTCTGCTCAGTGTAGAGTCTCCATCCCTGCCACATTTTCCCTGGTCACTAGAGCACGCGTCCCTTTCTTCTTCGCTGAGCTAGCTGCTGTCCAAGCTTGTCCGAGCAACAGCAGCTGCAGCCATGAGCCGTCCCTCCACCCTCCAGTAGCTGTCCTCGCTCAGCTCGCCATTAACCTTCCCTGAGCCGTCGCATCGCCGGAGCACAGCACCACCCCTGGCGAGTCACATCCCAAGCAGAGCCCCAGCAATGGCAGCCAATCGGCTTGCCTTTTCACCATGCCCTCACCTGTCTCGTCGTCGACTGGAAGGAGCAGCCGCCATGTGCCTTGACTCGTCGTCGGGCTATAAAAGGAACCCGAGCCCATCTTCTTCTTCCTCAGCTCCATTCCGCTCCTGACCTCCAGCAACCAACCGAGTAGCTTCGCGCCCTTAGCAAAGCCGGCAGCCCTAGCCAAAAAGAATCGCCACCCGCAGTAGCTCAAGCCGCCGCCCCTTTGGTCTCCCCTGCTGGAGCCACCGCCGGTCGACCTCCCTCCAGCACCCTAGCTCAGCAGCCGCTCGCCGCCGCCTTGTTCCGACTAGCACCCGCCCTGTCGCGCCTGGACCCGAACGGCGCCGCCGCTCAGAGCTCCGCCCGCCGGACCCCCCAACTCCGGCCCGCCTTCCGCCCTGCCACGCCCGAGTCCGAAGCGCGCCGGCCCCTTAGATCCGCTCGAAGCGGCAAGCCACCGGCCGAAACCCCCAGGCGCCGCCGCCCTTCTCCACTCCGCCGCCGGCTGGTCCCCAACCTCAGTGAGCCGCCGGCAAGGGTAAGCCGCCGGCCGACCCATCTCCCGTGCGCCGCTAGCCCCTTCTTTCCCTCTCTCCTCTGCTATTTCGGTTCTTGTTTTCTTCAGCTCGCTAAGCCTCACTGTGGTCCGCCTGCTCTGCTTTGTAGCTCCTTTAACACGCTGGCTCAACGCATTAGTACTAGTAGTCACGCCGACAGCCCCCATTGTTTTGTCTTTTTTTTCTTTTCCCAGCTTGCCGACCGCTGTAGAGCGTTGAGGGTTAGTCGGCCGGGTAGTTTAATTAGTTAATGCGCGGTAGTTAGTCGTGGTCATTAGTGCATGTCGGCCGGCCAGTTAATTAGTTCCTTAATGCACTGCTCTAATCTAGTATTAGCCTAAACCCTAACCAGCTGGATCAGTACCCTAAAGGCCATTTCCTCTCACTCCGATTCTGTTCTGGAACCTCGAGGAGTTATTCCCTAGAGTTCGATCCAATTGCATTTCCAAGTCGTGAAACTTTTCGAATAAATTAATAGTGAAATAGTGTTAAGTTGTTCCCTCGGTAGAGTTATATCATAGCCATTGGTTCATCTGATTCATCTCTGTTCCGATCAACTCCTCAACCCATGAGCCCGTTCTGGAAACCTAGTATTATTTCTTGTCATTTTTGTCAAAAGCTCTTTCAAAATTCAAAACCTTTTTGAATACATTTAATAGAAAGCTGGTCGTAGGGTTATAACTTAATTCGTTAAACCTCGCATACGCTGTATGCATGCATGTACTCCCTGAATCAGCCTAAATGGAAATTCCTTGTCTCCATCCAGTAGCTCTAGGGCAGCTTGTATAATGCACTGAATTGATTCGTAATCATTAGCGCTGATCCGGCCAGTCAAAACCCTATCGGCCGATTTCTTCTTTAAACCTAATTCTGGAATCCTAGCATTATCCCCTATAATTGATTCAAATACATTTTCAAATTCTAATGAGAACCGTAGGGATTAAATCTAGGGGTATTCCCTTAAGTCTTTAAAAACCACGCATGCAATGTGCATATACACATGCATAAGCTTTGGAACAACCCTAGTGGCCGACCCCTTGCTCCGAGTTGTCCTGACATCCGAGGTTTAGTTCTAGCCGATCGATTCGAATGCCTGTTTAGGATTTAAAACGTTTGCATATAAATAATAGAGATTAGAGTTACGATTGAATATTGAGTAGCTAAATCAGCATACGACTTATATAAATATACACATACCTTCCATGATCGGCCCTAAGCTAAGTTCCCTCTTAACCAGTGCCATTAAGACATCAGTAACCCCTAGACTCATTTGAACCAAAGTCGTTAGTTTAAATCTTAACGAGAACGACTTCCCCATTTTAAAAGACATCGTCATTTTATGTGGCAATGTTGCATATGCATGTCGCCAAAATCTCCCTCTGGCCTCAGAAACCTAAGTCATGAAACCGTAGGTTCGAATCTCGAACTTAACTCCGAGTATATGCATCCTCTGCTAAATCGCTGTCCGAAACCCTGAACCCTAGCTCGACCGTTCTAGGGCCAGCACCCTCTTTAGTGCACAGTGTATTCACCGTTTCCTTTGTCATGCTTATTGTCTGATTTTCTTGGAGTTTTTGGATTGCTTCTTATTCGATGCTCTTTTCCGACGCGTAGTTAGCAGAGTGAGGTACGCGCGTCAGGACGATCCGGGATCATCCCGCGTCAGGAACCAAAGCTGGAACTGCCAGGCAAGCAATCTCCCGCCTTGACCATGTCGCATCCTATAATTGTGAAGTATATTTATTTTGATTTCAAAATATGCATGCTATGTTATAAACAGTATTTTATGTAGAAGTAATTATGTCCGATAGATGCATATGGACTAGGGTCGAACGTCCGATTCCTTGTAACCCTAGAGATCCGTCGATCGGTTTCCAACCGACGACATACCAAGGTTATAGGCAATAGCCAATGCTTAGCCCTGCTATAGTTAAAATTAAAATTTTGTTTAAACCGGGGATGGGAATATCAAACCCGCGGATAGCATATGTTATCCGCGGTGATTTTAAATGAAATGTTGCCAAAACCCAAAATGGAGATGGAGATGATTTGGATTCGGGTAGGAAGTAAGGTGGTTCGAAGGGAGACGAAGTAGCTGGAGGCTATTTAGTGATCGATGATGACCTGGAGTCCTACTCGAATCAGTTAAGGACCGAGCCACCGTGCCGCTAAACCAGTTCCCCCACCGTACGTCCACATGTCCTTTATGGGAAGGACTTGGCTCGGTAACCCGCCTAATACTAGGGTTCGGACCCGTGGGAAGTAAGAAGCATGTGCTAGGTAGGACTATAGGCCCCTAGAGAATTTCTCACGGCGCTACATGGGTCGAGATTCTTAGTGAGCTCCATTTAGGCAGGGATGAGGATTCGACACAAAGATGAGCGCTTCTCCGTGTTGTGGTGTCAGGCTGCCTGGGCACAACCGGAGATGGGGTTAGTCTCATTTAGCGGGTCCGACTCTAGTATGAAAGCAGGCGAAAAGTCTCGTTGTAATAACCCTGTCAGTATACGTCGCGAAGTATACCCAGGGTGTCCTACATCTTGTGGGTAAAGCCGTACCACCTCTGCAGAGGGTTAAAATCTATTCGAATAGCCGCGTCCTCGGTTATGGACATGAACTGGCACAGCCACACCCCGGCTAGACTCAGATTTGTTTGCCAACGTTGGGCAAAGGGATTAAGGACGTGGGCATGATGTGTCCACAGATTTGGGCAATTTAGGCCATGTGTCGATGGTAAGGAAATTGCCGAAGGAGTCCGCCGTATTTGCTGGGAGGGACCGGAATACGGTCAGGTGTTGGAAAACCTAGTTATCTGGTAGGTGAAGCTACCGTTTGGATGGATGGAGCCATGGACGGCAAGTGGAGCTATCAGGTAATAGGTCGAGAGATGTTTAGCGGTGTTTACCACATGCGTTGAAATGTGATGAGATGTGACGAGATGTGATGAGATGCTTTCTTAAAGTACTATAGATTTCGAAATGCTTTTACAATCTATTTATGTGTATTTAAGATAAGAACTTACATTTCCGCACAAATTGCAACTTAGGTTAGAGCTATCCCTTGAAACATTCCTGCATGAGTTATAGCCGTATAATTCCCCAATGGGAATTGCTTGCGAGTACATTCAATGTACTCACCTGGCTTGTTGAATTGGCCAGAGGAGGAAGAAGACTTCGACCTCGAAGAGGGCGACAGCGACGCCGAGAGTTAGGACGTTTTCCCCCAGTCAGCTGCCTGTTGGTTCGGCAAGCCGATGGGCTATCCACTTCGTTCTGTTTTCCGCTGCTGTTTTATTCGGCCAATAGGCCAGGTAATGAACCTCGACCGTAAAGGTCTAACCGCGTATTAAGAATTCGGTATTGTATGTGTATGCTATCAGGTATTTGTGCGTACTGGCTACTGATCCAGGGACCAGTACAGTAATCACAAATGACGTGTCCGGCCTTAAAACCGGGTGCGCCACATTGACCCTCTGCTAAACCCCCTCCACTGACGGGCACACGATGGACCGTCGTTGGAGGGGCTCTCCGCTGACGGACAACAAAACGACCGTCAGCGGAGACGGTAGCCAGGCAGGACGTGAGGACCTTCACTGACGGGCCACCAAGCCGCCCGTCAGTGGAGATGCACCAAGGGTGCCATAGATGACGTGTTCATCTCCACTGACGGGCGGTACTTAAGTGCCCGTCAGCAGAGAGGAAGTCTCCACTGACGGGCCACTACACAGACCGTCAGTGGAGATGAACAAAGGGTGCCAAGATGACGTGTTGTTTTCACTGACGGGCGGTACTTAAGTGCCCGTTAGCGGAGAAGCGATCTCCACTGACAGGCATGTCTATCGGCCCGTCACTGGTATTTCAGCCCAAAAGCACTGCATCAACAAACATCAATAACTTTTGATATATAAGTCCAAATAAAGTGATTCTTTTTGCAAAATTTGTAAAATGAATAGATCTAGACAGTAGATCAAGTTTCATAATTTTTTGAGTTTTCTGGAATTTCTAGTATTTATTTTATTTTTTATTTCTTTTCTTGGGAGATGTTTGAGTTACAAAGCAATGTATAGTCCAACTTTTGTGAAACTGTCTGATATTTTAAAGACATCCTCATGAGGTCATCTCATGACCCTATGCCAATTTTCATATTTTTTTAGACCACATTTAGTGTTTATATAAAATGAAAAATCATTAAGATGCAAGTAAAGGTTTGAATTTTCCCAAGAAAATATTTGAATTTTTTTATATATTTTTTGGATAGGTGCTAAAAAGATACATAGGTACTTATATATGAATTTTGCTTTCATTTAGAGGCCTTCTTTAAGATACTTGTAGTTCAAATTTAAAATATATCCAGTAAATAGCTAGATATTCATTTAATACCTAAAAAATAGCAAATGATTTCAGAAAAATACCTAATTTTAACATTAGCAATATAATGTAGTATGTTCCATGTATAAAAATTTTGGACCATTTTAGATAAATATTTCGGGAAGGTACTACACATGGTACCTCAAATTGATATTTCAAAAATAGAAAATACAAATTATTACATAACAAGATGGAACATGAACAAATATTAGCGTATAATAGTGTAATATCAAGTTGTATTCCAAATCTCAAGTTTAAATGATGAAGAAACTGTGATGTGTACTTCAATCTTCATACTTTCCCTTTGAATGCTATTATGCTTCCCTGGAGATGCTTGAGTTACAAAGCAATGTATGGTCCAACTTTTATGAATTTTTCTGAAATTTTAAACATAGCCTCATGAGGTCATATGATGACCCATGCCAATTTTCATATTTTTTTAGACCACATTTAGATTTATAAAAATGAAAAACCAATATGATGCAACTAAAGGTTTGAATTTTCCCAAGGAAATGTTTGAAAATTATATATATTTTCTGGGTAGGAGCTAAAAACATACATAGGTACTTAGATATAATTTTTTTTTCCATTTAGAGGCCTTTTTAAGATACTTGTAGTTCAAATTTGAATTATATCCAGTAAATAGCTAGATATTCATTTAATGCCTAAATAATAGCAAATGATTTTAGAAAATGCCAAAATTTGACATGAACAATGTAATGTAGTATTTTCCATGTAGAAAAAGTTTGGAGCATTTTGGATGAATATTTTTGCAAGGTACTACACAAGGTACCTTAAAAACCTCATAAATCTACTAGTGACAGGCCCTTAGAAAATGCCCGTCAGTGAAAGGGGGAACCAGCGACAGGCGCTCACCAGGGGCCCGTCAGTGGTGATATGGCCCAGTAGAAAGGCTTGAAGCCCACTTCTCATCGCCCGTATAACCCTCTTTTCTAACCCTATCTGATTCCTTCCACCCCCGGCGGCTACCTCTCCTGATCCCCTCTTGTCCCGATTCAACTCCTCCCTTCGCAGCCCGATCCCCTCGATCTCAGCTGCCATCTCCACCGTCGAGAAGGTGCGCTTCTGGATCCGCGCGCTTGGAGCAGTTCTGCCGCCGTGCCACCCTCGCAAGACCGGCGTCCTCCCAAATCCCTTTGCTGTTTTCTCTTTGTTGCTGATTTGTCTTTGCTGCCCGGGTTAGATCTAGGCGCTGGGTGTCTTGTCTTTGCCGCTGGAGGAAGGAGAGGTCGTGGGCTCCGCCGCCTGCATCCAGTCCCGTGAGGCTGACTGCAGAAACATGCATGTGCTGACTGCAAAATTTATTACTTGACTTTGCTCTTGTTCTCTTGACTTTGCCGGGGTTATTTTTGTTGTTGATGCTCAAGATTTCTTGTCTAGCATGCAGGCTGCGGCAGAGTAATTTTGCTGACTCCTTTCTGTTGTGAGGAAAATTTATGGTTTCTACTTTAGCTAACAGTTGACCCCATGACATGCTGGATTAAAACTGGGAGTGCGACTAGGAGTTTATTTCGTACTCAAACATGTGAAAAATGTTTGATCTGATGCAGTTTGTATTATCTCACTGTATTCTCTTGCCACTGGTACTTATATGACATTTTAACGAAGGCAACTGTAGTGAAGAAAAGGGTTCCTGTTCTGATGTTCTGCAATAAGACAGACAAAGTAATAGCTCACTCAAAGGAGTTCATCAAGAAGCAGCTGGAAAAAGAAGTGTATGGTTTAGTTTGCACATGTAACTTATTTACATAGTTGGAAACCTAGCATGCATCAATTTGGGTTAGCATCGAGAGTAAATTATATGAATTTATGTGTTTTTTTCTAGATTTACTGCAGCTTGAAAGTATCCTATTATTTTTTTGCATATATCATACTGGAAAAAAGTTTTCATACTTGTATGTTCTATTTCTAATTAATTGCTCCTAAAATAACTAAGGTCACTTCATAACTCATTTAACTTGAACCACCTATGAGAGAGCATGCCCCAATCATTTGCACTGACTAGCTGAAGAGAATCTAAAGATTTTTTTACAAGGCTCTAATGTCTGCTAATTTTATCTTTTTGTAGAAACAAGCTCTGGGAATCAAGGAATGCCATATCATCTGCTGACATCACTGATGAAGTCCAGCTTGGGGTCCCTGGAGAGGCATTTAACTTCAGCCAATGCCAAAACAAGGTGACAGTTGCTGAAGTCTGAAGATGATCTGTTATAAAACTATACGTGATTATTACCGAGTTGTTCTGCAAGTTCTATTTCTTTTCTATCCCTACTGCTATTCATGCAAGAATATGGTAATTGGATGAAATGTGGAATGTATATTGGATGAAATTGGATGAAATGTGGTTTAATTTTGTATTGATGGTTGTAATGTGTGATAATGTATTGTTTTCTGAATTTTATTTTTTTAATCCCTGAAAATCTACTACCGACGGGCCTCTAAAGAAAGTCTCCACTGACGGGCCCTGGGCCAGCCCATCAGTGGTGACCAAGGCTCTGCTGACGGGCCCTGGGCCAGCCCGTCAGTGGTGACCAAGGCTCTGCTGACGAGCACTAGGCCCGTCAGTGAAGGACACCCCTCCACTGACATTCCCAGGCTGACGGGCCCGCAGCCCGTCAGTAGAGGGTGTTTTTCGCCCGTCAGTAGAGGCCCGTACTGCAGTAGTGCTTTGATGATGAAAATGCTCATGTGGATGCTTAGCTTGATTTGGTTTGTACCTTAGGTCAAGTATGGGTTATGGGTTCTCTTTTGGGAGATGGATATGTTGACCATCTCAGATATTTTGACGTGTTTCTGCTGCTGCCCTAACTGTTGTTTTAGTTGTAATCGACTTTCAAGTCGTGTTGGGTGTAAGTTAAATGTTGCCCTGAGTATGGGATGTGATATATGCATTTGGTATTTCCTCTCTTTAGTGTTTTGGTTGTGACATACAAGTTGTTCATTGGGCTGCTCATACACGATGCGTGTATGGTTTTGAAATGTATGAGTTAGCCGTGAAGAGTTACAATTGTTCTTTCTTTCACGAAGTGTGACAAATATTGGTTGAGTGACCCGTTGGCTGAGATGCTGTGCCGGCTAGGCAGGATGTGGGTGATGGTACTGGGCCTTTGGGTGACCCACTGACCTTAGGGTTAAGTTAGGGTTAGGGTACCATCGCCGGTCTCCTCCGATCTTGTTGTGCTCAGTGGATTTGAGAATAACTTTAAATCTTCAGAGGACTTTGGAATTGGATGTGGCTTTTAGAAGGTTGTTCGCTTCTGGCCGGCTTGACCAACGGTGAAGGCATACAGCTCAAGTGATCGTATGGTGCGTTGGTCAGGTGTCGGACCACTCAACTTGGTGTATATGGCGTAGGTACCGTGTCACCAGGTTGACTAGTTGCTCGGTCTGTAGCAACAACTCGTTCCTTCAGTCATATGTATTCTGGGGTCCTAACATAAACCTAAATTAGCTACTCTCTAAGTAATCTTTGAGATTCTCCCTAACAATATGCGACCACACATATGCATTGATTCCAAAATCTCTTTACTACCAAGAGCAAATTAAATACCCTATATATATAATTGCAAGATCTAAACCTAAACCTCAATCCATGCAAGATCTACAAAATCTTTTCTCTATACATATAAATAACCCTAATCCATCTTCAATTCTCTATTTGATGTATTATATATATAAACCAATATTGAGTTACTAACCTTAGATGACCACCAATATTGCTTCAAAAATGCCAACTCTTCAAACACGGCAACCGCCACCGAAACAAATCTTGAAAATCCTCAAAATCTATCTGCAAAGCGTCCATAAATATTAGTTATCGGATCATCACACTTGAACCATTTGTCATGACATTCACAGATGGTTCACTATTTTTAACTGTTTGTGATATGATTCTCTTCACACATGGTTCAACATAGAACCATCTATGATGAGCTCAGACGGTTCGCCCAAAAACCATCTGAGATAACGGGTCATCTCAAATAGGTTGGTTTTCTCAACCATCTATGATGAAGGTCATGTCAGACGGTTTTGACGAATCGTCTGATATGAGGTATTGAGGATGAGCCTCTCTGTTGGCCCAAAGTGTCAAGTAGTGCAGAGCTAGAATTTCAGATGTGGATATATGAAGTTACCACAAAAATTGTCGTACAGCACAGGGCCGAAGGACGACAGCTACATTTCACGTACTGAAGGGGGGCTATCTGTTGACGATTGGTAAACCGCCGATCTTACTGTAGTCATGAGACAAAGAGATTTGTTGAAGGGTAGGGACCCCTAGGAATAGTTTCATTGAATGTGTTGTACTTTGCACCTTCAGACTCTTCGCCGACCCGAGTAAAAAAAAACTTCGCCGCAAGTCGAGAAGGTCGATTAGTCAGGCCTTAGGTCAAGGTCGAGTGGAGGGTGCTGGGACTCCCTGTCACTCGTAGATGGGATATGGGACTTCCGTCTGTCCTGTTCGAGACTGTAGCTAAGACTTCTTCCTTTTTGCAAGGAGAAAGGCGTAGGCAAGCATGTCCTTCGTGGTTGACAAACTGTCTTAGTATCGCGTTGACCTGGTTAATCCTTATGACAGCTAGTTGGAAAGCCTTATCATTTTGCTGAGTTTTGAACGGTTTTGTCGAATTGTTGTACTTTGCGCCTTCAGACTTTTCCTCGGCCCGAGTCGAAAAAACTTCGCCGCTAGTCGAGCAGTTCGGTCAGTTAGGCCTTAGGTCGAGGTCGAGTGGAGGGTTTTGGGACCCTCTATCACTCGTTGACACGGTAAGGGACTTTCCTCCGTCCCGTGAGGCTAGAGCTCAGAATTCCTTCCCTTCGCGAGTACTAAGTCCTCGGGTATTCCATATAACACGTTGTCGTGAAACCATTCAATCCCGTTGTACCTGTCCCATCCCCAACTGTCTACCGGGTAAGGAACGCTTCTGATGGACAGTTAAGAATAAAAATCTCATTTAACTGAGTGCTTGTGTGTAATTTAAAAAAAACTTAAGGTATTATCCGGGTCTTCCCTTGGTTGCAGGCTCTTTGTAGTACCTTATCGCCTTATCGACTCCACATCAGCTTGTCCGGGTGCACGTGCTAGGTAGAGATACCTGGTGTGGCTCACCACCGGTGGTCCCATCGTATGGGTGCTGGTCTTTTGGAGGAAGGGAGGTATCGTAGCGGAGAGGCACCGATAGCTCTTGGGACTCGGATGTCATCTATGTGTACATTACCTCGGGTACTTACGTATAGATCTTCTGGAGCTGGTCGATGTTCCAAGAATTGGTGAGGGCTCGACCATCCTCCATGGCTGACCGGAACGACCCCAAGCGAGTAGCCTTGGTGATTATGTAGGGACCTTCCCACTTGGGGGAAAGCTTGTGGCTATTGCCCTGGTTTTGTACGAGTCGTAGAACCAAGTCTCTGACTTGGAGAGAGCGTTCACTGATATTCTGGCCGTGGTAACGCCGGAGGGACTGGTGGTACTTGGTGGCTTGTAGCAGCGCTTGGGTCCTCTTTTCCTTGATAACGTTGAGGTGTCTTCTTGTCGTTAAGGTTCGTTCTCAATTGTGAGTACTTCTTGGGGTCATCGTCCACTGGAAGTAGAGTTCAAATCCATCATAGATCTGTTTTCGGAGGTGGCCTTCAGTAAGCTTCGTCGGTCATCTGGGTGGTCGGGAATTACGGGGGATAGTCCCGACATGGGACTTGCACAATTCGCACGGTCAGTTAGGTAGTCCTGGGATCAAAGATCGATCCCGTAAGCCCTGGCGTATGATCACGTCTTGTTAGACTCGCCGTCAGGTGAGGGATTGCCAAGATCGATTTGATCTTGCCTTGGCTCCTGCTTAGTCGGAGGGGTGAAGTGGTCGTAGAACCCCTGGTTTGAGAAGCCAGTTCTTAGCATGAACCTTGTCGGGTCTTGTGTTCACTCCAACACTATTTCAATGAAATCGACCGAAGAGGTCCCTATGATCGGTGCCATCTGTCGACGATTGGTAAACCACCGATCTTACGGCAGTCATGAAACAGAGAGATTTGTTGAAGGGTAGGGACCCCTAGGACCATCGTCTAGTAGTATTGGGGGACACTGACCATGATTTTTATACAGGTTCGGGCCTCCCGTAGGATAATAATTTCCTACGTCCTGTTGGAATATATTGAATCACGAGTAGGTTTACAAAGGGGGATGTTAGTGGCTATCCTAGATGGGATCTAAACCTAGTCGGGACCTTCTCCGAGTAGATCTGGATGTCTTATGAGGTCTTCTTGCAGAGGCTAGGGCTCAATCTCTGAAAACTCCTTGCTTGTGTATGGTTTGTTTGCTTCAATTAGATCTTCCGAACCTCCCCTTCCCTGAGGGGTCCTCGGATCTTTATATAGGGGGTTCCTCAAGTCGTAGGAGACATGGAATTATCTTCGAATCGAACTTTGGCTTCCTTAAACATAGGAATAGAGTCTCCTAGTTGAAAGGGTATTTGGGGTCTCTACGAGAGGTCCCCTTATCTCCTAGAATCCCTAGCGAGTACATTACCCACTCCGGGTATCCAGAGATTACGTATCAGGCCGGGCATAAAAACCGTAAAACCGAAACCGAAACCGAAACCGAAACCGAAAAAACCAATTTCAGCTAATTTTGGTTAACCGATTTATTTTCGGTTTACATTTTGTGAAAACCAAAGTTAATTCGGTTTAATCGGTTTTAGTACACATTTAACCGATTTAACCGATTTACCGAATTTAATCAGACTCCCGTGCCCATTAGCCCATTAGGCAAGCCCATGGGCCAAGGCAACGCCGCAAGCCCTCAATCGGCAAGCACAAGCTGCAAAACCCTAGTCGCCCTCCCCTGACTCCCGTATCCCGTGACGCGCCGTCCTCCCCTCCCTCGGTCCCTCCTGGCCTTCTCTCTCGCGATGTGCCGTGCGACCGTCCTCCTCTCCCCTCTCGGCTGCCGCGAGCCCGCGACGTGCCGCCGTCCTCCTCTCCCCTCCCTGCTCCCGTGACACGCCGCCGCCCTCCTCTTCCCTCCCACGTCGCACCGCCGCCTACCTCGTCCAGTCAACGGCGTCCTCGTCCTCCTCCGGTCGGCATCGGCCGCCACCCATGGCCAAGCAGCTGCTGCCGCACGCGTAGCTGGTCTTGGCGGCCTGGCGGGAGTGCAACAGAGGCGGGGTCACGAGGAGGCGGCGAGCCGGCGAGGAGGCGAGGAATGGCGCCGCAAATCCGCAAGGAAGCGGCGACGAGTGGGCCATCCATGATCCATGGGCGAAGCGGCGCCGGTCGATGGAGCACCAAGGACCGTAGACGAAGCCAGCGCCGGCTGGTGGAGCAACGAACTCGAAGACGAAGGGGCGAGGAAGGTGAAGCTGGCCGGATCTGGTGTTGGTCCAAAAATTCGGTTAAACCGAAATTCTGGTTAACCGAAATTTCGGTTTCCATAATTCCAAACCATATTTCGGTTGTCATTTTTGGAAAACCGAATTTCTCAGAAACCAAATTTTCGGTTTAAACCGAACGCCCAGGCTGAATTACGTATATGGGTATTGCCTCGCATACAATATAGGGTATTATTCATCATCAATACACTAATAAATGTATTACACATATAGACATATATAGGTGTATATACTCTTTTTTTCAAAAATTCATGGATATGCATTGCATAACCATGAATAGATCTGCCTCCGCCCCTAATGTCAAGCAAGCTAGAAACAAGTTTATGAGAAAAATCGTCAAATTATTGTCACAATATTACCATCATTTTAGGGCTAATCGGAGAAATCTTGCTATAGGTAATCAAGTATCAAGCATTGACTTAACTAATACTATCATAATTTTATAAACTATCCCAGTGTCCGTCCAATTGCGCGAGAAACATTGCTAATCATTTTTAACTTAGACTCATATAGGTATGTATTATTATGCTATTTTGCCTCCCATGTCACCCGTAGGAGCGACACCGGAGACCCCCAAAAACCTAACCCTAGCATTCCCCTCCCGAAGGTGGCAGGCATGAGTCCGAGGCTCTACATTGCGGATGGTAGTGTGGCGGTAGCGTGGCCCCCGGTGGCTTCCAGTAGCGGCTCGGCTCTCCTTGGAGTTTTGACGGCGTGGTGAGGGCCTCAGGCCTGCGGTCTCGTCCAGGCTCAGGTGGCGGCGAGGCAGCAGCTGTAGGTGGTGGTGGTGCGAGCACAACCGATGGCGATGTGTACCGGAGGTGAGGTAGCGGCCCCTAGAGTTCCCTGCTGCTGGGGCACTTACGAGCCGTCAGATCTTGCTAGGTGTGGCTGGACTTGGCTGGTAGACCAGTACACCTCCAGCCATACGCGCATGTGCATTCGACGGTGACTACTTGGGCACAGCAGATCTGTCCTTTGGGCTCACGGTTCTAGCCCACGGGGCCATATGTGGTGGCTGTCAGTGCCGCTGCTCAACTTGGCACCATGTGGCTGTTGGAGTCGGTGGAGCGCGCGTGCCTATTGGATGGTGCTGACGGGCCTGGGCGTTGGGCAGGCGTTGGATCTGGCCGACGTGCTTGGCTCTCGCTACTGTGGCATGGCCGGCGTCCCGGCAACGCTGGTGCTTGCACGGGAGCACGAGGTGGAGGGTGCGGTGCGGGAAGCTCCATCCTCACCCGGGGGGCACTGCTGCGGTTGGCCGACGGTGGGGTGAGGTTTGCAGGCTGAGGCACACGAGACCTATTGGCCAAGGTGGGTTGGTGGTGTGCATTGCTTCGGTGAGAGCCTTGCACGACTTTCATCAGTGCCGACAACAACGACACCCTTAGGCATTGTTCCCCTTCTTGGAGTCGTTGTCAAGGAGCTCGTCATCTCACCATCCCTCAGGGTCCTGCTCTCGCTGAGTGAAAACCCGAGATTCGGGTTTGTTGGAACAGGCAACGGTTGCCTCTTCGACGTTGTTCCTTCCTTGGAGATACTCCCTGGTGGCAATGCTGCGACGAAGTCGAAGTCGTTGGGTTGTTGGGTGCAATGGGTGAAGACGATGGCATGGCTCGCAGTGTCAGTGAAGGGTGTTTCTTGTTAGTGTGTGTCATGCTTGGTTGGCTTTGCCAGCATATCCCTTTTATTTTGCGGTGCTCTAGATCTAGTTTAACTAAGTAGTTGCGCATTGCTGGGGTTTTCACATTATAAGGTTTTTTGGCCCGGTTTTCCACATAAACATAGTCAATTCTCATCTACTTAATGAATTGTAGGAGCACCTTATACTCTTGACGAGGTTCATAAAAATGCCAAAATTATAACTGAATGTGTCGATTGTACGTGATATTATATCATTTCATATAATTAAAGTTCGGATCGCATGACGGCTGACTGTTAGTCTGTATGTGAGGTTGCAGGTCATTTCTACATGATATTAGTACGTGGAATTAAAGTTTAGATCGCTGGTCTATTGGTCATCTATTCGTGATTTTAAATTAGTAAGCAGAATTAATCGAGTCCACCATATCAGATTAATATAAGATAATGTGCAGGTACAATTATGGAAAATTATCAGTTGTGATCTGTGCATGTTTAGTTATGAAGATCTATCGGTCATGATCTGTTTAGGTATAATTATAAAAATCTATTGGTCGTGATATGTTTTGGTACAATCATAAAGATCTATGAGTTATGATCCATTTAGATACAGTTATAAAGAGCTATCGATCGTGATATGTTTAGATAAAGTTGTCATAGTCTGTCGGCTATGATCTTTTTATGTGTACTTATGAAGATCTATCACTTGTGGTTCACTAATGAAAAGATTGTCCACCAGATTAATAGCTGGATGTTTCCATTTTTTTAGAACTTCTTAGCATGTCTATTATTTTTCTGTTTAACCTGTTATGTAACTTTAAGAGATAATAGATTTTTTTTTAGAAAATAGATAATAGATTTTTATAAGAGAAGTAATAGTCAAGATTGCGCGCTTCGATTTTGCCGATTTCTCTTATAAACTGATGAAATCTTTTCTCCTTTGTTGTTAAAAAATAAAAATTGCGCTCCCATGTCAAGAGCCAAAACATCATATATTATTGAATAGATGGAATTACTCCCTCCGTCCATAAATATAAGGCGTATTTTGATTCGTTAAGACAATGCTTTGACCAACAATTACCATATTAATATGTAATTTATGTAATGTAAAATTGATGTCATTAGATTCATATTCAAAAGTACTTACTTATGATTGTAATTTTGTATCATATAAATCAGATATTAATAGAATAATTATTTGTCAAAGTATTGTCTTAATGAATTAAAATACGCCTCATATTTTTAGACGGAGTGAGTACTATATTACTTTTTATCGGTCGTGTTTCACCATGAAAAATGTTAGTATACCATATAGTACCTGCGGCATTGCTGAGAAGGCTGATCTCTCTTTTTCTCATGAACAACCTAGGACATGACTCTCTGGTGTGTATAAGACTTTAGGTGCCCTTGCCACCTTTCATAACAGCCTAGCCGTGAGAGCATCCACACCAGCATCCATATCACGTTCCCCATAGCCAAATTAAAGGAAAAGTGAGGAAAAGAGTTCCCCCAGCAGCTTCCCTATCACGTTCCCGAGCGCATCTTGTTCCCCATCTCGCCCTCCCCCTTCCCCAAGTGTAGGGAACCCGAAGAATCCCCAAAATCACAACCACCGGCCGTGGATACCTCCCTCGCGCCACGCATCCCGGCCATCTCCGACCCGTCGGAGCCCACAACTCCCTCCACCCCACGAGGATCTACCGCCTCGTCGTCGGGGAAGAGCGGATGGAGTGTGGGTTCTTCCCCCTCTGCCAGATCGAGGGCGGTGCCGAGCCCTAGCGCGCCGCCAACGAGCCATCCGTCCACCTCCTCCCCCTTCGTCGCCGTCCGTCCGCCTCCTCCCCTTTCATCGCTGTCCGTCCGCCTCCTCCCCTTCGTCGACGAGGATCCAGGGCCACATCCACAGCTGGACGGCGAAGCGGCGGCCGAGCTCGAAGCAGAGGCGGCGGCAGAGCTCGACGGCGAAGCGGAGACCGAGGTCAGTGCAGAAGCAGAGACATCGACTCCGTCCGGTCATCTTCCACACCCTCGCCGTCGTTCCCCCGTCGACTCGGTCCAGCAAGGTAAGCTCCAGATCTAGCGCATCTCGTTTCCACCTCCTCCGGCGCCCGCCTCCATCCGGAACCTCGTCATCTCACGTCCTGTGGAGTCCGGCATCTTCTCCAACTGGTCGAGGTGCTGCTGCTGGTCCGGCTCCCTAGTGCTGGTTGTGCCACTACTCCGGCGGCTCCCTGGTGGTGGTTCCGCTGCTGGTCCGGCTACTTCTTGCTGCTTCCGTGGAGGACGAGGACGTCTAGTGCCGGCATCTACTCGCGCTCGAAGGTAACCTCCACACACCCAGGCACAGACATGGCGATTTTTGTGTAGTAGAGTGAGCTTGATTTGATCTGCACAATTGCTTCTCTGCTATTTTTGTTTCGCCTCATCAATTCGGTCTTGTGACTGTATGCGTTGCTCTGTTGGGTTAACCCTTTCAAGCTAATTGGTACCAATTGGAAGATATCATGGTACCGATTGTTTAGACATCATTCTAAACAACAAGAACTGAAAGCAAGCATTATAAAAAAGAGGTAGAGATGAGATGCTTGAGGTGAGATCCATCAAGTGTTCATATCACAGCCACCATTTTTGTTTTCACTGTTTTGCTCTTGGTTTTTGTTTTCACTCGTTAGGCTTTGAATAGAGCTTTGCAATGGAAGATTTTTGAATTAAAAGAGAACAACAATATGTAGAACCGTAGTTCTGAATGAATGGCTAACCATCCAAAGATGCATTCTATCAAAATTTCCAGCTTTTCAATGAAGATAGCTAGTGTCATGCAGTAATTAAATAGAAGATTTATCATTTCAGTTTAGCTCAGATCTGTCATTTAGTTGTCCTGAAGCATACATAGAGAAGATGTTGAGATTAGTATACATTGCTTGTGTAGTTCACCTACTATAGCCCTTCTCTTTAGAATTGCATCAGAAGGATATGTTGTATCTCGCTGTTGATGCTGAGCACATCTCAAAAGCATCCATCCAATCTTGGGCGTGCCTTCATCCATTTCTGATGCATATACAATTTCTTCAGTTTTTTACCATTTCAGCAATAACATTATACTCAAAAGGAGGATTTTAGTGATATGGTGGCGGAGGTACGTTGATGGATGGCCTGGTTGATGAATGAGGATGGTGCATTGTGGTAGAAGGCAAGCAAGAGGAAGAGGAGGCATGAGAAGGAAGACAACTTGAAGAAGGAGGATTTCAAGTTTTAGAAGAGCAGGCAAATCGTCCATTGGCTCCTCTAACCTTGCAACTGTATAATGTTGATTTGATTTGCGCACACTAAATGATTTTCAGGTCGACACATGCAATTAAGCACAAATCTGAGGCTGTAATTTTTTAAAAGTTGAATTGATTCAAGGTATAAATGATGAGAGTTGAGAACAAAAACGTTGGGAAAAAGCCCCGTTTGAACAAATAGTCATTGGGAAAAAACACCGTTCGAAAAAATAGCTGTTGAAAAAAAGCGCCGTTCGAAATAATATTCGTTGCGAAAAAATAGCGGTTGAGAATTAAGGTGGTAGTTATAGGAAATCAATAAAATATAGGATGGTGGGATCTAGGGAATGAGATTTAGGGAAGCTGTTGGAGTATAAAGAGATATAGGGAAGGAATTTTTTAGGGAAGCTCCCCATATGGAGATATAGGAAACGAGATTTAGGGAAGCTGTTGTGGATGCTTTGACGTTTTTGGTCTTTCCTGAAGTTTTTTGTTCGTCGGGGATGCTCCTTATTTTGGGTAGGTGGAATAAGCTATATTTGACTAAATTATTGATGGCTTTCCACTATTGGGCCATTACGACGTGTTAGCGAGTTGCATTAGCTGACATTTCTTCTCTCGGTAAAACTTCAGGGTTTCATACACGGTGCTAGTCGGACCATGTTGTTTTCTTTAGGGGTTTATGTTGCCGGAGAGTAAAACTTCAAGGTGAAATCTGGACTTTTTTCAATTTGTATTGGTAATCTATGAGTAGAGTACAAAACCTAACTTTTAAATTGAACTTCAAAAACAACATGCTGCAGCAAAGTTCATGAGTCGTTGAACGCTGGACTTTTTTTTTAATCGCTGCAACTTGCAACAGTGTCTTCGTTGCGGACAACAACAATGGAAGGTAGATCATTGATGATCTACTTTTGTTTTGTAGTACCTACATCTCAATATGGGTTATTGCTCATTGGAAAAAAAATCAGAGGTAATTTATTTACACCTAGTCGCTTTGGTGCCGACTTTCGATGGAGACGTCATTATCCAGGTGATCTGGCTCAACAAAATCCATCATGGGTAAATAATATCAGACAAAGAACCCACCGGAGAAAAAAAATCAAGGTATGGTACAGTGGGACAAAATCTTCTAGACCTTTATGAACTCAGTACAAGGGCTGCGTAGATACAACTTGCTCAAACCGAAGACAGATTTACCTAGAATCTCCATCAAAATGATGAATTCTTTGTCAAATATTGTACGCGCAACTTGTATACCAGGAATCCAGGATGTGCCAATAGTGAATAGACAACTTTAAAAACTTAAGTGTCCACTAAAAATTAAAATATTCCTATAGTACGTGCAAAGGGGAGTGATTGTCATAAAAGATGACCTGTGTAGGTGTAACTGGATGGAGTGTAAAATGTTGCTTTTGTTCCCACGGTGAAACTATTCAATATTTACTTATCAATTGTCCAATTGCTCGTTTCATGTGGCAAGTCACACAAGTGGCTTCAGATGTCCACCTATTAGTATAGATGATTTGTTTGGACCCTGGCTTTCTGGGTTAGACAGAGGCCTTCGCACTCTTGTTCTAGTGGGGACAACTGCTTTATGTTGGTCTTTGTGGCTGTAGAAATGATATGATTTTTGACAAGCACAAATTCTATAATCCTCTGCAGATTATTTATAGATGTACACACTGGCTAGGCTCATGGTTTGCTTTGCAGTGTTTGGAGGATCGAGACTCTGTTCTTCTGGCATGTCGATCTCTCGAGACCGAGTTGAGTTGGAGGATCGAGACTCTGTTCTTCTGGCATGTCGATCTCTCGAGACCGAGTTGAGGAAGCTCTTCACCAAGTATGGGTGGGGATTTAATCATCGTCTGTATGCACCTTGAGGAGATTTTTTTGGCTTTGTGAGCCACTTGTTATTATCTTTTTGTTATCTTTGCATTGTAATGGCGGTTTTGGGCGAAGTCTTGTGGATTGGTTTTGAACTTTTAGCTGTGTGCACGGTGTTATAGAGACTGAAAAAAACTCTTCATATATGGACGCGAATTTTTTACCATGCATGCCATATGTCGCAGTTGAATCTACAGTTGGTATTGTCTAGGGATTAGTGCAGTAATTATTGATATTATGGAGTTCTTTGTTAGTATTTTCTCTTGCTGGTATGCAATAAAGAGCCATACGGTACAGATTTTTCTCTACCACATTGTGTAAGATATGGTCCCCACCCACGTGATTGAAGATGGTACTCTATGTCCCATCCTTTCTCAACTAAGTCTTAGTGGTAATTTGAATATTTTTTTGTTCTCGTATTATAGAAAGATACTAAAATATTATTGAAACAAACTTAAATAATTGAAATAGATTTAAATCTTTTTTTTGTTCTCGCATTACTAAAATATTATTGAAACAAACTTTAATAATTGAAAAACATTATTAAAACAAACTAAAACAATTATGAAACATTACTGAAACATATCAAAACAATTATGAAATATTTTTAAAACTTATAAAACAAGATGATATGAGGCATCGGTTTCTCCAAAACATCATGCGCCAAAACTAATAAACACCCCCAATTCCCGCAGCTAATCCCAACTCTAGAACTGATCTGCACCAACATAATCAAAGAAACCCATCAAAAGACAAGAAGCAATCTAGGAACGGGATGAAAGAACTGAACGACTCAAATATCGCAAACATTGACAAATGATCTGCTCCGTAATTCTTCCAATCTTGCTACCCTAATTTCTTATCCTTTTTGCCTAGCATTCCGATGGCCACCTTCAGCCGCATTGGCCAGTCTAGCCCTGCTAGTGCATGCCACGGTCGCCGTGGAGGACGTAGAGCAGGCTGGCCTTGGGGATGTACTCGTAGACGAGGAACTTCTTGTCCCTTCGATAGTGGTACGCCAGCGGCGGCAGCAGGTTGGCATGCCGGATCTCGCCGAGCCGCTTCATCTCGACCTCGAACGCGTCCCTGGTGGCGCGGTTCATGTCGCGGGCGCGTTTCACCACCACCGCCACGCCGTTGGCCATCACCGCCTTGTACGCCGACCCAAGGCCGCCGCTCCCGATCACCTCCGCCGCCGCCTTCATCAGGTCTGTCAGCCCTTGCAGTCGTTCACGATGATGAGGTCGCCGGCGTGCGTCTCTCCCTGCCGCCCCAGCCGAGCCGCAGGCGGAGCACGGACGCACCCCAAGGCGCCGCCGCGAGCAGCTCGTCAGGAAGGAGCTCCCGGGCCACACTCCGCACTAGCATTGCATACACAACCACCGATGCCGCCGTGCTCAGCGCCGTCCTAGCCGCCAACACTGCCCCTCCGTGTGCATCACCGATAGGAGCATGCCTGCCCGGACGACGAGCCCAGTGCTCTGCTCCGCCGCCGGCGGGCCCGCCAGCAGGCCATCCGCCTCCTCCCTCTGCCAGATCCGAGATCCCCGCCGCTAGATCTGAGGTCCCCGCCACTGGATCTTGACACTGCTGCAGCCCGACAGTGGTGACGTGTGGGATGCTCGGCATTGGGCGAAGAGCTCAGCGGCGACAGGGTCGGCGAGGCAGTTGCCGGAGAGGTCGAGGGAGCGGAGGCGGGGAAGGGAGCCGAGGAGGGAGGGGAGCACGGGTCCGGACAGATTGTTGCGAGGGAGGGAGAGAGAGATGAGTGCACCGAGGCGGAGGAGCGAGCGGGGCAAGCGGCCAGAGAGTGACACGGCCGGGAGGAAAGGAAAAGCGCCTCAGGCGTTGTGGAGATGGAATGAAGAGAGATGAGGGATATTGATGTGGGTGGGTCCAAAGGTGAATACCGAAGGCAGAAATTAGAGAAATAGATCCAATACAAAGAAATATAAAACGAAGTATAACCATACCTTGTGGAGCTGGCACAAATTGATTGAAGGCCTGCGCTGCTGGCACCGCGCGCGGAGTTGCATGAATCAAGCAGGCTGGCTCCAGGGTGCGCGCGATGGTCCGCGCGCGTGAATCAGCAGAGCGATTTTACGTGCATACATTTTCTGAAACGAAATCGACGTGCATACGTGGGCGATGGGCTGAAGCGTTCCTGTTCCGGGGCTACACGGTTGGAGTTGAGGCAGCCTTGGGCACATTCTTAGGAGGGAAGAATCTTTCTCGTTTTGTCATCACTCCCTTTTATCTGTTGTCCGATGCTCTCGCCGGTATTAAATGGATACTTTTTTTAGATGATAACATGTACTCTTTTTTAGCATACACATCATCTATTATAGTCCTGTGCTTCAATCAATTTGTGCCAGCTCCACAAGGTATGGTTATACTTCGTTTTATATTTCTTTGTATTGGATCTATTTCTCTAATTTCTGCCTTCGGTATTCACCTTTGGACCCACCCACATCAATATCCCTCATCTCTCTTCATTCCATCTCCACAACGCCTGAGGCGCTTTTCCTTTCCTCCCGGCCGTGTCACTCTCTGGCCGCTTGCCCCGCTCGCTCCTCCGCCTCGGTGCACTCATCTCTCTCTCCCTCCCTCGCAACAATCTGTCCGGACCCGTGCTCCCCTCCCTCCTCGGCTCCCTTCCCCGCCTCCGCTCCCTCGACCTCTCCGGCAACTGCCTCGCCGACCCTGTCGCCGCTGAGCTCTTCGCCCAATGCCGAGCATCCCACACGTCACCACTGTCGGGCTGCAGCAGTGTCAAGATCCAATGGCGGGGACCTCAGATCTAGCGGCGGGGATCTCGGATCTGGCAGAGGGAGGAGGCGGATGGCCTGCTGGCGGGCCCGCCGATCAGGTTTTCACGTAATTATATTGTACGTGGACAGGCGCCAGGTGGGAGTCAGTGACTCGGAGGCACCACCGTGAGGGCGAGACAAACACCAAAACGCTAGCAGAATTGGTATCTTGCGACCAGGGGTGTTCAAAAACTACTGAAGAGCAAATAATGCGACTATGTGGACCACATGCTTGCCTTCACTAGGCCTACTACCTACTTTCTCCGAGTTAGCGAGGAGAATCGATCAACAGAAGAACTGAAGACAAGGACTATCAGCTTCGGCAGTACATAACACAAGATTAATTGCCTCCCTCTGCTACAGGCATGCAGAAAGCAGAGTAGGTATATTTGAACTAATGCGCAATTCTTGCAGCGCTTCTCAAGTTTGATTAACCTGCCAATCTCTTACTCCATGCACTGACCTGCTTTCTTTTGTCGCCGTTCGTTGGAGGTAATAAAGCATCGCATTACTCATGGACAGCTTGATGTGATGCTCTATCGGTTTTTCTGACTTGTAACATCGAAATCAGCAAAGCTAAAGTGTCAAGGGCAAGTAAAGTTCAGCTATATGTGGACTTAAACGAAAGTCTTTCGCAATGGATGTCGGTAATTGGCATCATAGGACGAACGGGGACAGAAAGACTGTTTCATCTTTGCCGGGCACATGCAAAATCACTGTACGCCTTTGCGTTTCTCACAAGAAAGCCAGCTACTAGCTTTCTACTGGTAGGACTTCCTTTTTAGATCTACAAGTAGGATTATTATTTATGCAGATAATACAGAAGGTCATGTAGTATTGTCAAATATGTTGTCCGAGGATGGTATTGTGTCTTTAATGAACGAAAGCAGCGTGAAAATTGCACTAGGAACTATTAAATGTGAATTGATAATACAGAAGGTCATGGAATAGTGCTTGTACCGTGTGCTGTGGAACTAGCAGAGTGTTGTAACATATAAAAAGATCGCAATTAAGGTTACCAAAACTGAACTATTACTTAGCATTACAATTGTAGACTTAATACTGTGCATTTTTTCGTGATTGAAAGGTAATTTCATTTACCTGATTAAAAATTAGCAAAACCACAAAATTATTATTTCGGTTACATTTAATTTACTGCACAATGCATGTCCAATTACATTGTTACACACAGTACACAACCATGCATATATTCGAATATAGCACGTATACCTTTTACTTATCTTCCACAGGCAGTTCGAAGTTTTGCACTATAACTGTACCAAAGAGCAATGATATGAGTACTACAAACAAAACATTCAGCACACTGTAACAAACACTACTGACCAACATAGTAACATTGGATCCTTTGGCAGCTTCAATATACGTACCATTTCGTGGCGCGCACAGCTTTGGCACACAACTTAACTACGCTCGATTTCCTTCAGTTCAGGCACACGTACGCACGCATGCACAGATGCATGTACGTACGTTCAGACGAGGTCCTCCCTTATCCGGCGGGCGAAGTCGGCGGTGTGCTCCTTGGTAACGCAGCTCGCCAGCAGCCGTGTGCCGGCGAGCGGCGCCGGTGCCTTCATGACGATCACTGACGCGATGAGGTCGCAGTTTACCAGCGGCCCGGCCGTCATGGGCGTGCCGTATCCGTAGTCCACGTCGGAGAAGCCGAGCTTGCTCCAGTCCGACACGTACACCGACTCGTAGTTGAACGTCATCTGGAACGGGTCGCGGCCTTCGGTTCGGCCCTCGGCCCAGCTCAGGCACTCCTCGGCCATCCGCCGCTTCGCCTCCCGGATCATACCGACGATCTCGATCACCGACGAGCCGGCGACCTTCTCCCCCGGTGCTGAAACCTTCACCGGGAAGATGGCGTTGCCCCAATAGCCTGGCTCGAGCTTCAGCACGTGGCGAGCGCTGGCGAAGAAGCAGAGCTTGACGTCTGTGCCTGGGGATGAACCAATGGCCCGCGTTCTGCATTGCCAGAGCTTGGCGATGACGATGTCAAAACCTGAGCAGAGCTTGCCGCCAGTGAATGCGGCGTACTGCGACTTGATCTTGTCGAGGTAGGCGACCGGGAAGTCGAACGCGATGTACTCTAAGGCCAGCACCGGCAGCTCCGGAAGCGGGCTGGGCTCGATGTCCGGGTCGGGGAAGCGGTCGCGCGCCCAGACCGGCTTGACGCGGGGCTCCGGGAGGCCACGGGCCAGGTCGCCGACGGCGTTCAGGAACTGGGCCGCGCCGGTGCCATCGGCCACGGCGTGGTTGGTGCGCAGGCCGATCACGAAGCCACCGCAGGTGAACGTCGTGACCTGAATCCACAGTACAAGAATGGACACGTGTGCTTGTTGGTCAGCCTCGGTCACGCTCGTGCTGCCTGTTTGCAACAGAATGCGTTTCGATAACCATCCATTTAGCCTCGGTCACGCTCGTGCTGCCTGATGCAACATGAGATTTTTTTTCTATTTGGGATTTGCTACTGCTCGGTCGATAACCATCCATTTAGCCTCGAGATTCGTTTCTGTTTTAACCTTAGATGCTCATGGGCTCTACCTCGTCGTTCTGTTTTTAACCTTAGATGCTCATAGGCTCTACCTCGACGACTGACATTAACAAAATCTCAACCGAGAAGGAGACTGACTTTTTTTTGTTGTCCTGTACACTGGTTTTGACCTTTAAACAACTTTGAAAACTTGACTAATATATGCAATGGTAATGAGACCTTCAGAATATTATCCAAGATATTGATCTGTAACTTTTAACCAAAAAGTGTATACAATATCATTAATATATCTCTTGCCTTGTTATTTGTACGTTACATAAAAGTCATATTTTACATGCAATTTTCCAGTTTCACGTGTTAATATAGGCACTATATATATGCATGAATTTTCTCATATTTTTTAGAAACTTGTAAGTGCCTCACGCAATATGGATTGCGGGCACGATCAACTGCGAGTTGGAATTGTTGGAATTGTTGTACTAACTACCACAAAGTACTTCGCAACATGTGCGGCCTATTATTCGCTTAATTGCCCTAGCCACCTTCTTCTCCATCTTTGACCGACACTCCTCCGCAGCGCCTCGCCATCACCGCCTTAATACCACTACCGCAGTTAGATCTACCACCACCACCTAACGACACGCTGCCATTGTCGTCTCCACCATCCTCGCCGCTGCCCTGCTGTCTTCATCCATATCAGGTGGTTGCCATCTCCAGATCTACCTCTGCCTCTGAACTGTAATGCCTTGCCACGGTCCCCTCACTCCTCCTAGTCTACCACCAATCCACCGCCTTCTCTGGTATCAGTGATCCCTTACCTCTAACGTACCCTAACTCGGTAGCAACCACATTTGTATCGATTTCGCAAGGAAGATGGAGGAGGAAGGAAGTAAAGAAGAAGGAAGAAATCGACTGAAGGTCAATTTTTTTTTGAGGTTGCATTTTACTCCCGTGCAAATCTTACAGTTAGGTATGCACAAAAAAATTTGACGTGCGACATAGATGTCTAAGCAAAGCAAAAGGAGAGACCTGTATCATGGCAAGGCTGTTGTGCGGCTCGACGGCCCAGAGCTCCGGCGTCGGGTACGGCACGAGCTGCTCCTTGCTCAGTAGCAGCGGCCGCTCCAGGAAGTTGACGTCGACAAGCGTGCAGTTAGCGCTGGCCTCCACGAAGTAGACGCCCTCGGCGGAGCACAGCACGGCGGGGCTCCCCGTCACGTCCTCCACGATCCGCCCCGCGAACGGGTAGTAGTGCACCAGCGCGTCCGCGAGCGCGCCGCGCACGACCGCGGCTGGAGGCTTCGTCTCTTCCGCCCCCGCCTGCTCCTCCTGCAGGGCGTCGCGGTATACGTGCACGGACTCGACGAGGCCGCGGTGCGTCGGGTACCGGTCGACCCACGCGAGGGGCAGCGTCTCCGACGGCGTCGCGGCGGATGGCCGGACGGGCCCCTCGGACACCTTGGTCACCGTGAAGACACCCATGGTTATGTTACGTGCTTGCTCACTGGCTAGTTCCTGCTGCCAGCTGCTAGTTCGGCATGGAGTGCCACCGCGTGCAGGTATTTATAGAAGCAGGAGCGGTGGTTGTTTGCCAACTTCCTACCACGGTGTTTTCTTCTTTGATCTCCCCATTTTTAAAGAAAGGTTGCGAGATGTGGCGCTGACAATTTTTTTTCGTCCACAGAGTAGTTGCGTCGATATCCATATTGGCAGTGTACTGCGCTTACTTGTCAAGCTTGTTTTCTACCGCTGTTTCGCCCGATATTAAAGAATTTCTTTATCTGCGGGCGATTTAGAAACCACGTCTCAAGCGGTTTTCTGAACCGCTTGAAGATATGGATCTATGATGATCTTATATTATCATACACAGCTTTATAATCGTTTATAATAAGGTCACAGATGGTTTTGCATTTAGAACATCACAGACGATTCTAGACATAGAACCGCCTGTGATATCCCTTATCATAAGCGGTCTGTTCTGTAAAACCTTCTTTCATGGTATTTGACAAGAATATTTATTTTCCTGTTTATTGGCTAGCCTCAGTATATGCTAGTCATGCTATCTGAAACAAAACAAAACAACAAGCATATATATCACATGCATATCATATTCACAACAAATTCATAGATCACATTTCTTCACGGTCAGCATCCATTTCAACACAAATCATATCACATTCATTCACAAAGTATACTCGGTATCTATTTCAAAGTATACAAGTTCATATCACAACACATGCATATATATCACATTAATTAAGAAGTTCACATCAATTTTTGATCAACTCACCTTCTTTCAAGTCGTAGGCATGAAATTGACCATAATCGTCGATGACCTCTCTCACATGGAAGGCGGTGATGAGTTCCCGTATTTTGTCGTGATGGGATGTAAGTAATATCGTCTCTGGAAAAGGCCTCTATTGTTAAAATAAATATATGTTAAACTCATG
The DNA here is from genome assembly GCA_019208055.1 of Stipa capillata. NCBI lineage: Eukaryota > Viridiplantae > Streptophyta > Magnoliopsida > Poales > Poaceae > Stipa > Stipa capillata. Next base: position 106,453 of record JAGXJF010004417.1, read on the forward strand.
CATTTATAAAATTAAAAAAATTTAGCAAGATTGTGAAACTTTATAATCATTTTTACAAAATTTGTGACCATGGTTTCCATTGTTGTGGCAAACGTAGAAGCCGCAAACGCTAGTTCCTCCCTTTTGTTGCTGGCACTAGAATAGGGTTGAAAACGGTACGGAAACGGTCGGAAAAATGTCTTACCATTTCCATTTCCGCACTCTTTTATTGGAACGGAAACGAATACGGAAACTCCAGAATCGAAACAGAAACGGAAAGTACCGGAAATGAATACGGGACGAATATGGTCGAAAACAAAAACGATAACGAATATTTATCGGAACACAAGAACCCCTTGAACCGTGCATAAAAGCACAATAAAAACAACATGACACAAAGAATATATATTACATAATCAATTATATTTGTACGAGAGTAGGAAGGGTTAGCCTGTTAGGGATAGGGAATCTAGATGAGCTGGATATGGTGGATGACTAGATAGGTTCAGAACTTTTACACTGTCTTATTCGGAAATATTCTGTTTTCTTATACGGAATTTATGTTTCTGTTTCCGTTTCCGACTGAAATCGTTGTACCATTTCCGTTTCCGTTTCCGTATAAAATTTCCGTTTCCGCTTCCGTACTGAAAAATTCCATTTCCGTTTCCGTGTAAGAGCTTCCGTTTCTGTTTTTCTGGAAACGGACGGAAAATTTCCGTTCCGTTTTCAACCCTACACTAGAAAATATAGATTTTGGTTAGTAGTTCGAGATCGTCATTAGTATAATTTATGATATATATTATTGTGTATCAAAGAATACCTTAATACCCTTATCGTGTATTAGCGGCGTAGTGCCATAATTACCTTCCATCTCGCCACACATCTTCCACACCTACGTGAATCCAAATACCATGCAAAAGGAGTGAGTGGTAGATTTATATATGTTGGAAAATGCCTACTTGTTGAGAAATTTTTCAAATAGTTCCACGTCAAAGTTTGCTCGCAATAACAAGTCAAGTACATGACCCTTGTGCGGTGTGGTATAATGACAACGAGAATCCAATGCTCACCCCATATAGTTATGTTGCCATGTTTAGTGCACCGAGGTTATTTATGGGGATAAAGTTCAAATGAATGTAGTTAGTGCAGCACTTACGTCTGGTTGTATGGAAAAAATATAAGTTTCTTATCTTGTTGAGCAAGCAAAGTGTTTATCACACTCACTAACAAAGTCTTCATTCTCTTTGATATTTTACATGGAGACCATGTGTGGGTCGAGGAACCCTGCCTTTATGTGTTTCCTTCATCATTGTTCCATTGTTAATCTACCCATAAAGAAGGTAGGAGTTATATACATGTGACATTAGTCTATACAACACGAATGTAGACCGTGATTGTAGACACTTATAGTATATAGCATCTGATGAGCGATACTTCCAAGGGCCAGAGGTTGTAGAGTTCGCACAAGTTCAAGAGTTCACAAAGAATTGGTAGCCCTCGAAGTTCTGGTGGAAATGGTCCTTAGTGAACTCCACCTTGATAGTCGTGGTGTCTTGTCTCGCGGCTTCTCGACCTCTTTGAGGTTGTACTCATGCAACTCGTGGCTATAAGTTGATAGTTTTTTGAGCCTCTCTAGCGATTTGACCCACTTCAACGTATTTATCAGTCAGTGGTGCCAAGGGGAAATCTTCCTCAATGTAAATTAAGGTGTAGTTGTTTGCGCTCTTCGGGATTCAACTTTGTGCCTCATTTTCTCTTAGAGTCCGGCTTTGACACCTTCGCGGGAAACAAATAGGCCTTACTTGAAAGCTCGGACGCAAATGATGTCATTCCTGCTGGCACGGTAGCCATCATGATGGCCTCGTTTGGTGCAAATTTGGCTACGGAAGCACAGGTAAGTTTGGCTCTAGTGATTCAGCCGGGTTGATACATGGAGGGTGCCAGTCCTCCAAGATTACATCCCTCTTGGGCCACTGGATGAATGTCCCTCTTGCTTACCCTAGTCTAGTAATCTCGTCGTTCAAAGAAAACTTCAACTTGATGGTTTTACATGTATCATATACACTATCCATAGGGACCTTTTGTTCCTTTTTGCTATCGGCACACCGTGCATGAGGTCGCTTTCGTTGGATGGATAGGCCATCCCAGCTATAACTTCCAAGGGTTCGTCATCGAGAAGCCTCGAAGTCTAAACTCTCAAAACCACTATCTAAACGGCTCTAACCTAGCACTTCTCTTTTGGCATCAAGACAAAAAAAAAGAGGGAATAAGACTATCTAATCCACGGGAGCAGTGATGAGGATAGCTCTCCTAGACCTATAGCAAATATATCTTGGTCAATGATGGAGGTCATGTAGAGGCCGAAGCAGGAGCTAGTGGTGGCACGGCGGTAGAAGCTAGAGCTAGAGAAAGGCAGCAGCAGAGGTCTCTGGCTAAAAGGAGGGGGTGAATCCTGTCTAGACTCCTATTCCTCATACTCGGACTGGGAACCACCTGTTGACTTTGGTTCTTCTCCATCCTTGCCATCCTCTCATCCAAAGGTTTCTGAGACGTGAAGAGGTACTCAAGCATCACTTTCTGAGATTGAAGAATCTGAGTAGGAAGAGGAGGAGCTGCACTCTCCTAAGTTGTAGATGCTTCAGTATGCTTTGCCTTCTTTTTCTTGGGTTTGAATGAGGTGCCGAAGCTTTTCTAAAACTTGGACTTGTAGACTTGGTGTGTAACCTCAAGATGAAACCTCTCATTGGATTTGGAATTGATGAGGATCTAGATATAAGAAGCTTATGGAGTAGACCGCTTCTATTCAATGGTAGCATGAAGCATCTTGGTGTAGACGCTTGCTCCCATTGATAGCATCCAACAGGTTGTGAGTATGTGATATGATGTTTCTAACATCACCAACTTTCAGAGTCAACGTGTTCCTAATCAATTTATTCAGGGTTGCCAACCCTTGATGCAAGCCACTGGTGCTACCCTTTAGGAGTATTGTTATCATAGAAGTGGCTGATATCCTCAATCCCGAGAGTGGGGACAACGTGAAGCTTCTCTACCCCTAGATCATTAACTGGAAGATTGAGAATGATAGGGAACTCATTAAAAGAGGCTTGGAGCTTGTCACCATCTGTCATCCAATAGATATGGTGTTCATCATCCGTGTCAAAGTAGGCGGTGGCTTAGATATGCAGGATGAGCTCATCACTCCAGCCCTGTCTAAGCAGCATGAGGTCTGCTATCCCCACCGTGGTGCACTCTTGATATACATTGGAGAAACTCAGGCACACTGTCAATGTAGCTGCACTCATATAACCATCAGATTGTGTGGTAGAAGAATGGTCTCACAAAATTCTTGTTGGAACAAAGTCTAGAAGTGACAACCAATGGAGAATCTCCTTTGCTTGTAGGGGTTGAATGCCTTGAGCTTGCGAAGGTCGGCCTTCGACTTGGACTTATAGTCGACTGGTGCCCTTGGGTTACGCCCTCTATCAGGATGATGTGGCACAAGTACAATCTTATCATCGGAGGTATCCATGAGTTTACAAGACATGAAGATCAAATTTAAGATCAAGTCTTGTAAATCTCAAAACCATTATCCAAATGGACCTAAACTAGCACTTCTTCCCCTTTGGCATCAGGACACCAAAAGAGGGAAGGTTATCTAGTCCATGGGAGAGGCAAAGAGGATAGCTCTCCTAGAGCTATAGCAGATACGTCAGGGTCGATGATGGAAGTCGTGTAGAGGCCGGAGCAGGAGCTAGTGGTGGCACAATGATAGAAGCTAGAGCTAGAGGTGGCACTTTTGAAGGATCTGTAGGTAGAGCTAGAGAAAGAGTGGCAGCAACAGAGGTCTCTATATAAAAAGGAGGGGTGAATCCTGTCCAAACTCCTCTTCCTCAGACTTGGACTGGGAACCACCTACTAACTCTGGTTCTTCTCCATCCTTGCCATCCTCTCATCCAAAGATTTATGAGATACAAAGAGGTACTCAAGCATCACCTTCTGATATTGAGGAATCTGAGTAGGAAGAGGAGCTACACTATCTTGAGTTGTAGAAGCTTCACTACCATTTGCCTTCTTTATCTTGGGTTTGAAGGAGGTGTTGAAGTTTTTCTCAAACTTGGGCTTGTAGACTTGGTGTGTAACCTCAAGTTGAATCCTCTCCTTAGATTCAGATTTGATGAGGATCTAGATACAAGGAGCATATGGAGCAGACCGCTTCTGTTCAATGGTAACAAGAAGCATTCCAGTGTAGATGCTTGCTCCCATCGATAGCATCCAACAGGTTGTGAGTATATGATATGATGTTTCTGACAACACCAACTTTCGGAGCCAACATGTTCCTGATTAATTTATTTAGGGTTGCCAACCTTTGATGCAAGCCATTGGTGCTACCCTTTGAACTTTTCCACCTCTAGATCATTAACTAGAAGATTGAGAATGATAGGGAACTCAACAAAAGAGGCTCGGAGCTTGTCACCATCTATCATGCAATAGATATGGCGTTCATCATCCGTGTCAAAGTAGTCGGTGGCATAGATTTGCACGATGAGCGCATTACTCCAACCCTGTCTGAGCATCATGAGGTCTGCTATCCCAATTGTGGTGCACTCCTGATATACACTGGAGAACTCAGACACACTGTCGATGTAACTCCAATCAATTCTTCCTTGTATTATAACCATCAAATTGTGAGGTAGAAGAACGGCCTCATAAAAGTCTTGCTGGAACAAAGACTAGAAGTGACTACCAGTGGTTGTTCTCTTCTTCTTGTAGGGTTGAATGCCTTGACCTTGTGAAGGTCGGCCTTCAACATGGACTTGGTAGACGATTGGTGCCCTCAGTTTACACCGTCTGCCAGGACGATGTGGCACAAGTATAATCTTATCATCGAAGGCATCCATGAGGTTCGACCTCTTCTTAGAATATGCCACTTTAGAGGGTGCCTTCTCGGGAGGAGCATCATGTGCAATCCTCACCGATGCTCTTTTACCATCATTGGCAGCCTTAGCCTTTTGTGCTCCTAAGGGCATCTTCTCAACTGCTGCACCCTGGCTGGCATCATACTCTGATTCATTGTCATTAGAAGACTAAAGGGCCACAACTTTTCCATTGGGTGCACGAGTGATTGTAGCTGTGGTCTTGGAGTAGCTTTCTTACTCGGAGCCTTCTTCTTTGGTGACCTTGGCTATTTGAGGAGAGTCTTGTGAGGTGCCTTCTTGGCAGCAATGGCTTAGGGGAGGAAGTGGTTTTCCTTCTTGTTGTTGTGATCCTCTTGAGATAAACTTGAGGCTCGTCATCAGTGCCCTCATCCTCCTCATCCTTGACAACCTCTACCCTCTTCCTTTTCTGGGCTACGGTATCAAAAGGGGCATCTTTGTCCCTTGATTTAGAGCCACCGGGATGGGCAACCAGAGGGCTCTCTTCTAGCCCCTCCGTACCCTTGGCAACTATAGTCTTGGGCTCATCATTGGAGGACAACATCGAGACCCTATGTAAGCATGTAGATATGAGCAAAAGGTAAGTGCACATTGGATCAAAAAATTTATTTTGAATTTGGAGTCAAAAAGCACGTAGAGGCGCTAAGATTAAGTCAATTTTTCGCTGTTCAGAGGATCCGAGTGGCATCCATCCAGAGACACTGAGCAAGTCACAGAAGTGATGCTCGGGGCATCCGAATGGTGCTCATCCGGAGGCACCGAGCACCTTAGAGAGGGCTCAGGGCATTCGGATGCAACCCTTCTGGAGGTACAGAGCAAACTAGGGTTGCTCAGAGCCTCCAGATACGGCTCGCTCGGAGGGTCTAACGGAAATTTTGACCTAACCCTAGAGTTTCACCTGATCGATTTTGATGAAATTACTCAAACTTTTGAAAAATTGGAGTAGGGAATTGAGTGTATACTGGTGGAATCGAAGTCCTGAGCACGGATTTGATGAGGAGGAGCTTGGGGACGCTGCTTGCCCTAATTTGGCGAAGCGGCGGCTACGGCGGTGCACGTCAAGGAAGATGGCTGACAGTGACTGTGATGGCCGATGGAGACGGCTGCTGGGAAGAGTGCTACGATGGCGTGGAGACGGCGAACACGAGTGCAAGAGGCGACTATGGATTATTTTGACCATGTGCTAAATAAGGTAAAAACCGAACTGCACGGTGCTTAAGTGGTCAAAATTTATTTGTCGTTCGGAGAGTCCGAGCGGGACTCATTCGAATCCTCCGGGCAATTTTAGCAGCAGCGGTTGTTCAAACATTTCGGAGCATCCGAACAGACCTCGTTCGGAGTCTCCAAAAGATAAAATAGACTATATGGTATGATTCAGAGGGTCCAGATGAAGATCATTGGAGACACCAAAGTGAAATAGTGGTTCTGTAACAGAGAAGTTGTATCCATCTAGAGCATTTGGGTGAAGCTTATCCAGAGGGTATGATTTACAAAAGAAATGTCCATTTGTGCAGATTTGGATGAAGATTTGGATGAGAAAGAAATAGATAGTCTATGAGTCCTTGTAGGTTCTTTTTGTATTCGGGTGGGGAACAAATAATCAAGCAAAGCAACCTTGGAAGAAAATTGAAGAAGAACAGCTCAAAAATCTAGATAATGTGTGCAAAAATGTAACAAAGTGTCTATACTTATGAGAAAAGAGAAAAACTTAGAAAAAACCAAAGATGATAATTTTGGCTATGTTATCACCATGTATGAGTCATGAATTGCACTAGGACCATTATGAATAAACTCACATTTTGCATGTGTATCACCTTAAGAGTAATGTATACACAAAATTATCACTACTCGCACCTTTAAGGATGTAGTGTTCATATAGGGTACAACACTCCCCTTTGATATGATCATCATCTTAAGTTCCAAAAATAAAAGCAAAGCATCTAAAACATGTCTAAACCTTCAAATAATGTTTCAAGAATATAATATATTTAACTAATTCCTTAACCCACAAAACTTATGCTCATCTAAGGGTTTGGGGAAGATATCCGCTAATTATTTTTACGTTCTTACATGGCTTAAGGTTATATCTCCCATTGTCACGTGATTCCCAAGGAAATGATGGATAACTATGTCCTTGGTTCTTCAGTGTTCGTGAGGGTTGTTGGCTATTTTGATTGTGCTTTCATTATCGTACAAAGACGTTTCTTCCAAATCAACTCTATAATCTTTCAAAGTTTGCCTCATCCAAAGCAATTGAGTACAATAACTATCTACTGAGATGTATTCCGCTTCGGTGGTGGATAAAGTTATCGAGTTTTGTTTCTTGGACAACCGTGACACTAATGGTTTGCCAAGAATTGGCATGTGCCAGAGGTGCTCTTCCTATCTACCTTGCAATCCGTATAATCTTCATTCAAATATCTAACAAGATCAAAACTAGCACCATTGGGATACCACATACCTAAGTTGGGTATATGAACTAGATATTTGAATAATTTCTTAACGGCTACAATTTGACACTTCTTAGAAACGGCTTAAAATTATGCACACATACACACACTTAGTATAATATTGAGTCTAGATATACAAAGCCAAAGCAAACAATCAAAGCCGATTGATTGTGTTGTTAATTTCAGACATTTACATATCGCATTAGTCTTGGACACTTGTAAAATTAGCAGCGATATAGATCGCGCAGCGCAAGTTATTTTATTCAACTTACGGCAAAATGAGAAAAGGGCTTCACACTTCTGAATGTGGTCCAGTGCAAAGCATGCAAGAGTTGAACCTAAGTTTCTCAGGACACACCAAACCGTCGCATTTGGATCGAGCTGGCCAAACGCACCAACTCGAGTGGATCGGTACTTACAAAGAGATGATCACATTTCAGCTATAAAAGTACATCAAAATTAATTGGAGCACACATGTCTAAATTAACTTTTGGCTGGTATATAGCAAAAGAGAGAAAGTGGCATTTCAAATGGACAAAATTAACATTTTATATAGGCGATTAATTATGTTTGCCTGTTTGTCTTCGTTTGGATTTTAAGTTGCTTTGGGCATTCGCGTGATCAGGGTTAAGAAACTGGATGAGTGGACGCCCGATTTCCAGATCCGAAAAGATGGCCTTTTTCCATGATTTTATTTGAAGTTTTTTCTTTTGCAGATATGAACTTCTATGCTGTAAATTGGTAAAAAATACAAGCACTTCGGTGTGGAAGTGTAGAAGAGAAATACAGTGGGTTAAACCGTGAGGGCTGGCGCTGGTTACATATTTTTGATCGGTACCCACTGTCCACCGGTTGGTCAAGCGAAAGAAGATGAGAGCATTTTTTTTTAGCATAAAGAGAGCTATATATGACCACAAATAGGGGATTACATTCTTAGTTAAGAAGGTTAGTAATGTCAGGTCGAGCATGTAGTCTCCACTCAGCATTTTGGCCGGTCTTTCTTGCCAATTGAGCTAAACTATGGACTACCCTATTACACTCTTTCTTTATCTTTTACACCCACACATCTTGAAGATGTCGCATAATCACCTTTGTTTCCACCATTGTCGACGCCCATGCTGAGCGGTCCAAAGCATTTGATTGGAGAGCCTCCATCACTAAGCTGCAATTGGACTCCAGGATTTTGGTCTTAGCAAAATATAGTGGAGGATGCCATTTCAAACTTCTTAGAGTTTACAATGGCATTTGGCAAAGCGAGATCATTGCAATGACACTTTTCAAACCAGTAATAGTTGCATAGCATTTTTCCAACCTCGGCTTTAATTTGTTCCGTAAGTACACATTTTCCCTTCAGTTGATTTCGTGCGATTGCTTCTACTAGCCGGAAAAAAGCCAAAATAACCCTTTTTCGAGTTCTAATGTCGAAACTAGCTCCCAACAAAAAAAAATAGTGGGATTGTCTCCGTAACGAGCTAGACATCTGACGCGTGGTCACATCACGTATCCGAGCCACGAAGCGAAAACATCACGATCACCACCCGTAATGAGGAGGCAGAATTGGTATAGGCCACCGCGGCGCATGGAGCCCGCGACCAGACGGCGGTCGCGGCCGGGACCCGTGATGGGCCGTCGCCCCTCGTGCACGTGGCCCGCGACGATTCCCTGCTGGCCCTACGCTACATGCAACGCAGCCATCCCCTTATCTATCATCAAAGGACGGTAATTGTTTCGGCGGCATCACATTGATCCATCAATCAAATTGTTTATACACATCGATCGATCCGATTAATCAGCATGCGTGCTTGTTTTTGCTCTGCAAGTTGGATGGATATGTGACGTGATCGACACCAACCCCGGCCGTCAGGTAATTAAGCAAGAATTTACTAATCATGCCGACATTGTTGCACGGCTTAAAGTGCAGATCTCATCTCTATCTCCATCGGCCCAAGACGGACTTGCCAATTTTTTTTGGCCATTGCTGATGCTATGATTTTTATGATTTAATCTATGTACTTAATTATGCTGCTAATATATACTCCATACATATGAGTGGAAACATGCAGTTAGAATCATACTTGTACTACTGGTTGCGGTTGATGGTACGTGACGGAGTGAGGATTTTTGGCGCACGGTAGCGCTTGCCTTTATTATCTAGACCGTGTAGATGGATTTCGTGATCTGTGCTATTAATAAATACGTTATTGTTTCTAGACTGACTACTCGAAGAATACAAACATAGAGTAGAGAAGTATGCGTGTAGGTGTTGGAGCTAGGAACATAAAGTTGTCAGTTCATTTAGGTGATGGCAGGTAGAGTAGCCTGTCCCTTCAGTAAAAACAAAATGATGAGTGAGAGATAGACAAAGACGAAGACAGCAAATATATATATATAGAAGTGGAATGCATTTATGATTTGATAGAGCATTAAACTAGAGTGTTGAAAAATATAGGGTGGGTTTGGAGAAAGATATTTGACTCATCGATACATTATATAAGAAAGTAAGGAGCGGATGTTAGTTGGAGGATGAGTGTATTGCCCACTATTTTCAAAAATTGTAAAAGCTCAAACTAAAGTTTAAAAAAATCTGAAAAATATTCATACATGTGTATTGTGGAGTGAAATATATATAGTTAAATTTTGGTGGAAAAAATATACTCATTTATGACTCGTGGAAAAAAAAATATTTTCTTTTCTATACACTACTATTCATGTTTGTCCAATGTGTTTGTTGAAAACAGTCATATTTTTTCACGAAAATTTAACTGTTTATACTTCATTCCATAATATATATGTATGAATTTTTTAAATTTTTTTCAAAATTTTAATATATGCCTTTTGAATTTATAGTCCAAGCAGGATACAGCGTCACAGGGTGAGCAGTGGCACATACATAGAAAGTGCCAAGGTGAGCACGGGGCACATGCACCCATTGTGTTCAAAAATTAAAACATCACACATTTAAGTTTTTAAAATCTGAAAAAAATTCATACATGTATATTATGGAACGAAGCATACACAGTTAATTTTTTGTAAAAAAATTGCCCATTTGTGACCTGTGGGAAAAACAAATGTGTTTCCTTTTCCATACACTATTATTCATGTTTATCTAATGTATTTTCTTATTTTTTTACATAGGTCACAAATGATCATTTTTTTTATAAAATTTTAATTATGTATATTTCATTTTATGATATACTTGTATGAATTTTTTTTAGATTTTTTTCAAAACTTAAATATGTGATTTTCAAAATTTTAAAAATAATGACAGCATGTGCCACCATGTGCATAAAATCCTCCCTATTTAAAGAAAATATCAAAAACATATAAAAAATGCTGAAAAATTCACTTGTTCTTTTTGCCCGTGACAACTTTTTCACAAACTTCCGATTAAAATGTTTTGTATATAGGGCGCTTTTGGTAAGACACCTGCTGATGGACAGGTCTTAGTTCCTACTTCCTCCATCCAACAATGTAAGGCACGCACGTATCTCAAAATTTACAATTAGACCTATAATATTTTAGTTATGTGATACAAAAGTGATATTATTAGAAAATACTTTTAAAAACGAATCTAATGATACCATTTTTGTGTTATATAACCAAAATATTATATGTCTAATTATAAATCTTAAAACGCATGTGCGCCTTACATTATTGGACAGATGGAGTATTTTGTGCTTTAGCATATAGTGTTAAAATATGTTCGTTGCTTGTGGATTGCTGGAACGAAATGCATTTACAACGCCTGTCATTTCAATCGTCACGTCAATTCGTCAATGTTTGGTCTTAGTGGGAACATTTCTTCAGAGGAGTTGGAGTGGACACATGTCCCCTATTTATGAGATTACGTTTTTCGAAATACGGTATTATATTATGAAGAAATAGTTTATATATTTAATAATACCATACAGTGGAGGAATCCTGAAGGACCGTGATAATATGGTCACCTGACGCCACGGGCACCAGTGACTTTCCAGTACGTGACGGAGTACAGCTTTTGTGCACCCAGAATACACCCATTAGATTTTTCTGATTTTTTAAAATCACGTATAAGCTTCAAAAAAATCTAAAAAAATTTATACCGGTTTATGATGGAATGAAGTATATATAAGTAAATTTTTATAAAATAATATGTCAATTTGTGACTTGTATAAAAAAACATGTGTACTGTTCACGGCCGTAGTGTGTGTTTTTTTTACACATATCACAAATAGATATATTATTTTACAAAAATTTAACGATGCATACCTCACTCTAGGATATACATGTATGAATTTTTTTAGAATTTTTTGAAACTTAAATGTGTAATTTTAAAACTTTAAAAATAATAGATGCATATGCCCCGTGTGCACCCTGGATTTTTCCGTACGTGATGCCACTATATACGCAACAAGGCTTCTAGAAATAGAGGCACAAGCTAGCTGGTCTAGCAAACGACTGATACAAGCATTTGCACGGGAAAAAGCCAATATTGGCCCCCGGCCAAGTTGCAATGCCGGGTATAGCCCCTCTCCGAGAGCCAACGTCAGTTCTATCCCCGCGACAAATCGGGCATATGACACGTGGTCATATCGCGGGAGAGAGCCGCGACATCCCTACATCGCGTGTTGGGCACGCGACGAGGTGCCCAAATCCGCGCACGCTGCGACAGATCGCACCCCACGGGTGGGGCCCGCGATGCGTCGCACCCTGCGGACCGAGCCCGCGATGGCCGAGCGCTCGCGGCCGCAACCCGCGACGGAAAGCTCGCCCTCGTGGTCCTGGGAAAAGTTTTTGTTCAGGAAAAGTTGTCGCCAACTGACTGCGACTCTTCGGTGTTTCTCTTCCTTTTATTCAGCACAACAACGAATACAACGAAACGGCCTCAAATAGCTGAGCCTAGACACACGCGCACGATCTAATTTGTTGGGCCATCGTTTGTTCTGTTAGCTCTACTCGTGGATTTGCAAACACAATGTGCACACACTTGAGCAAACGTACACGAGAATTTTTGCGCTGTGTGCAACTTGCAACATTTCCGTCGCGGGCTGCGGCCGCGAGCACTCGACCGTCGCGGGCTCGGTCCGCAAGGTGCGACGCATCGCGGGCCCCACCCGCGGGGTGCGGTCTGTCACGGCGTGCGTGGATTTCGGCACCTCATCGCGCGCCCAACACACGATGTAGGGACGTCGCGGCTCTCTCCCGCGATATGACCACGTGTCGTATGCCTGATTCGTCGCGGGGATAGAATTGACATTGGGTCTCGGAGGGGGCTATACCCGGCATTGCAACTCGGCCGGGGGCCAATATTGACTTTTTTTCGCATTTGCACTTAGTTTTTAAAAAAAAGAAAAAGCAAAAAAATTAGGACTTATGAAGCAGGAAACACGCATGCATGCATGCAGCGCAGTGGCAGCGGGGAATCGGGCCACGTGCGCGAGGCGCGACGGCCCGTCGCAGTTCCCGGTCGCGGCCGCCCTCTGGTTGCGGGCACTGTGCGCATCACGGGCCCTAGACGTAGCCCGCGTTTGTTGCAATCCGTACTAATTCTGCCTCCTCGTCGCAGGTGGCGATCGTGATTTTTCCGTTCGCGACTCGGATGTGCAAGGTGGCCATGTGTCGGATGCCTAACTCGTTGTGGGGATAATCCTGTCATTTCTTCTTACTGAGGGGCTAGTTCCGACAATAGAAATTGAAGAGGAGCCATTTTTAGCTGGTTTCCTCTTTTAGCTTGCTGCGCACATAATATTTGAAAAAAGCCAAAATTGGCTCATCTCAGAGTTCTAATACCGGAACTGGCCTCATGCGAGTAAAAACGCCCGAATTATCTCCGCGACGAACTGAACATCCGATGAGTGTATAAGGGCCTGTTTGGTTGGGCTGTGGCTGTTGACAAAGCTGCTGTTGGCTGGCTGTCTGGAAAAGCTGCTGTGGCTATGAGAAAGTGAACATATGGCTTTTGGTTGATCCAAATCATCTACAGCATTTTCTAAAATAAGCACTGGAACTTCAACACATTGCAAAAAGCTGACAGAAGGCAGGTTTTTCAAACAGCTGAATTTACACTGCAAAGCCCACAGCTACCGTTGGCAAAAACTACTGAAAAGCTAGCTGTTTAGTTGGGCTGTAGCTTTTTTCAGTGAAAAGCTGCTGGAAAGCCCAACCAAACACCCCCTAAGGACCTGTTTGGTTGGGCTGGGGCTGTTGACAAAGCTGTTGTTGGCTGGCTGTTTGGAAAAACTGCTGTGGCTATGGGAAAGTGACCATATGGCTTTTGGTTGATCCAAACCATCTACAGTATTTTGGAAAATGAGCACTGAAGTTTTAGCACATTGCAAAAAGCTAGCAGAAGGCAGCTTTTCCAAACAGCTAAATTTATACTATAAAGTCTACAGCTATCGTTGATAAAAACTGTTAAAAAACTGACCATTTAGTTGGGCGGCAGCTTTCATAGTGTAAAATTACTGAAAAGCCCAGCTAAATATCTCCCCATCGTCCCCAAAACATGACGTGTGAAAGTCGCCAGACCATGTGCCGGCCGTGACAGTTCTGAAATCACAGGTGGGACCACGACGCGAACGTACGCCGCGACGAGCGGGCCGTCGCGCCCGGACCCGCGACGAGAGGTCGCGCTCGAGGCAAGGTGAGCAGTACTGCCTTTTGTGCTCAGATTCTTGGGGACGGAGAAAAGAGGCAGATGACATGGACGAATGATGGGACGTTACGATCGATGCCACGCCAGCTAGGCGACACGCCACAACTAAACGCATATAAGTACTAGTAGGGGTACTACTCTTCCTTTCCCTGCCATTAATTGCTCCTCACGCACTCCATGCTACAGTTCCATTCCAAGCTAACTTAAGCCTCAGAATGCTTAAACAAGACGGATACATGATCTATGTGAGCTAATTGTTCCTTCTGCGAGGGTTTAAATCGTTCAAGAAGGGGATGGACTTTGTAAAAGCGTCATGCCCGCCTTGTTGCAGAGAAGAGATTACGATCAAATTGTTGACACCTCCATGGCTTCGTTCTGGTCAGAATTAATCGTATTTTTATCGAAACCGTAGCATTTAACAGTTCCGAACTTCCAATGCTATACGAGTACTAAATCCTCTCAGTTCACACCTGACAAGATTGCTCGTTTCCTCGTAATTCGCTCCGCCGGGCACCGGGCGCGACGACCCGCTCGTCGTGGCCTACGTGCGCGGCGACCTACGCGTCGTGGGCCATACCCGTGATTCCAGGCCTGTCGTGGCCGGCACATGGCCCGGCTCCAGCTCGCCATCTGCAGGCGTGATTTTCACGCGTCGTGTTTGAGGTACGATATGGACACGTATCGGATACTCAGCTCGTCGCGGATACAAATTTGACGTCTCTTCTCACAAGTTCTGGGAACTCCGGGCGGGGCCAATTTTAGCTTTTTCCCCATAATCTTTCACCTGTATCTATCTCTTACGAAGTCACATATATATATGCATGCAAAAAAGCTTTATACCCATGTCTATGCGCAGACTGTTGCAAAATCTGGCCTTTTAGAGCCTGTTTAGAATACATGAAATTTACAGTAATTTCAGTGGGAATTCAAATAAAAAGAGGAATTCATAGTCATGTTTCCTATCGCGTAAAAAAGAAGTCTTTAACCAGAGTAATAGAGATTGGGATATGTATCTATCGCTCCTGAGCAACCTCTTTTAGATTCTTAAGACCATCCTTACAATAAGATATCATCTGGTTTGGGCTTTATTATCTTCGCGCGAGATTTTTAAGATCATTCAGACTATATTTATTAGTCTATTTTAGTTTTTACTATCAACTTTTTTCAAGAAAATGGTTAAGGACCTCTGATATAAGAGGAATTAATTTATTTTCCAATTTATTTTCCACTGGAACCTAGAAAAATTTCTGGTTCCAAATAGCGCCTTAGTACGTGTGGATAATTAGATAGCTCTATTGGCAACTTGTGTGTCTTTGATCTTGGGCAACATAAGTAACTAACAAAGCAAAACATAGAAAAAACTAGTGGTTTATCCTATATCCTATATTACTAAACAACTACGACCTACTAACTATTTTTTTCTTCCTTTACAGCCTTCCACATCACCATAATTTCTTCCATCCGTTGAATAACTGATCTGCGTTCTAGATTTCCTTTAATCGAGCCACCTCTTCAGCTCACTTTAGCCCAGAACAACCCAAAACCTCCTCCTCGTATGCAAGTAGACCAGCCCAACTTATATTCTTTCCTTCCACCTTTCCTGGCCAATGAAGTGTCTCAACCTCTACAATCGCCACACATGCAAACACGAGGGCACAAGGCGGCGATCCTTTGACTAGCCCCCTTCGTCTTCGCCCCATATATTCACCGCCATCTAGCAGTCTCCTTCCCTCCTCTCTCTGTTTGTCAACGTATCTACTATCCCTTGTCAGGCTACCGCTTCAACCCGCTACTCCACCGCACCCATGGCCAGCCTCAACGAGCTAGGCCGAGGCTCATGGCCATAGGGATCTCCAACTCCAACCTCGCCAACAATTGTGGGCAAGCATCCCATACAGGCACCAATCGTCGGATCTGTGCAGCGACAGCACAGGCGGTCAAATCGTCCAGGAGGGGTGGCTAGACCGGGTGGAGTTGTGCTCGACTCGGACTCTGGCCAAGTCTGAGCCAGACATGGCGAGCGACGGCGGCCCACGTGGGCGGTTAGACAGCCCAAGTGGGGCGGTCAGACTGTGCATGTGGTCTGGTCCATCTCAGACTCAAGACAGAGTCCAAGTCAGATGACAAGGCGTGGCGTGACTTCAAGCAGGGGCGGTCAAACCGCCCCTAGCGGCGGCCAGACCGGCCATGACATCAACTTTGACTCGGGCTCGATTTCGGAGCCGAGTCAGTTGGGGTGCCACGATGGCAGCATCGGCCGGTTAGGCCGATGGAATGGCAGAGGCGGCTTTTGGTGGGGGTGAGCCATCACCAGCTCGTTAGCCCAAGAAGGGCCAGGTCCTCTGGTGCATGGCAACGTGCAGGGTTGAGCCCAGGGCACGGAGGTGTCGGACGGGGCTTGGCGGCTTCAACTCAAATGGGGGCGCGGATCAATCCAAGATAACTTGTACACGAGGGAGAAGAGGCCAAATCTGAAGGTGTGGATGACTTAGGATAGTCACAAGGAGCTTTATTTAAGGTGGAGGTGGATTCCAAGTCGGACTCCAATTTGAGACCGAGTCCAACTTGAATTCGAGTTCGAGTCGGAGAAGGTGGATGGCTTTACAGTCTCTTTAAATAGAGGGGCAAGCAGGGGCTACGAGGTAAGAGCTCGTAGATTCATAGCCCTAGCCGGGAATACACGAGAGCAAGTCTTCCGCAAGCGGTGAACAGTTTTTGGAGGCAGTGGAGACTCTTGGTCGACTAGACTAGCCTCTACAGGCGGTCAGACGGGCGGCTAGTCATGGCGAGTTCAGGCAAGGAGGCTTTAGGGAGCGACATCAACGACTTTGACGAGGGCAGTCAGACCTAGTCGTAGGCCAGTTAGACCGATAAGGAGGGAAGCGACAGTGGCTTAGGAGAAGGCTCGTGGAAGAACGGTCAGACCGCCCGCAGCCGACGGTCAGACTAGTTGGGCAGTCAAATTGCTATGAACGTCAGAGGTGGCGATGACCAGACTCGAGGTAAAGAAAGTCGATGGTACGAGCAACTTTGCGCTATGGCAAACAAGGGTTAAGGACATGCTAGATCAGCTAGGTTGCTTGAGAGTGATCAAGGCCGATGCTGAGAAGCCTGCCAAAATGCATGAAGAAGGCTGGAAAGATCTGAAGATCAAGGTTGTCGGGATCATACGGTTGTGCTTATCAAATCGAGTCATGTATCATGTGATGGATGAAGATTCATTGGATGCAATCTGTGGAAGGTTGGAAGCTGAGTTTATGTCCAAGACACTAACCAACAAGTTGTACCTGAAGTAAAAGTTATATGGACTGAAGACGCAGGAGGGGTCAGAGTTTGCGGAGCACATCGATGTCTTCAATCAAGTAATCATAGATCTAGCTCATCTAAAGTGAAAGTTGAAGATGAAGATAAGGTTATTGTTCTTTTGTGTTATTTACCACCTTCCTATGAGCATATGGTTAGTACTCTGACGTACGATAATGATACCATCACTGTGGCAAAGATTTCTATAGCTCTTGTGTTATTTACCACCTTCCTATGAGCATATGGTCAGCAGAAGAAGAATGGTGTGGTGGAAGTCTCTCATGCTGAGGGTTTGCTAGTACGTATGATCATAATAGGAAGAAGCAAGACCGGAACGAGGCTAAGAGAACTAAGGCTAATCAAAGAGCAAGAAAGGACCTCAGTGTTATAATTTCAAAGAGTGGAGGCATATAAAGAAAAAATTTCCAATGAAAGAGAACATTGATGGAAGCGCCAATATGGTTGTGGGAGGTGACAACAGTAAAGATGATATATGTGAAGTTCTCATACTTTCAGAAAATCAGTCTATTGCAGTGTGAATATTGGATTCGGCTAGTTCCTTCCATCTGACACCAAAACAAGGGGAGGTTCAGTTTGTACGAGTTTGGTGATTTTGAGAGCATCTACCACAAAGATGACATGGCCCATCGTGTTTTCAATATTAGTGACATTAAGATCAAGACAAGTGATGGTGTGGAGTAGCTACTTCGGGGTGTGAGACACATGTCAAGGTTTAAAAAAAATCTATTTCGCTAGGATCTCTTCATGATGATGGTTTTGTCTACAAGGTTGACAGAGACAAGAAGAACATGATCACCAAGAAGAACAAAGTGACTACTAATGGGGGCACCGCTGCTTGTAACCAGAGAGAGACTCGAACTAATCTGAGCCAGTGACAGAGGGCAGTCAGACCGGCTGGCCCTCGGAGATGCTGGCGATGATGGTGGTTGGTTAATGGAAAGGGGCGGAGCACCCGACAAGAACTCCCGGGGATGTAGACTTCAGCTGAATCTCATTAACAAATCTCAGTCCTCGCATGATTACTTATCGATCTAATGCTGCGCAACGGATGACGCTCGTCATGGAGATCGGTCCCTCGACGGGGCTGATTTCGCAACAGATTCTATGAAAACATGGTCAGGGTGCATTCATTAATTCATTTACTATTGAACATTATATGATTCACTCAGCAATACAAAGCTTCATATAAACGTTCGATATTTACTTATGACCAAATGGACAAACTGCTACAGATTTCAGAACTGGCTGTTCACATATTACAACTATGCAATTTTACTTACTTCTTCTCACTTAGTTTTGGGCTTTCAGCTTGCTACTGTATGACATGTACCTTCTTTTATAGTGTCCACCTTCCAAATCGTCTTCAACTCATGTCTTTGTGTAATTTTTCATAAGTAATGTGCTAATAGTAATTTGTGAGCCGTCCTCCATCTGCTATGTAACAATTTTGTTTGACTTAATTATTTCAATACATACAATTTCACTTCTCCATAGAAGTTTCTTCAAATTGGTAAGTCGACATCCATTGATGATGCATTTTTTTTGTCAAGCAATCTGTAGCAAGATTTCATAACATAATAGTTCAGTTGTTTTCGTGGCAAATCATGCCATTTATTTCCTTGATTTCTCCTTTTCATAGATGTGCAAATCTCTTCGGGACAACTACATGTATGCAAATAAGCTCGTAGCAATGCGCGGGTAACTTCTAGTTACCCATATGACTTATCCAGGACCTACAGCCAACAGTACGATGAGTTTTGATAGTTTGATCTATATCCAAAAATAATCCGTCGAGTAAGTTTCACATTGTACCCCCTGCAAGCACGATTGATAATGAATACTCTATTTAAGAATTTTGATACAAATGTAGCTGATTTGAAACATTTATTTCATATCTCACCTTATTTAGCCAATGCTCCTTACTCTAATAGTTCGGGCCTGCACATTGGGATGATGTGGTGCTCCACTTGGCCACTCAAAAGGCACGTCAGGTCTGAATATGAGTCATCTCTCTCCTCTTCCTCTTCCTCCTCTCACCTCCTCCCTCTCTCTCGCTCTTCTCTCCCTCTCTCTGTGGATGAGATTTCCCTACACCAGCGTGGCCTAGGAGCTAGCTTACTCGCCCCAATGGACGGAGGCCGCCATGGTTGTGGATAGCAGCAGCCTGGACCTCTAGTCAGTGGACCCACAGATGCTCCGCCTCCACTTGGCACCGCTAGCTCTACCCCAACAAGGCAGCTACATCGGAGTCCCTCATGGAGAGCCTTGATGCCACCCACCTGAACACCTCTCATGGCGCAGCGTAAGGCTGCGGTGGCGTGACCCTCGGTGCTGCTGCTTGCTCTTCTCCAAGTTGGCGAAGTTGCAGGGGAGCTCGTCTGAGGAAACCCTCGCTAGTGCTGCATCGACACCGTGTTGTTGCTGATATATTGTTTCGAGAGATTAGGTGGGTCGGAGGAGGAGGGGAGAATGGCATGGTACCCGTTGTGGAATAGGGAAAGGAGGTGGGAGGAGGAAGAAGAATAGAAAGAGAGTGAAGTGTTGTCTGAGTGGCCAAGTGGAGCGCCACATCACCCTGTTAGGCAGGCTCTACTACAGAAAGAGTCATACAAGATCCCTAATTACAAGCGGTTCACTAAAAACCATTTGTGATAAGACTATTGATAGACAACTTTTATGTAAATTAATATCATAGGCAGGTTTTTAAAACAAACTATCAGTAATAACCTAATCATCATAGACGGTCTTTTTCTTCAATGTCATCACGGACAGTTTTCTTTTAAAATCACATGTGAAACAAATAAATACCAACTCTAATAAAATATTCCAGAAAGCAACATGAGAGAGAGAAGCATGACGAAGGTATGATGTGGATGGAATGGAACGATGGCGCGATAGCGTCATCGCGACGAAAATAGAAGCAAGGTCTATCACTAAAGAATCCTTAATATAGGTCTTCTAAGACTAGACCATAACCATACACACACACACATATATATATATAATATGCAACATTAACAGTAAAACATGAGCATGCTAACTATACCCAAAGCTTAACATACTAGTATACATGATAATGGTAATAGCACATATTGACTAGATCATGAGGCATACTTAATAAAAGATAAGCATGAAATAACCTAACATGTATAATGATCAATTTTTTAATCATTTCAGAAATTAATATGGTATGGTTACTGTTATAATATTGCTGTCAAAATACTTAACAATGTATTGGAACAATAGAGCTACATAATAAGACATATACATGTGTACTAAGCATATGTACCACCTAAGCATGCTAATTACATTAGATTAACCTAATTACAGAGGTCAACTAAGTCTAAACTACTCTCCGGAATTTAATTACAGGTAAAAACAGAAATAAATCTTACTTTAAAACCGTAAACAATAGATATTGAAATAGGCCTAGAAGAATATTTGATTTATGATACATCCTTACACATGTGCTAAAAGGTTACAATTGCCACTAGAAATCAGTACTGGAGTGCATATAACTTATACAAAAATTAAATATTAAAAATAGAGAGTATTTCTATTTTAAATAATTAAAAAGAGCTCATTTTAATTCTAGAAAATTTTACACAACTACAAAAATTATGAAATTTAACAGAGGGGTTCCTACACATACTTGTGAGCTATGAAATAAATTACTTCCAAAATAATCATCACATAATGAACTCTTTCAAATTCGGTCAATTATGCCTAAATTTGGGGTACATTCATATAGTACAAAAGTTACCGCACGGATTAGAAATCCGGCTGCACTAATAGATTATTGGTGTCCTAAGCTATCCATTTTAACACTAATATCAAGAACATGATGTGGATTAGATAGATTAGGGTGCTAGGCCAAAGTACGGTACAAGTTAGCTATTATACAGAGAGGATTTTAATCAATCAAAATTATTGGCTGCACACAGAGGTGATCAATAGGTGAAATTGGTTGAGGGGATTTGTCCCATGGGTTGGTAGGAGCCTACAATTGAGAGAAATTGGAGAGAAGTCACCGAGTGTGAAGAAATCGTGGAGAGAAGGAGTTCATCGGAGTTGTGGAAGAACTCATACGGTCAGTGTAGTGGACAAAGCTTCTGATTGCTTACAGAAGGAGATGGACATCGGTGTGGGGAAGCTCCAGTAGCAACGCGCGGTGTGGGGTGCGTCGTGGTCATCGGAATTGTTCGCAGCAGTGGTCACCGGAGTTGGATTAGAAAAGGATGTGAAAGAGTTGGGGGTGGGAGAAAAGGGAGAAATCATGAAAGGGATCCTTATATAGATGTGGAGGTAGGGTAGATGAAGGGGAGGAGATGGTGTGGCGTTCCTAGTTGCAACGGTCGAGAAACAGCCAGCGGCGCGCAAACACACGCGTGCTACACTGACCCTACGTCCATGCACGCACGCAGCGCTATAGCCAAGCTGCATGCATGCAGGCGTGCATACGGGGCAGGCTGGTCTGGTGGGCTAGCTGGCCTGCCAGCCCACTAGGCTGGCTGGCCCTTTTCTTTTTATTTTAGGAATAAAAACTGTAGAAAAAGCAAAATAAATCAAAACAACCTCAAAAATAGACCAAAAATTATGGAGGAATTATAGTAAATCGATTTGAACATGGAGAATCCAATAAAACTATTTTCAGGGAGAATTTTGAAAAATATTTGTGATGAAAAATCATAACTTCATATATTAGCTCTCAAATTAATTCAAAGGCTTGTTTTAATTTGAGATAAAAACCAAATAAAATACACATAGATAGATTACATAGCTGCACCTCCTCTTTTTATTTGAAATTTTTTTTAAATCCATAAAAGTCGAGGATATTACAGAGCTCAACGATGACGGCGAGGGGTTCATCCCAAACTACCTGGACGTTCAAGAGTTCGTCCTAGATTCACTGGCTGAGGAGTTGCCACGAGAATCATGACCTTCTCAATAAATTTTTTGCTTTTCACATTACTTTGCAGTTTATCTTCATCAGGCGCCAAGTAATAATTCTTACACTTTTTTGTTCTATAGAACCACTTCTCATCTATGTAGACAATGTTGTACATAGCTTTAAATTTTGGCAACATGAGGTATGCTATCGCTTTTAGCATGGAGACACAAAGTCGTACACGAGCTTTCTTATTTTCTTCGGTCAATGTGAATTTGATGTCATTTGTATGCCACTTTACTGGCCCTTCCTTCAGACGTTCAAAGAGGGTGCTCTTAGGGATGTTCGGTGCAATAGCTAGATCTCAGATAGTAGTTCGTTGACTTAGCGGCACATCACGAATGGATTCCGAGTTGAAGAGAACTCTTTTACGGCCACAATTTTTGGCTCTTTTACCACAAACAGCATGCACTCCACCCCCAAGATATCCTTTCTCCCATATACGTTGCACAGTTCTCAAAGGCACGCCTGTATCCAACGAAACGGATTTGGTCACTCCATGCTTCATCGTGCCCGTGGAAGTCCTCTCTAAAATCATTGCGTAGATGACTCTACGCTGATCATTTTTTAAGTAGTTTCTTGTACGACGATTGCCATGTCCATCTATGATTAAAGAAAATGGAATTATGCTCTGACCAATTCTTAAAAACTAAATAGATTATACCCATGACAATTCAAAAAGGTCCGAGCATATTATGACATCTTACTTGTGTTCATATCACTATTGCCATCTTCATCCAGATTAACCATACTTGTGTTATCATTGCCACCTTCATCCAAATTAACGATATTTGTGTCACCATTGCCACCTGCTAATTCCATTAAGCATGAACGTTCATGAGGAAAATTGAAAGAAATCGACGCAGAGACGTTGACAGAAAATAAATAGGAAAACATGCGCCGGGATGAAAGCAGCATTAACGGGCTAAGTTACATCTACTATAGCGTGTCCAGCAAGCAGCAGGTCCGGCAAGAAAGAAGCGGAAACGAACCACACTCATCGGACATTAAGAAGATCGGCAAACATAACCCAGCATTGCAAAGCAAATGACGTGCAAAAATTTGAAAAATTAAGACAAATTCAACATGGCTGTGCTTGTTTAAAACAGTGATTCACCGTCTCCATCTTCCATAGTGTTGCTCCCTTCGTTGTCATCTTGGCCTTCAGCAGCTGGTCTGTATAGGCAATGAACATATTTATTACACAATTACATCAAGGTCAAAAATAGTGAAAATATGAAACGATCGGTGATGGGAGCACCTCCTTCCATCACATCCCAAATCAGAGGATTATTAAGGTCAAAAACATCCTCCTCAATCTCTTCCCAAATAACTGGCTCATTGAGATCAACTTGAAGAGCAACTTCAGCCTCCTCCCAAGGAACTGCCTCATTCAGGTCTAGCAGAACCCCTTCACCTAGGTCGGCCATTGTTTGTGAGCATGCAAATGGAAGAGCTTTCCAAGATAAGAGAAAGATGTGGAAGAGATGAGAAGATGACTGGTTTGGCTTGGGTTGGAGAAGAGAGGTGAAGGATGACAGATTTATAGGAAAGGGGAAATTTTCAAGTTTTGCTGCCTTTGATTAGTTTGGCGGCATTTTTTGAACTAAGAAGATAATAGAATGCCCAAGTTTTCACCGATGACACTGGTGGCAGTTTTCACCAAGATCAGAGAACAGGTGCTGTTGGCAAATCAAATCAGCTGTGAATATTTTCAGTATGCCGTTTCAGATTCTGAATTTTTGGCGCTGATACAAAAGTTGGACGAGCTTTCTGCAAGTTCCGCTCTGCAAATCAAAATTTTCCTTGAAGCATGCATGCATTTTCACCTATCCATGCATTGGCCGTGAGCTGCGTGAGTGATAATTGAGCGTGCCGCACGCTCAGAGCGAAGCCAGCTTAGCGGAAGAATAATTAGCGCTGAAAAGATTAATTAGGGATAATGCAGCCCATAAGCAATCTTTTCGTCGTCATTAACACAAACGTTGGTCTGCGCGTAGCAGATATATGGGCCTAATACTCTCGGATGGAGGAAGTATATCGTGGCGTGCGGCGGCTACAAAACTACTTTTCAAGGAGAGCTGTTACGAACGGTTGGTATTTATTCTGATGGTAACGCATACCCTAACTCGCTGCACAACGGCTAGTTCTTGCTCTTGAAGGGACATGTGATCGAGTTGTGGTGCTTGTTTTGGACGCAACTGAGTGGTTTCGGTTTAGGGCCAGGAGCAGTTAGTGTTTTGATTCTTTCCAAGAAAGAAAATCAGTTGAGTTAAAATTAATCAACTAGCCATTTCAGATGGATCACAAAGACTCGTCTATAGTTAGCCTCGTTACAGACGGTATTCTATGAAAATATGCGTTACAGAAGGTTTTTTAAATAAAAACTATCTGTAATAACTTTCCTATCATGGATGATTTTTTTTAAAACCGACCATGGTAACCCACAATTTTATAAAAAAATCGTCTGTGTTCATAAAATCCTAAAAAACCGTACCCCTTCGCCTCTCCTCCCACCATACTCCTGAACTCTCCCGAGCGAAACCCTTCCCATCCACCCGCCTTCTCCTCTTACCCCCCTCGACAATAGCCGCCTTCACAAATCCTATTCCTCTCTTACTCCTCTCGATCCCCTTCGCCTTCACGAATCCTTCCCCTGTGCAGCCTCCCTACACATGAGCTTCGCACCATCGCCATCACTGTCCTTGCCTCTTCCTCCTCCTCCTCGGCAGTGTCGTCGTCACCCACCGCTCGAGATCTATCCGATGGGCCCACAGGACACTTAAGGAGCTCATCGTGGCCATGGTGGAGGTGGCATCGCCGATATCGCTGCTCCACATCACCGATAGTACCGCTTCCCATCATCGACATCGCACAAGGCCAAGGTGAAGATGTACTTCTTGGTTGATTGGTGCTTCTTGGTTAGAGCAAATCATGGTATAAGAATCTTGTTTCGGTTAAGAATCTGCCATGAGAAATTAGAAAGGATTCGAAATTGTTTGATGCAAACTTGGACTGAAATTTAAGAATCTGCCATGAGAAATTAGAAAGGATTTGAAATTTTTTGATGCAAACTTGGATTGAAATGCAAATTGTCAAACCCGGTGACAAGCGTGTGATTCCATTTTCACATCATAGAGACGCTAAACCACAGACGGTTCAGAAAGTCATCTGTCATGACTGTTATGAATAATCTATGATGAAGGTTTGTGTAGTAGTGAATCGTGGAGAGCTGTTGATATTTTCCATGAGCAATTGATAAATCTCAATTCATCGTCATGACCAATTGGATTGATTGGAGAGACTAGGCATTAGTAGTCTGATTCTAGAACAGGATCAGACTGCCGTGGAAATATAATAATCCAACTATCACAACATTGTTTTTCTATATACGCAACATAAAAGTTGTATTATGGAAACAATATTTTCTAAGAAGTTTCCATGTAATAAATTCCATGCTATGAGAACATTTTTCCATGTGATGAAAATATTTTATTCGTGCAACAAAAACTCGTCCTGTAAAATATTAGGATCACAGTACAGATGTATAGCATTTCCCTTTTTTTATACAATGGTCTACATTTACCCTCAACCTCATATAACTACTCCCCACAAACTCTACCACGATCCCTCCTCCGCCTTGCCCCAATTAATCATCTAGTAACCACCCATCCTCATCCCACCCGTTGCCATCATCTCAGTATTGTTGGTCCTGCCACTCATGCCGGCAAGCCCCTCTCCCCATTGCTGCTACTCTACCACCTCCACTTCCTCTGGCCTCACATCCACCTTCCCTCCTCTTTGTTCCTCTCTCATGATCATCACCATTCACTATTGCACCGCTACCACCTCCACCAACCCTCTATTACTGAGGGACACCTCCACCATCCCTCTATTGCCATATATACATTTCATCAAACATGAAAGTCGTTGGGAGTGGATGAGTAG
Source organism: Stipa capillata (assembly GCA_019208055.1). Classification (NCBI taxonomy): domain Eukaryota; kingdom Viridiplantae; phylum Streptophyta; class Magnoliopsida; order Poales; family Poaceae; genus Stipa; species Stipa capillata. The sequence continues at coordinate 132,670 of JAGXJF010004417.1, forward strand.
GCAAGGAGGAAATTTGCCAGAGCCATACGATAACTAACCACAGATCGGTGGGGCAGTGGTGTAGCCGGTGCCCTTTTTTATGAACCACGTTAAGAGGGCAGGGTGCTCCTGCAATTTATTAAGTAGAAAGAATTGACCCCACTTATGAGGGAAATCGGATCGGAAAACCTTATAGAGCTCGGTTAATTAGAGGAAAACCGGACAAAAGCTCGAACAACGGGCAAGCTACCTTGCTAGACTAGGTCTGGTGCAATACCAAACAAAACGGACACACCGGCAAAGTCAACCCCGTACAACACATAAACTAAGCACACCCCATACTAACAATGCCAGCCGCATCATCGTCAGTCACCCACGACCCGAGGACTCCGACTTTTTGATAGCAGTGCCACCAAGGAGCACCTCCTCACCCATCGCACCAAACCGCCACGGCCAAGTCTGACCCCGCTAAAACTGGAGAGAGAAGACAAGTCTGAACAGAAACGGAGTTCTGCTTCTCCAACCCCAATAGGGCGACGAACACAATCCAGTGTTGTCCGCACTGAAGCAACCCAAAGTTGCAACTGTCGGCTCAATGCTGACCTCTACCTCTGGCCTCCGCAACCACCACAACAAGGGTTAGGGTCTCCAAGGCGACACCTCCAAGGAGAGAGCAACGCCAAATACACTACCCGTCGTCTGATTTAGTAGAACCAGGTCTCAGTTTTAATCTGAAGAGCATAAGACCTCAAGGAATGGAGAGAACAAGCTCCTCGACTGTGCCTCCAAGGAGGAGAACGACCTCACGGAGCACTATGTACCTCCACCCAATCTGGAAACCACAGGCCATGTGTGTCGCAGCCGCCATGGGGGCTACCACGACATGGGATGCTACAAGGAAACACCATCACCACACAACCAGATCTAGAGTAGGTTGCTCAAGATCTGTGCTAGCCACGAGGTCATAGCCCAAGGCTACCTATCCGTGCTCACACTGCTGCTCCATGGGCTAGCCTAAAGCCACCGCCCTAGGGGGGGCCAGCCCTGCCCGCAACTTCACCACCCATGACTGGAGCCACCACAAGCTGCCGCATAGGTGCCACCATGGCTGCACGCCTTGCCGACGCGCGCCAGATCTAGGGGGTGGGTACCACCATGGCCACCCATGCCCCAAGGACCGACATTGAGCTGCACCTAGAGTGTGGCCCACCGTTGACCACTAGGGACTCTGCTGCCCACCCAGAGGAGCCGAACCATCCTATCTGTAGGGCGCTAGATCCACTCGTTGCTCCATGAGTGCGCCCACCATGAGCAACTGCGACACCGCTGCCCTAATGGTCGGGATGGCAAGCCACCACAAGCAACATGCGCTGCACTGCAAGAGTGCCACCGCGATTGCCTTCAAGGCCACCGCTCTGGCTTCTAGTGCACCACCGTACGTAAGAACCCCACCGCCATTTAAGATGGGGCCTGTCGACACCACAATGAAGGCCAGCGGTAGCAACAGTGAGAGAGATCACAGGAGAGTGCCTAGACAGTTAGGATTCGGGGTCTCCCAGGTCGCCCAAGGAGGACGACACTGGAGAACCAACTAATGCCCTTAAATAGCGAGCTTTTTTCTCTTTGGGACCGGGCCTTCTCTGCTCTTGGATTTGGTTTGCGAAGCTTCACTCTCCGTGTAGATGTAAATTATACATCCTGGGAGATTACTCAGATTGCTGGTTCAAGAATGCACCACGTGTAGAGGTAAACTATACATCCTTGGAGACTACTCAGATTGTTGGTTCAAGAATGCATGTGAGCTAGCCACACATGTTCTTTTGAGTGAATCAAGGTCACTCGGACCCTCAGTCCCGAACGAGATGAACTACTTTTTTTGAAGGAATGAGATGAACTATTGGTTTCTTTACTCCTATAAATATTAAAGTTGATGATGATGGTTCATCTGTGATCTTATTTTCTCTCCATCAAAAATAACTTTTCACAAGTAGGATCATCTTTCCATAATTTTTATCATCTTTTTTAGGATTTACAAAATATGTCATATGATTATTTTTACGGTTTTGTAATTTATAAGTAGATTTATTTTTTCTAACTCAAAGTCTGAATTTTACAGTCATGAATTTGTATGCAGACCTGCCATGTGATTGAATATATTGTTTAGTACTTTTGCAATAATGCGTGAGATTTTAGCTAGTTTTATCTAAGAAGTTACTCGTGTCACGTCTGATAAAGTGGTAACGGAAAGAGCAACAGATTATGGGGGTGTTTGGTTGAGCTTTTAGCAGCTTTTCGCTGAAAAAACTGCAGCCCAACCAAACAGCCAGCTTTTCAGCAGCTTTTGCCAATGGTAGCTGTGGGCTTTGCAGTGCAAATTCAGCTGTTTGGAAAAGCTGCATTCTGTCAGTTTTTTACAATGTGCTGAAACTTCAGTGCTCATTTTCCAAAATGATGTAGACTATTTGGATCAACCAAAAGCCATAGGTTTACTTTCCCACAGCCATAACAGTTTTTCCAGACAGCTAGCCAATAACAGCTTTGTCAACGGCTATAGCCCAACCAAACAAGCCCTATATATCCTGGTGTGCTAGCTAGCACGTGAACTGTCACCTTGTAAGGCTGGTGGCCTTGCATTTATCCTATGTAAACATAAAACAAAAACCTTATTAGCTTGCGAGAAGCCAAGAACCCCCCTTGATAGACGTAAGACAAGAACCTTATTAGCTTACGTGAAGCACCTCGGCGGGGTGCATCACTCAGATCCATTAGATTCAAATCATGGCGCTCAAATTACTTAAATACATGCGCATTTCAGCAGAAACTTGATAATTTATACAGATTTATTTTCGATCTCTGTCAGTCCAAAGTGTGTACTGGAGGATGCACTCGCATAGATGTGTGCCTATGGTATACGTGTGTGGTATATGTATATATGTACTATGTATACACGTATGCATCTCTTGTAATCGGCATATGAAACATATTAGCTTAGAATCGCTGGAAAAGCAACACTATCTAAGGTTTTTCTTTCGAAGAAAATTGATTACAAATTGTTAATATCAATTAGATAGTTATATATCTTTACTCCTATAAAGAATCTAATTGACGATGATGACTCATTCATCTTGAAGTCATGCCAACTGTCCGATCTGTTACCAACTATTGGGATTGAGGTGGAATTGTCACCACCTACTTAACTCTGTTTTGTGAAAAAATCCTAGCCTAACATGATTTTATGGATACACTGCAATGCCTCAAATGCAATATAATAAAAGTAGACTTGTAAATATAGTTAAACAATCTAACTATTTGGCGCAAAAGTATCCATAGGCCTCATCTAACTTTATAGCTCTAAAAGTAAATTACGAGCTACAATTCGGTTATCATTCTAACCATTATCGGATATGCTACAGTATATGAGATTGTAACTATACAGGATTCTATCTATCTCTAACTCAAAATATTTTAACACTCCCCTCAATCTCAACCTGGTGTCAGATTGAGATTGTGATACCATTTTTCCAGTGCATGCCTTGCTACTGGTTTTGTGAATGCATCTGTCACCTGATCCTCTGAGGCAATGAACCAAACTTCAAGAGCTTCAAGCGCAGTTCGCTCCCTGACAAAGTAAAAGTCCATCTCGATATGCTTGGTTCATGCATGGAACATCGGGTTAGCACTTAAATAGGTGGCTCCTAAGTTATCACACCACAATACTGGAGGTCAACTTTAAGTTATCTTCAATTCGCTTAGCAAGGATTGTAACCAGATCACTCCTGTTGTTCCATTGGCTAGTGCTTTATACTCTACCCCTGTGCTGGACCATGACATGGTAGGTTGTTTCTAAGAGCTCCACGAGACAAAAATATCTCTAAAGAAAACAACAAATCCTCCAGTTGAACGTCGATCATCTGGACATCCTATCCAATCCACATCAGTTGACACACTTAACAGAGATGATTTTGATCTCTGAATTACCAGCCTCATGCACCTTGTTCACTGAGTAAGCAATATCCAGCCTGGTAAAAATAAGGTATCGTAGAGATCTATTGTGCTTCTGAATTTGAACTCATCTTCATCTTTGAAAAGATTGCCTTGTGTACTGGACAGCTGATCTGACGAGATCATCGGGGTCGACACCGGTTTGCAGTTGCTCATGTTTATGCGATGGAGCGAATCTGTAGCATATTTGTGTTGACTAAGACTCAACCCCTTCTCGGATGAAATTGCTTCAATTTCAAGGAAGTAATCTAGCTGTTCAAGATCTTTGATAGCAAAGTTTTCCGTTAGCTCTTTTACCAGCCGATCAGTAGCTTTATCACATGAGCTAGCTATGATTATATCATCCACATAAACCAACATATAAATGGTCAGGCCATGCTTGCTGAAAATGAACAGTGATGTATCACTTTTGGAGGACTGAAATCCTAATTGCTGCAATTACACCTTTAGTCATGAATACTAAGCTCGTGGAGCTTGTTTTAGACAATATAAAGCTTTGTGTAGCTTACAGACATGCACTGGCCTTCTGTCTTCATACCCTGGTGGCCGCTAAATATACCTCATCTTCAAGATCTCCATGGAGGAAAGCATTGTGCGCATCCACTTGACGTAAGCTCCATCTTTTGGAAACTACAATTGACAAAACTAATCCACACGGTTCCAGATTTGACCACTGGACTAAATGTACCAAGATAGTCTATGCCATATCTTTGGGTGAACACCTGTGCAACAAGTCTTGCTTATACCTGTCAATAGGTCATCAGATTTTTGCTTCACCCTACATACCTATTTGCAACCTATGATGTTCTCCCCCCTTGGCTTTAGCACTAGTGTCCATGTTTTGTTCCTGCACAGTGCTGCATACTCATCATACATGGCCTCTTTCCACTTAGGATCATCCAGTGCCGGTTGTATAGCCGTTGGTTCAGAAGCTTTAGCCAAAACCCCTAGCACGATAGCGATTCAGAGGATGGGATGACAGGGACTAGCAGGTGCAGCAGGGGGTGGAGAGGCAACATCAACTTCAGGCAATGACGAAGATGAGGGTGATACCTCATCGTGATTGCTATCTGCTTGCTGTCCCCCTATGTCAAGACGTGTGGATGAGTCGGGCCCAAGAGGTGGTCCACTTGGAGAAGGCGGATCACTCAAAAGGAATGGGCTGGAACTGCCTGGCCCGTTTGCATGGAACGATGTATATGCTTCATCTGCAGAATTAGTATGAGCATGTGGCATAGCATAATTCTCATAATATCATCTTGAATCAATGGCTTGGTAAAGGGAAAAAATGTTGAGATGTTGTATGTGGGTGGCTGAGGTGGAGAGGATGACAAGTTTTGTGCAAAAGGGAAGATTGTTTCATCAAAAACGTCTCTAGAGATGTAGATCCGACGGGAAGACCGATCTAAACAATTGTAGCCCTTATGCATGTTGCTCTACCCAAGGAACACATATTGCTCGAAATGAAGCTGAAATTTGCATGTATTATATGGTCGGAAATTGGGCCAGCACGCATACCCAAAAGTGTGAAGAAATGAATAGTCAGGTTGAACATGCGTAAGGCGATGGAGTGGTGTATGATTGTGAATAGCTTAACTAGGCATTCTATTAATGAGATAGCATGCAGCTAGAACGGTTTCATCCCAAATCTCAAAGGAAGAAAACCTTGAGCTAGCAAGGTTAGGGTTGTTTCTACTAGATGCCTATGATTGCATTTGGCAACGCCATTCCATTGAGAGATATGAGGACAGGATACACAATGGGCTATGCTGATTTTCTGCAAGTAGTTTAATCTATGATACTCTCCACCCTAGTCAGATTGCATGGTGCAGATTTTTTCATTAAGTTGTTGCTCAATAAGGGCTTGGAAACGATAAAAGATTTGCTCAATCAGATTTTTCGCTTAAGAAGATAGACCCGACTAAATTTCCTATAGTCATCCACAAAATTTACATAGTATTTGAATCCTTCCACAGAAGGAAGAGCCGACCCCACACATTGGAGTGCACTAGCTCAAAAGGAGATGTCGACACATGCAAAGAACTAACAAACGAGAGTTCATGAGATTTTGCTTGTTGACAAGCATCACACACTCTAAACTCTTTATTTGGTAGAAACCCTAACTTATTCATTCGGAGTATAGACTCGGCGACCAAAGTGGATGGCTGACCAAGCCTTCTATGCCATTGCTCCTTGGATATCTTTGTACCCGAGAGGCCATGATGAGAAGTGGATTGACTGTTGATGACCCTGTGTTGGCTTGGAAAGGGATAAAGACCGCCTGATGGCCTGCAAGTGCACCGGATCATCGTAGTACCTTTTGGCGGAAAGTATTTAGCCCAAGATATCGAACCACGGGAGCAAATGACGGCTCTCATCTTTCTCGTAACTACACTTGTCACCTAATGTAGTTCCACTTGCACACAAGTTTGTTATAATATTGCGAAAACAAAATAATTTATGGTGGTGAAACAAACTAAACTACCAACTCAAGCAAACTAATATTAAATGTTGCAAACAAAAGATAAACAAATATGTAATTGTAAGATTAAGAGTGAATGATGGAATCTAGGCTTTTAGTTTCACTAGTAATAGATGACCATGCAAACAACACTATTAATTATCTAAGAGGTTTCCTGTGAATAGCCATGATCCTCTGACCCGGTATTGCATGACTCTATTATCCACTTTCTGATATTGCTAACCACAAACAACACTACTATCCTATGATCCTCCTAGGCTTTTAGTTTCACTAGTACTAGATGGGCATGCAAACAATAATATATTAATTATGTAAGAGGTTTCCTGTGAATAGCCATGATCCTGCTACCTCGGTATTGCACGACTCTATCATCCACTTTCTGATATTGCTAATCCCTGCAACTCGTAAAAGATAATAAGGCCATAAAGACCGGAACAATGCTTTAAGATTAGATGCATTATGCTCATCTCAAGATATCAAGGTACTATCACTTCCAAGGTCTAGTCGATTTACACATACACCTATCTACTCCGTGTGCAGTCTTGCGAGTAATGTCTCTAACCCAACCGAAGCGAACATGCATAATAAATAATTGCAAACACTAATTGGACATAGTAGATAACCTCAACCTAGAACCGATTCAATCACTCAAACATAGATAAATTGAGAATAAATCATAGGGGAACAACCCATTATCTCTAACAACATTTTAATCTTACAAAAACGGTACTAAGGAGAGGACATGGAGATGAAGATGAAGATGTGGTTGTCACAGGCGAAGGAGACGGTGGAGGAGACCAACGGCACGGCCTAATGCCAACAGACAGGGGTGTGGCTTCTCCTTCTTCCTCTAGCGTGGATCACATGGTGGAGGTGTTCTTGAGGTGCTTTCGGCTGCGTAGATGGGTTTTGTGGTGTCCTCCCCCTTTTCCTAATCTCCGCTCTCTTATCTCCCCTCCTGTCCCCCTTGTTTTGGTGCCTTCCCCTTAGGGTGGTTTTGTGAATATCCGTCGCAAATTTATAGGGATCCCCTTCACAAAAGTTGTTGTGTTTGAGTAATGATCCCGCTGGAGAGTGATACAATTGTCATGCACGTACCACTGGTCGGCAGGCTTACTAGCTCTCATTTCTTCGTGAGCGCTCCTCTCAACTTGTACTTTCCAAATATATATGATTTTGCCCCTTTTTGCAGCGATTCTACACACATTAAGTCCAAAAAGTGATATTTGCAAAATTTAGCAGTTAATTAATCATTAGCAGCAATTAACAAGAATTTATTCAAAGAAAATGCAATAATCAGGATTCAACATGGAGAAAATGATGAGTACAAAATGGACTCATCACCGCCCTTACTTCTACCTTCCAGAAGTGTTTTCCTTGATGTTTGATCCTTAACATAGACAACAAGGGGATGAAACTCAACATAAGCATTATTGCCACTGGTTAGTTTATAAATAGATAACAGATGCTTACTAATTTGAGGAACATGAAGAACATTATTAAGAACGTGTGGTTTGGAAGAGCCGGAGATAAAAACTATGTCATGCACCCTCGGAACTAACATTGTATGAGAGTAGATCGGTCGCTTTGGAATCAGTGAAATCATTGATCTCGATGAACACCCGGTGTTATGGAAAACAGTAGGCAGAGTAGATCAATGAGTATAACCTAGGTTGCCACCGGATTCTTGCTCCTCAAGACCTGGTGTGACGAGAAACAGTCAAGTAGAGTTTAAGCAAGAGTCCCTCCATCACACTCGATGTTACAAGAAAGGTCGAGTGGATGGGGCCTTAAACACCAAAAAACGACAACCGTTCATGCATACAAACATCATTCCAAGAATGTCATACACATTCACCCCCTCCGGGATCAGATACACACAAGTATACATAGGAGGCATACACACAAGTATACATAGGAGGAAATGTGCATGATTTACAACAAGGTATCACAAAAAAACTCTACAAGGAAAAGTTATAGGATACATAGTTCACATCTCATACATTGAAGCAGATAGTTAATTTATAAGCAAATCGACTTGAAGGTTGATAAAGATCCAACATACATAAGTTCAGCAGCGGAAACATATAAAAATACCAAAGAATGGTAGCCACTACCATCTCACAAAAGCCACGTAAAACTCACATACAATCGATAAAGCAAATTTTGCAACTAGACGTCACTTTCAACATTTTCAGTGTCGTAGTATTTTCCTACACTAGGATCACCTGCAATATTTTAGGAATGGAATTCCCATGAATACTTTTGTACTCACAAGATACTTTTGAAGCTCATCCCAATTAACTTAATCATGACATGACTTCAGAGAAATACAAGCACCAACATAAACATCATATCATCAATTCTCAGATTTAAAACATATATTTTAGATCAGGAAAACATGTGAAATTACACAAGATTTCAATCACTTCATCATATCAAATCAACCAAGACTAATGAAAATTTTATTAAGTCAACAACGACTTAATCTATTTCTTTTTCAAACTAGAAAGTGTTCCGAAGTGGTTGATGTCAGCCTAGCAAGAGGACTAGGTTGGTTGCAGTAAGTTTTCCCTTAAACATATTCCAAGGTTGATCAATCATAAGGAAACAAAGTGTCATGTAAATGGTCATGGCATTAAGATTGTTTTTGAAAATTTCAGTGAGTGTCGACGATTGCTTAGGGTGTTGATTCGAAGATGGTGTTGTTCTTGAAATCAATTGTCGAGACAAAACTATGCAAATGATAATAATAAAATTAAAAATGCATAAATAAAAATGGAGATTGTTAATATGTTGATGGATATGCTTAGAAGTGAGTTTCATCTGTAGATTAGAATATTAGTACATGGATCACTAGCATAAATATTATTGCACCGATAACAAAAGATAAATGATCAAGTGGGCAACACGTACGTAATTTACCTATGCTGACATCCACCTACTCATAGGATCTATTATCCAAGCTCGATGCCGACATCCGCCGTGTCACCAAAATTATTAAGGCGTGAGCCAGACCAATGCTTAAAGCATTGTGACTGTGTCAGATCTCCCTAAAGTCTCCACACGGTTCCCTCATCCTCGTGTCGCTGTCACTTTCACTTCAAAGGTTACACAAGTCCTCCCTAATGTTCACCTTGGGTGCCTATTATTATGATTATCATACGAGACGAATATATCGAGGAATCAAGATACAAAATAAACATGATCCAATACAAATAATATTTATTCTACTAAGCTAATCCTCCTCCCAAAGCCTACGGGGGACTACTCATGATCCATAAAAATTACCAAGATCAAATCAATGGAAGATATTATAACAAGAAAATAAAAGGGAAAGGTACTTGGATTAAAATACATAAACCGTCTTACAACCTTACTTCTTGGCAATAGTAATGGCTGAATTACTAAGCTCACTAACTTTGAAAGGAATTCTCAAGTTCTCAACCTCTACACCATCAGTGAAATTACTAATAAAAAGTTGTAAACAGACATTTAACGAAAGCTAATGGATACACGGATTCAAAGATCTTGCCACTTATTTTTCCCTTTATTTTTAGCATTGCAACATAGTAGGGATAACGAAAAGTGATAACTAATACTGAGCAACTTGACTTACTAACCATGAAAGTCAATTAAAAAATCTAAAGGAAGAGTTCTAATGTTAGAAAGGTATTTGCACAATCTATAGGATCACATATTTAATTAAGGTCAGAAACTACAAGGATGGGGTTGAGAGCATACCTCGTAAGTATACAATGTTTTCACACTCTTCTTACATGGTTGATCTTGTCTCTAGAGCCTTCTGACTTGCTACTTCAAAAGATCATTGTGCAAATAGAAGATACAGCCATATAAATACACAAATAAAACAAACAAAGAAGAAAGAAAAATATTTTGGACTTTTGTAAATTAGAACAAACAAAGAAGAACAAAAACAAATTTTAGTACTCTCTAAAAGTTGCTAAGAAATTAGGCAGTTCGACTAAAAGCAGGCACATGATAGAAAATTGATTAAAAACATGGTCCTCCCCCAAGCTTAGACTTTTGCAAGTCTAAAGCTTGAGTGCTTCACTGCTATAGTGGTGGTACCGGGAAGTAGTAGCCGTGAGCAAAAGCTTGGCTCCACTCAATGAAGTTTTGCACAGCGGTCTCAGTGCCGTCCCTCATATCAATGGACAAGTTGTACATGTTGTTTTGATCCTCCAAGAGAGCATGTTAGTATCGGTATACGTGACATGAGGATGTTGTCCCTCTTCTCCCATTGGTTCTTGCTCTTGTTCTGGCTCTGGTAATACTTCCTCTTCTTCGGCTTCTTCTAGCTCCCCCTCAACCTCTTCATATAGCATGTCATCATTTACATGCCCCTACAAATCATTTCTAAGAAAAACATTGTTCTCCAAAGAAAACACATTAGTAGCGAGTGCTCGCACAAGGCGATCCACTAAGGGAAAAAAATAAACTCGATTTATAGTCTTCACCATACCTATTCTTCTCAACAAAGAAATATAGAGGTAGCAATTACCGTCTAGGGGGCGTAGTTCTTCAAATCGGGGCCCAATTCTTGATGCTAGAATGGTGATCGCTCCACAAGATATGGCTCCTTGGTGTTGGCGAGACTATTTATTGAGGTGTAGTAGAAGTAACGCTCCTAAGTTTGGCACGTTTGATGCATTTCCTGGATACAAGGCTTGGTTGATGACCATCAAATCTTCTTGATTAACTTTTCTAGATTCTCCCCTTGCATGTAGAGTGTTAGCCACAAAGTAGAAAAAGTAGCAGATTGATGGACATTGAATGCTACTTGCTTTTCTACTTCATGGGTCTGTACTAATCTGCTGAAAACATGATGCTAACTCTTGGGATAAATCAGCAAAGACATAGCAGGCATGATCATCATTATTAGCAAAATTAAAATATTACACCATTCATCGAGATTTATATCATCTTCAACATTCATAAGCCTATACTTAATCCTATCATCATTAATTCTAGAATAACGATGCACGTTGTGTGACAATGTAAGCAAAATTTATAAGTGAGCCAATGATAAGTATATGTATCATGTGAAGAAAAATCTAGCATACCGACACCGCGGCATATAGTTTGAAAAACATTATGTATACCAAGAGCTACCATTGTATCTTCTAATCAAAATAAAAAAATTGAACACAAATAGCAAGATATAATAGATCCTGAAATTAAATAGCATGAATTCCTCAATAGACTAATGCAAATTGATGGTCTAAATTATTAAAAGTTGGGGTTACACAAGTGAAACCCTGATCCAAAGATTTAGCACAATGTAGACCATAATCGACAAAAGTAATCGGATGATCGGAGGAGATTTGTACCTTAGATGAGTTGTGCACAAGGAATCGAAGCAAAAACAAGTGTAGGTGGAGATATCACCAATGGTTTAGGAGGTTTTGAGGAAGAAAGAGAGATTGATGGGAAAATATGAATTGGGGGCTTCTCACCGAGCGTATTAAGTTGTTTCGCGCTGCGGTATGACCGCTCGGTACGGGCGGGTGCTCTCGTACCAAAGGTCGGCTCAGCTTCTCGAATATGATTCCATACTCGGTATGACCGAGCAGTACGGGCGGGTGCAGTAGTACCGAAGGTTGGCTCAGCTTCTAGTTTTTCTTTTTTCTCCAGAATTTTTTTCAATCTCAGTACAACCAGGGCAATCGTATCACTGCTCAACAAACTTCTAGACTCTTTTTTCCTCACAGAAAATTTTGGTGCCTCCTCCCCAAGTCTTTGAGACTATTTTTCTACAATAAAATGAGGGTCCACATACAGGAAAAATCTGAAGAAAATGTGTATATAAAGATTATGCTTATGGAGTATCCCATATTAATTCTCCTCTACTTTTGGTGATGCCTAATCAATTTTATTGAACAAAACACATAAAAAAACAAACCTAACAAAATTTTATTGCATGGGTTTCCTCCCATGAAGCGATGTTGTTTTAGGTCATTAGCTCGACCTCATTACCTTTTAACTTCCATTAGTGGTGTGAGGCCATGGATTATCGACTTGCCATAGTCTCTAAGCTTTAATGGAATGTGTTCCATAGCACAAATGTTTGACTTCTTTTTCCTTGGAAGATGCATGACAAATTGATCATGGGGAAGGATAAACTTGATATTCCCCTCCTGCATATCTACATAGCCCTGCGGGCTCTTAAAAATGATCTCCCTAAAATTGTAGGAGCATTAGCGTCTTCGGGCATGTCCACAAAGATTAAATCAATAAGAACATGACAATTTTTAAACATGACAATAACATCTTCTTTAATACCTATAGCTTTTTCGTAAGTTGAATCAGCATGATTTAATCTAATTTCACGATCTTTAAATGGTCCAAGACCAAGCTTTTCATAAAGAGATTTGGGAATAGTTGAAACACTTGCTCCAAGATCACATAAAGCACAAATAATAGAATAATCAGTGTTAATTTTAATTATGGGTTCCCAAATGTCTCCTTATTTGAATGTAGTTTTTCTTTCATCTTAATTGATACTTCTTCTAATTATCTAACCTTCAAAGCAACATTTTTAACAAATTCTTGATAATCATGATTATTATCCTGAGATTTAGGCCATTTTAAACTCATATTTTTTATGAAATTTTCAGCTAGTACTATCAATAGTAAATTCATCATCTTTTACCTCATTTTCATTGCTCATATCTTCGTCTGTAGTGATGGCTTTGAATGACTCAATAGGTTATAGCTCAGATGTTCCAGCAAATTGAGCGAGAATGGGAGTTTGACTCTCAGCTATTTTAGCAATCTGGACTTTGATGTTTTCGGTCATATATTCTAAACAAGCATCATGAGCTTTAAGTTTCTCCGTAAAATTTTTATTCTATTCGATTTAAGATGTCATAAATTGTTTAAGAGTATCCTCTAAACTTGGACGATTAGCAGTTACTGTTCATATTGCATGGGAGAGGTTTTTTAAAATTATTGCTATAAGAATTAGAATTACTCCAACCTTTATTATTTAAATTACTTCTAGCAATAAGGTTAACATCATTATACTCTCTTTTAAAAATAGCATTAATAGGAATATTGTACTCATTTAGAAGTGTAATCATGGCAATATGCTTATCAATTTTATTAGCTAGCTCATTATTACCTTCATTTCCTTCAATGACATTCACCCTCTTAGTTGATGGAGTTGAATGCTTGATGTATCATCGGGCCTGATTTTTCAGCATATCATCAAGCAATTTGCGGACGTCTCCCACTAGTTTTGTCATACATGTTCCTCCTGCATCGACTGGACGACTGGGGTGCATACACTCACCTCACCAATTGATCCATGTGTTCAAGCAGAACTCCGGCTCTCACATCTCACTTATTTGGTTTCATATTTTATTAGCTCAGATTAATTTCATGACTCATTGGCCATGATCCACAATAAAACCCAAACATACTAGTGGATTCATCCATCACAATAGATAAAAAATCAAAATCATGCAACCAAATATAATTATCCCATCAACAAACATAGCATAAATTCAATTAGGAATCCTAGCGAGCTACATGCTTGCCTTTCTAATATGGTTCTTGAACTTGTTTGGGATCAACTTCGTAAAAGGCCTCATTGCGAGGCTCTACCAAAAGAAAATACCAAAACACTCAGAAACGACCAAAAAGGGAAAAAATCAATTACCGGTATTTAATATGAAATATTATGAATGAAATGCATTCCAAAGCACAGATAATGAAAGTATAAACCTAATGCAATTGGAATCACTCCATTTGGAGTCCTAGCTCAAAAGTTATGAATTTTATAAGTTCTATATGTAATTTTTAGGGTTAATTAACATATTAGTTCATTCATTTTTTCATAAGAGTAATATGCATGAAAATTATACCAGGATATAGTGCGTATTAATTCATAAATTTACCCAAAAAATCATCTCATTTGGAGTTCATATGAATTTTCTTTGACTTTTACAAGTTTTAAGCATTTTTAGCATTTTCTATCTTTTCCTCATTTAAATACATAGAGGAAAAACATTTATACTCGGATTAATCTAGCCCTAGAGGATGATTGGTGGGGCTAGGAGTCAGGTTTGACTAGTCAGAGTGTCCCGGGGCCCACCTGTGGTACACAGCTGCGGCGACTCACATACTACCCTTGCGGATAATATGCTAGTTTTTGACTTATTGTAGACAAAGCGCCTTCCCATCCTTAATACATCACACAGAGTAGCACGACAGAAGTATTACAGCGGTCCACGTATTATAAACTTAATTTACAAACTTGAAGAACAAATATAAAGTCATACAACTTATTCCCCAAAGTATGGGAATTTAAAACCATTTCCAGTCGGTTACAACAAAGCTTTATCTACAACTCTCGACTCACATGTCCTATACTTCTACACAACAGTGTTCTCACTGTGGTTGTCAACGTAGTCGACGCTCTCGTCTTTCTTCGTCGGTGTCTGCTCTTCGGGCGTTTCTTCATCGACTTTGACGTACACCACTTCCGTCTCCGTCGTTGGTTCACAATCTAGCCAAAGGATTTAGAATAGAGGGATGAGTACAAAAGGTATGCAACAAGTCCAGGAATCTCTTTGTCTGATGCACTATCTATTGATAACAGCGGTGCTCTCCAAAAGCAATGCATTTTGTAAGGTAAGAGAGTCAAGTTTTAATTAAGAGACTATGATCTCATGGCGTTCATGTCGTCAGACCGTTAGATCACAGAGCCATTTCGCCACCCGCTCAGTCATACCCCGCGTCGTAGTCCACACAACAGGCCTAGACTACTGGTCTCACGTTGATACTACAGATCCAACGTACCATGGCTAGCACTAATGGCCACCACCTTCTAATAGTTGATACTTCAGATCCAACTAGTGAGGCCTTGCCTTCCTAGGGGAGTATGGCCTAGAGCAAAGGTACTTTAGCTCAGCCCCGCCCATACAAGTTATGTAGTATGCACGATCACTACGATGTTTAAGCACAATCGATATTGGTTACTTTAACCTTATATGAACAACCCGTGTGATGAAACCCACCTTCCAATGTGCCCTCGGCACCTTTCCAGGGTTTCACCACCCACCATGATCCCGCCCAAAAACCAGCGATCAAAAATTCACAATTTATTCATCTTTAGAAAATAGGTTTTCATTTTATGCATGTGATAGACAAGAAGGAAAGTTTTGTAAAATGTTCTCAATGAATATGAACAAGAAACTGGACTTGCCTGGTAATGGACAGGTAGTGGAGCTCGATTGACTGGCTTGTGGAACTTCGGCTTCTGGAAATGAATCTGATAAAGTCCGATAACGACTTATTTAAGAATATTCCAATATGAATGCCATGATCATGCATGCATAAGGAAAATGCATCTTAAATATGCGAGATTTGATATATTCATTTTCATGAACACTTCATGAATCATTTATAATTTTTCAATGAAAAGTTAAACTCTTGACATTCTTAAAGCTTGCATGGAATGCCATGTATAATATTGATGAATTTGTATTTCATCTTGATTTGAAGATCAATATTGTCATTTATCATACATTAAGTTACTTAGTAATTGACTTAAGAATTTCACTTAAAATTTGTGATTTAAGTATTTATCTAATATTTTCCTCTCCCTCTGCAGGAAATATTTTTCATTAAAGTGGATATCCTGAAATTCTTATTTGACCTACCAGTCTTATTCTCAATATCATTCTTATCACTATTTTTAATAAAAGAATTAGTTTAGTTTAAGTTTTTGTTTTCTGTTTTAAGGGAAAGAAGAAACACATGTATTTTGTTTTTCTTAACTGAACAAAACTGACAGGGCTGGCCGATTCCCATATTCGGCCTGTTAGAGCCATTACTCTTAAACTAACTCCCTTACCCCATTCTCTCTTTCCACACTTCTCACACACGCTTCCCAGCTCTTCCCGAACACCCCTGTGTCGCTGCCGGCCCGACTTCTCCCGTTCGTCGCTCCGGCCTTCCACTTGGGGTCGTCGTCGCCTCTGCTCACCCCGATCCGCCGCCGCCTCCAATACTTGCTACTGCCTCCTCTCGGCTCGACGCCTCTCATGGCGCCGCCACTCTACTCTCCTCTCTCTCACCATCCTCTGCCCCGCTCAGCTCCCCTCCGAGCGCATCTATGCCAACTCCCATGCTAGCCTCCTCTTCGATCCCCTCGGTGCTGCCCGTGTACACGTTGCCTCAATTGCCCCCATCGTGCCCTAGCATGTGGGCTTGGGGTAGATGCCAGCGATCTGGTCCCGACTCGGCTCGGGGTTCCGGTGCTCCTCCTCGATGTGGCCACACTGATGCTCCCTTTGGTGGCCACCTCGGTCACGCCGCCTAGTATGTCCCTTGATGCCGTGCCTCCGCTCACGCTTTCGCTCCATGCCTGGGTCATTGCCACTGGACGGCGGTGGGTTTCACCGCCACCGTAACCACGGCGATGTCCTCAACACACAGGTAGGGTGTGTTTGGTAGAGTGCATCCCCTCATCTATTCTCTTCTCAACCCACTTTTCAGTGTTTGGTAGGATGTATGAGCTCTCTCAGCCATGTCCACCTCAATCCACCAAAGTCTCTCAGCCATGCCTAGGAGAGAACCCACAAGTGGAGGTTCCCTAGTCAGCATGGCTGACCTCAACCCACCAAAACCTCTCAGCAAAGCCTCTCAGCCATGTCTAGACCACAGATACAGCCCACCAAACAAGATCTCAACTCAGCATGTCTCAACATATACAGGCTACCAAACACTGTGTAGTTGTATGCGTTCAGCATGTCCAGGCTCAGCCTGTATCAGGAGAGATAGCCATGCTAGAGACATACAGGCTACCAAACACACCCGTAATCTCTCGATTCCCCCTCTGGCACTTCTCGGTCCTCTAATTCTAGGGTTCTCCATGACCCGATTGGGGTTGGAATGTCTGTTCTGTAATTGTTCTTGATTGGGCAAAAATGATGTGATGGTCCGGTTGCTATACTGATGATATGCTTGTTAAACGTTTGGATGGTTTTGAGCTAATATTGCTCTGTTTCTCCCCAGTAAGTTTCCCCATGTTCATCTATTCCACTCCTTATTCCTTCTTCTATCCTGGCTCGGTCAAACTTGTTCCTTGTGTGGTTAGCTATTTTCGGCTGATATGGCTTGATGTTCTGTTTCTGATGACATGACACTACTGCAGAATGGGCTACCAGTGACGGGCCCAAAAATCCCATTAGTGACGAGCAGGCCGGCCCGTCACTGGTAACTCGTCACTGGTAATGGGATACCAGTGACGGGCGACTCGCCCATCACTGGTATTTTACATACCAGTGACGGGCTCTAAATTCAGCTCGTCACTGGTAACGTTTTCAGGATTTAAAAAAAATACACGGTATTTCATGCATATCAAAATTTTCTCCTGGCCTTTCTCATCATCAGCTCTGGATCTTCAACCTGCACAAAGAAAAGGAGCTACAAAGGAATATTTTGGTTAGAAAATAAACTAGGGTTAATAACAATCACTTGTGCCAATCAACCGAGCCATACATGAACTAGGATCCTAAGCATTGGTGAATCGGATTGCAAGGGAATAAATGTTCCAACCGAAATGACTTAGAGCAAGAACCCTAGAATTAGGGATTTTTGGAAAGGAGAAAGGGGAGGGCAGGCTTACCTGATCCGCGGCGCACCACCGTGGTTGCGGTGCGGCCAACCCACCGCCGTCCATCGGTGGCGGCCGGATCGATGGAGGAGCGGCCGAGGCGAGAGCGGCCGGAGGTAGAGGTGCATCGGCAAGGCGGCGGTGAAGTTGAGCGGGCTAGGCTGGGGCGGAGGCGACGGTTGCTCAGGAAGACCCGAGCGGGCGGCGGAGAGGAGTGCGCGATGGGGCATCCGCCCGAGGCGGCGGCGCGCCTGGAGGCAGAGGAGGCAGTGGCACTAGGGGGCAGCGGCGGCGCCGAGTTGAGGAGAGCGGCGGCAAAGCCGAAGGGAGCCGGCGGCGGGATCAAAGAAGGAGAGGAGGTAGCGATATTGGGGAAATCTGGGAGCAGATGAGGGAGAGAGAGAGAGGGCGTGAGGAAGGCGGTGGCGTGTGAGGGGAATCGGGGGCCGTGGTCGGAATGGCTAAAGTTATCGATATTTAATGATGTAGTGAGCTTTTGGGCTAAAATATTAGTGACGAGCACAAAATAATGCACGTCACTAGTAAGTTATTACCAATGACGAGCACAATAAAAGGCCCGTCACTGGTAAGCGAGAGATACCGGTGACGGGCGCTACAGCAGCACCGTCACTGGTATATCACATACCAGTGACGAGCTCGCTTTTGCGCCTGCCACAGGTAACTGCTAAGTTACCAGTGACGAGTAGAAAATCCAGCCCGTCACTGGTAAACCTTTACCAGTGACGCGCGGCTTTTTGCGCCCGTCACTGGTAAATTTTCCGGTTACCAATGACGAGTATTTTTGGTGCTCGTCACTGGTAAAGTGGCGCCTATAGCTGTTTCTGCAGTAGTGTGAATTTGATATTGTATGCTGACAACATATTGATACTACATTTGATTTTAGCCTCTTCTTACTATTTATATATGTTCATGTATATCAGTCTAGCAACTAAAGAATAGATGCTTATTCTTGATTTTAGCTAGATAACTATGCTAATGGTCTTAACCTATCGTATTGTTATGTGATACCTCTAGTCCTTAAGGATATTTTTGGTCCTCGTATCAGTTTAATTATACTGAAGTGAACAGATTCTACATTTGATCTTCAGCTAGCTTATGAAGATGTTAAAATCTGAAGCAATTTGTATGGCTATGGTGGAAGTTTGATAAGAACATGAAGCTACTAAGCTCTAGTTATAGTTTTTTATGCTTAATTCTGAGAAAGAATTGAGAAACGTAGAATTGATAAGAACATATGCTAAACATCAGTTGCCTAAACCCTTTGATGATGCATTAATCTGAGGGTCCCTATTATCATACTAAACTCTTACGCATGTATATGTGAGGTTATGGTGTTTTTGGTGATCGTTACCTTGCCTCAGCTTGGACAAGGGCAGGCTTGTTCTCCTAGGTCTGTAGGACTTGCTCCTAGACTTGTTGGTTGTCTTCTCTTCTTCTCCTCCTAAAGTCCCAGTGGCCTTCTCCTCCTAAATGTGCCTTGTTGTTCTTGAACCTTGGCCTCCTTGAGCTTGTTCTCGAGGAATTGTGGTGGTCTAATAATAGCTTTTTGATGGATGGATACTACTGCTAAGCTACTTCACTATCTAGTTTCCATGACACTTGTTATACAGAGCTCTCTCTCAAGGCTCTCCCTATTTACGAGTATACTAGATCAGTCCCTTGAGAGTCTTATCCATGTGGCCCTTGGACTTATTCAAAATGAAAACATTTTCAAAAAATCTATTTTCGAAAAAATTATTTAGGTTCCAATTCGGGTATCATTTTGCCCCCGCAACTAAAACCTGCGAATGTAGGCAAAATTGTGCTAGTGGAACCTCATTTTATTTTAAAATACTGTTTTCAAAAAACTTTGCCTCCTACAGCAATTTGCGAGGTCCTAACGGTCCCAAGTGTATATATTTGGTGACCTCAGATTTCACAAACATTTCCGAAGGTTGCGTCCCCCGACACTCGGTGTCCCTCTATGGCTCGACACTCGAAGACTAGGGTTAGACATTGTATAGGTAGAAATATCTCATGTAATCTTATTTTCTTCTTTAATTATTCTTATACTCAATAATTGTAATTGTGACAATGCAATCTTCTTTTATTTCAATCAACTATTGTATATCTTGTATTATCTATTGTACATTCCAACTATATTCTTTAATTGGATAAGATTCAATTTCAATGTCTATGCATGAAATGACTACATGGAAGCACAAGAATGAATGAGATGAAATGTATGCACAAGACATCATCCCCCTTTAACCTAGCTTACGACGTGACTCGGTAGAACTCGGTCAACTCAGCAGCGCGAGTTGACCTAACCTCCACCTCACGCCCTTTACAACTAGCCCCAAAACTAGGGTTCTCTCAACAACAACATTTCTATTTCTATTGTTTTATTTCTGGTGACTCACTAACAACTAGACCCCATTGACATATTAATTTTTATTAGCACTTTTAATAATTCGGATGTTTAAGTCGTGCCACCCAAGTGTCATACTCATAGAGGCTTAAAATTAGTTCAAACAGATTTTTAATTGACGGGACCCACCGAGGTGGCGTAGAGGCGCGTGGGTGATGCGAGGCACTGAAGGTCATGCGGCTTGCACCGCTCAGCTCCAAATGTTGTAGTGAACTCAACAACACCAACAGGAAGAAGCTTCAGAGATGGTGAAACACCGTTGACCAGCGACGACTTGAAACAGGGCACCGACGAATCCATGTCAGCAGAGGGAAGGAGGGGCAAAGAATGGCCGCTTCAGGTGTGGTTTCTCACTAGGAGTGTAGCGGTGAGCTCACTTGAGGCAAGGTAGTCAAAGACGTAGGCAATGGTGATGGCTAGTGGTGAGTAAGAAGGTGGTCTATGCCGAGGAAGGACAAAGCTTTGAGTCTGGGATGTTGACGCAGAGGCTTCGTAGGGTCTTCCCAAGTGCCTTGATCCCACTGGTTGCTCCTAGGGTGGCTTGCAACAGCATGGTCCACGTCGGCGGCGGCGGCGGCGCTTGGCTCGTCAGCGACAAAGGCTTCCAAGACATGCACGAGAGAGAGAGAGAGGAGGTCAGATAGGTTCTAGAGCTCCAGACGAAGAGAAGGAAAGGCGGGTTGGAGCTAGCGCTCACCGGAAGAGGTAGAAGAGCTTGCGGTGGCCCTCTTGCTAGAGGCAGAGACAAAGCTGGCTCCCGGCTGCTTCGCGGGGTCTCTGCATCAAGTAATCGCATCTTAAACTCAGGGCGATAGAGCAAAGCTAAGGGGCATGGTCACAGGTCCAGCTTACCCCTCAACACGGCGGAACACGTACGGCATGCCAAAATGATGTACTCACCAGAGCTCTAAGTGCTGGTGGCATTCCCGACACTAAACTCAACGGTCAGTGTCAAAGAGGAGGGGCGTGGAGGGGAAGTGCTCATGGGTGGAATGTGGGGTGGTGCGCAACGAAATCGAGGAGGCGGATTAGGTGGAGATGACCGGAGTTGACACCGTCGACTGCAATGGCTCTCGCGCGACGTCATCGGATGCGTGGCAATGCGTAGAGGGGCACAGACGTGCGCACTCGACTTCTGGTGCAACTGTCAGCGTGACAGCAGCGACAACGGTGGCCCAACGGGACAGGTGGCCGTCGGCCACGCTGTCCCTATGCTCTGACCGTGCACGCCACATGTATTTTCGCGTGGAAGAATGGACCCGATAGACGGGAACCCCTTTCAGTTAGAAAGGCAAGGGCATGGGTGCGGCTGAGGATGTCGTAGGTGTGTTTGCCCGTGGCGGCGCTGACCTGGGCCAAGACTCGAGCCAGCAAAGGTAAGGGCATTTTTCTTTTTCTTTTATGTTTATTTCTGTTCTATTTAGGTTTTGAATTACAGAGGATTTAAACCTAGGTTTTTACTATATTTATGACCTATATGAATTTTCTCAGATTAACTAAGTTATATTTGACAGTTATCTAAATTCAAGTCCAATTATGCCCAAATTTAGGTTGGACTGTAAGTAGGTGAAATAAGTCCTAAGAATTTATGAAAATTTTATATTTGGTTCAAGAAGGGAAATGAACCACATATACAAAATTTCATAAATTTTAAATAAGGGAAAATTCAATCAATTAATATATTATAGTTCTGTCGATTTAGAACTTGTTTAGATAACACTTATTCAAATATGCAAAATAATTCAAAATCACTTGAAAATTTTCAGAGGCTTTCTTTGAGATGTTTAAGGCCTATGAAATTATTAGAGATGATTTTGGAGAATACCGTTTTACATTTATTATGTAGGTTTGATATTAAGTCAAATTTGCAAATTTTAAAGTAAAGTTACTTTAATTAGTTAAAGTGTAGAAATGCTATAACATGAAAATGCATTTTATTTCTAATAACTATCAAGGGTCTCAAATATACAGCGTTACAAACTTGGGTCATTACAACCTAGACCTGATCTTTGCCGGTGTAGCGATCATGTGTTGTATGCCAATCAAGGTGACGTGTGAAGTGATCAGTCGCACATGTGTCGGCAGACCAATCGGTATCGATATTGTACAACCTAGTGGTTGCTGAAGCTCTGATGTGTGCCTCTTCTCCATTGCAGGTGTGATCAAAGCATTTCCAGCAACGCAATGCATCATGGCCATAATTATTGCATACCTGACACATTCGCTTGTTTCCTCCTTTGCCGCGTCCATTGCTACGACCGCCGGGGTGACCGCGTCAACTGTTCTGGCCTCCTCTTCCTTGACCACCGGGGAAGCCACGGCCACCGCCTCGACCACCTCCCCGGTTGCCGTTGTTGTTGTAGTTGGTCCGGGACGCGTTGTTCGCCGAGGAGCCATAGCTCTGCATCTCGGCTGCCTCCATCTCGAGGCGCGCTTCATAGCTCAGTAGTTGTGCGTACATGTCGTTAAGGGTCATTGGATCTGAGCGCACATTGGTTGCGGTGACAAGGGCGTTATACTCAGGCCCAAGTCCCGCCATGATGTATGTTATAATTTCATCATCACGTAGCGCCTGACCGACAGACGACATTGTGTCAGCCAGTGTCTTCATCTTGTGGAAGTATGCAGCTGCTGTTAGATCCTTCTTCAAGGTGAATAGGTGGGTCCGCATCATCCGTGCATGATTCTGCGACGAGAACATCGTCTCCAGCGCATGCCACACCTGAGCAGAAGTGGTGAGGAGCAGGACCTGACCAAGGATCTCCTTTGTCATACTGGCGAGGAGTCCGCTGAGTACAAGCTTGTATTGTACAAACCACCGGACATATGCCGGATTCGCAGCTTGCACGGCATCATTGCCGGTCCCTTGGGTCACATTCTCGGGCGGCTCGACGACGGTGCCATCAACATACCCATAGAGTTGCTGGCCATAAAGGACCGAGACAACCTAGGCTTTCCAGAGTGAGTAAGTCTCCCGGCTTTACTCGATGACGATGAGATTGTGGAAGCCTACGGCCCGTGGAGCAGTGGATCTCGACGCGACGACCGCGCCGGTGTTGCCGGAGGTGAGAGCAGGAGCGGTGCTCATGGTGGATTGGATCTAGACTCTGATACCAAGTTAAACAATCTAATTATTTGCCGCAAGAGTACCCGTAAACCTCATCTGACTTTATAGCTCGAGAAGATATAAACTACGAGGTACAATTTGGTTAGCATCTTAACAGTTGTCGGACATACTACAGTACACGAGATCGTAACTATATAGGATTCTATCTATCTCTAACTCTAAATATTTTAACAAACGTGTGGCATGATTTTGAATCCCTAGCAATGCACGAGTTTCTTGCTAGTTGTATATATACACCACTACAAGCAGTGGCGGGCCCAGAAATGGCTAGCAAAGGGGGCTGAACTAGGCCAAAGGTAGCGGGGTTGGACCATTAGAACAAATAGTATATATATGTTCCTTTGTATATTTGGGCTGGACCGGGGCTTCAGCCCTCCTAGCCCTGGCCCTAGGCCCACCCCTGACTACAAGTGTGCCAGCCAACATAACAACCCGAACAGCCATACTTCACAAGAAAATTGAGGGAGCTAGCCAGGTGTCGATGGTTCCACGTCTTGAGAACCACGCCTTATCAAATTTTGGTAACTTCAAAATAGATGATTGTAGTTTTCGTTTTACCAACACGCAAAAGCTTTGAGTGTCATTGCATTAAATAGATCCACTTGAAGCGAAAGTTATTTACGAGAGAAATGATTATCATTTCGATTTCAAACCAAAAAATATGAGGTTAGATTTTCTCTGGCTCTCGGATTCTTTTTGTAGCGAAACTATGCCAAAATTTGTGATGGATCAGGCAGATCGTTTCAGTGAGCACACACGCACAAGTCACTGCATGGAGCTGCTGGGTTGGGTTGAAAGTCAGTGCACTGGTGGCGATCAAATAACACCGTTCTTCTGAGTGATGGGGATCGAGCGATTGATCCGTCCATCAAGTATCAATCGAGAAGTTATGTTAGTTTTTCGTTCGCCTTAAGCACGCAAAATGGCTGGTCAGTCTCTAGCTGTTGCTATCAATGATGAAGCATGTGAGTAGGAGGTACTTGGTTAGTTAGTTTTGATGGGAGTGCGTGTATTTCATGGGTTTTGGTTTAGTTAGTGCTACGGGTAGTTGGTCACTTGGTGTTTCAATTATTTCCGGAAAGAAATGGAAGTGTTGAGCTACATATGTAGGATATCAGTGTTGCTAGTAGCTACCTGCCTAACCTCCAGTTTTCTCCTACTTACTACGCGTCACCGTACATGTGAGTATTACTATGGTATTATAGATGTTGATAACTGTTTCTACATCGATAATCAAACTTTAAAATATTTGATGATGTAAATTCTAAAATAACATGTATTATGACACGGAGATCATAGTATTGTTGTATGAACCGTGTGATCCAAAATGTGTGGATAAGCCTAAGAGGATATGCACCCGGATAAAATAAGTACTTCGAACTTTGAAAAATATCATAACATTTGTAGATGTATATTGCTGGACAATGTACGTGTGCTTGATCGGCGCCTAAATCTACCTCTTTCTGGTTCATAGCCTGCAAGGAGTTGCAGTTCCCTAACATATTATTGAATTTTAGTTTTGCCTACTGTGTTAATCTATTCTTTTGGTGTTTAGGTAAGATCTATGTACGTTGAGTGTCCTGTATCCTGTGTACGTATGCCATGACCATCAACGTGATGCACAACTTATGATCTGTATACGAGGTTTTCATGTGTCTGACCGACGGTGGGCCCTAGGAGGCTGGGCCTGTCCGTCTTCACGGGATTTCATCACCCCAACAAACCTGGCGTACGTTCCACGTAGTACAAATTTACTGCCTCTAAAAAAAACGTAGTGCAAAATTACTGACATATCGTGTTTTTTCATTTTTTACGAATAAGGAGCTTTCATACATTACTCATCAGCAGGATTACAGTCATTGGATAAACAATTAAGGAGAAAGTCTAGTATTTGGTTAAGCCAAGTGCACCAATGCCTATCATTAGATGCTTGCTTTGCGCAAAGATCGGCTGCCATATTGGCATTCCTTTGCACAAACACAACTGATATATCCGGGTTTATACGATACAATTATATTTTTATCTTAGTTGACTGGTCGAGGCCACGACAAGAAGGGATCAGTACTCTATTACTAACGAACCTTAAGCTTAAGGGCTTACAGTTACTATCTTCCATGTATTGAAACCACAGATGCCACAGACCCATCAAACTTTTGAGACGATAACTGTCATGCAAATTGTTTTGCTAGTATTATGATATGAAGTTAAACGAAAACATGATCGGAAATATGAACTAGAGGCCGTAAAACGTACAAAAAGAGAAGGCAATTTATATCTATGGATGGAATGAGTATGTATTCGAAAAGTTTGTGTTATAAAACGATAAACAATAAACGAAAGTAGATTAAGAACACGAGAGACACCATTTCTTATATGAAAAAACTCTTGTAAGAAAAAACCACAGACATACAACGGCGATCTTCACTATGTCCGGAGAGTGTTTACAAAGCGGTGGGATTTTAAAGATTTAATTAGATTTATGCCAGTGCAAACTCTCCATTTGGAGAAATGTCATTACAAAAAACTGAGTTGAAAAAATGTCATTGCAGAGTTCCGATAAACACTCGAGTACCATTACACTCATTTAAACTAATTTTGCTACCAATACCCCCACGTGTTCCTTGCCGTATTTTCGTAGGGACGAAATACCTTGTGCCAACTGTGTAAAGACAAGGTTCAACCCAACCCAGCCTCCCTGACCAAGCTATTCCCCCATCCACTAGAACCCTAGAAATTGGGAGGCGGCAATGGAAGTGATTTTGGAGGCGCCGCGGCCATGGATTCGAGCTCGCAGGCATCTATGGAATCGCAGGCGTGATTTTCACCCTCAACCATGGTTTCGGCTCACTTGGAGGCGGCATTGGAGGCGATTTAGGAAGGGAGGGAGAGATTCGGGGTGGCAGTGGAGCAACGAAGGGAGATTCAACGAAATGACGGAGCAAGGAAGGGGAGAATCAGGGGAAGCAACGGGAGTAGGGAGGACTGAAAGAACTGAAGGTGCCGACTAGAGGGGGGTGAATAGGAGGCTAACAAAAATTACTTCTTTTTAACTTGATTGAACAGGTTAAGCCTTAAACAGGAACCAGGGTTAGCTAGCTGTGTGACAGGTGAGTGACACAGGCAACAGATGATGTGTAAATTAGCATGCAGCTGTCACACAGGTGCCTAAGACAGGTTCTAAGGACTTAGTAAATGATGAGCAATCAATGTGCCTGTGTAACAGGTAACTGACTCAGGTGTGAGATAAGATATATAGCAACTGAGACACAGCTAATGAAACACAGGTATAAAGGAGATCTATAACAGATGAACAGAATAAGTCTAAGATCTCACAAGCAAGCAACAAGCAGGAAGCTAAAGACAATACAGGAAAGTACTCAAGGAGATAATGTGTTTTTCACCGAAGTTCCCAGCTCTTCACAGAGTGGTACTTCTCCGTTGGAGAGGCTACTCCGAAGAGATCGCCAGCACCGAATCGTGCTTGTTCTCCGAGTACCTGACGTTCAGGCCTCTTCCTTTGCTTGTGGAAGTCCTTTTGCTTGCAGCAGGTAGACTTCGATTCACCTTCACAAACGTCTGGTTCAGCCCACACAAGTTTGGGTGATACCAGTGACTCCTACGCCCGTCTAGGAGTAGACACTCCAAGAGTAATAGATTCAGCAGCAACAACTCTTGGAGGGACCAATGCTCTTTGCTCAAGAACTATAACTCTCCCGAACTGACACTTAGGAAACTTTGGCTTTTGTTCGGTGGGAAGAGGCTTTGCAACGGTTGAATATGATTCACTGGATTGGCAAAGGTTGGTTGATTGAGGTCGAAGACCTCCCCTGGTCCCCTATATATAGGGTTCGCAGGAACCCGACCGTTACACTGTTGCCACGTAGGATTAAGTGAACCACCGGTGACAGGCACCGGTGACATAGCTATACACTACGCCCAACCTATAACCGGCTCGGGCAGCCGACACCTGTGTCACCGGAGGCTGACACAGGTGAACCCTTAACTGACGTAGCAGCACTACTCAGCCCGGTCCTAGCACATGACATGCCCTCAGCGCACAACACCCTTTGAAACCTAATAAGGAGAGAACCTCCGACAGCCCTCCGACTCAGCAGACAAGCCATCGCAGCACAGGTTCCTTAGCGTTTACAAGCTCTCCCCTGGTACAGAGATATACCTGAGTCACATAGTGCTAGACCACCTGTGACACAGCTGTGTCACACCGGTGACTCTAACCCCTAGGGTTTTCTACTGCTAGCACTACAGAGTGCAAGCACAAAACCAGTTTCACACTTGTGCAAAACTATTGACACAGGGCCACTAACCTCAAAGCATTAGTGCCACTGTCCAACATCTTGAGCATTGAGCAATTAGAATCTCCACAGATCATTACTGCATCATCCCTCTTGATAGTACGGGTTTTTCCTATGGACTCAAAGAAACTAGCAAATCTAGGCTTTACCTGCCCACCAACTGCAGTCACGGCCCTTGACGCATCAAGCCACCATCACCTTGCTTGCAACTCCTTGCACAGCACCGGCTTCTTCACAGCTGTGGCACAGCTGCCTAGCACAGCCATTCCTTAGTCCTGGAAACCACCCTTGTACCTTTTTGGTGGTCATCCTTTCCCTGATGACCCTTCTTCCTGGAACCTACTAACCTGCCTACACTCAATGTAAACGTTGGATTCCAGTTTAAGTTGCCATTAACCATCGAAACCAACTTGGGGCCTAGATGCTCTTTCAAGGACGAGGGGGGCTGGTGATGCAACAATGGAGTGAGAACCAGGCCGGTGGTAGGGCAATATAGGAAAGACGGGAGGGGGAGGTAGGCCGGCAGCAGAGCAAGAGAGGGAGAGGAGGAACCATGGCGCAGTGAGAGGCGGGGCCAGCGGTGCAATGGAATGTGTCGGGCACAAGCAGGATAGGGTTACAAGACGTTGAAGATATGGGCATCCCTACGGAAATACAACAAGGAATACGTGGGAGTATTGACAGCGAAATTGGTTTAAGTTTGTGCAATGGTATCTGACTATGTTTCGGAACTTTGCAATGGCATTTTTTCAACTCAGATTTTGTAATGGCATTTCTCCAAATCGAAGATTTTGTAGTGGCATAAATCTAATTAACCCTTTTAAAAATCAGTCATCGACTCATCCTATGTGGCTTACAAAAGGTATATATACTGATAAAAAATTGACTCGAATCAAAGAAAAAAACCAATTCGTAGAAATACAAGAATCTAAACGGCTCCAGGCACTACCACAGAAAAGGTCATTACAGGTGGTTCGGAAACACCAATACAGACGGTTTCTCGAACAGCCTGTAAGCATGCAAGGGCTTGTGATGATCCCCTGTCATCCCAGGTGGTCCCGTTCTGTAACCGCTTGCGACATAGGCTCATCACAAGCGGTTCCGTTCTGTAACCGCCTGTGATGAGCCTATGTCGCAAGCGGTTCCCATTAAGAACCATCTGTGATGCCCCATTATCACATACGGTTATTTCTTTAGAACCATATGTGATGTTATTTAATAGGAACATTAATTTTTCTACCTATTGACTAGCCATACTCTTTGAAACAAAACAGAACAACAAGCATATATATCACATTCACAACAAACTCATAGATCATTATCACATTCATTCACAACCCGCATTCATTTCATCTCAGATCATATCATATATAAACCATAAACAAAGCACATAGTTCTTAACAAACAACGAAAAGTAGTCCATCAATCACAACATAGTTCCTAACCAAAAGCTCGGACCCATAATATAACAAGATAAAAATAACAACTATTCATCATCCTCAATTGGAAAGGGCAACACCTTGAATTCACGAGCAACATCTAGGTCAACTTGAATCAGAGCAGCAAGCTTGGTGAATCCAATGAAGCTACCACCCCATTTGAAGTGTTGCACAGTGACCTTATCAACATCTTCATCATTTTCAAAGGCAACTAGAACAACACCATGGTTGTAATGGTCAGCAGTCTGGAGCATTGCGGGTAACTTTGAAGATTTTAAAAATGTGCCCTATCTTTTGAGCTCGTCTTGGTGCATCATCAGCAAAACTACTCTACATTCCAATGAAAAATAAAAAGTTCAAAAATTTTCTCAAAAACTAATAACGAGTAAAAGAGAATAGAATAAAAAGGAGATAGCATAGATATAAGAAAAAGTAAATTGGAAAACTAAGCAGCAACCTATTAAAAAATGCAGTAGTGCACCATATACACCATTCAAGTACAATGCAGATATGGAAATTAATTTAATATTTGATATTATAAAACAGAAGAAGCAAACAAAAGATAAGTCTAGAAAAATTATTAGAACAAAGAATTAGTGTTATGTATAACTACAAAGTAATCTACATATACTATGTTGATCGAAGAATGTGTCAAGTTATGAATATTAATATGTATAAATTCAAATAGCAAAAAGTAGAAATCTAAAAGCAACATGGACATAAACTTTTAACCTTCTTGGCTGAAGAAGAGCCACTAGCTCCGGAGTCCATCTTGCGTTTCTTCGCGTGAAACAACTTGTTCATCTATAGTTTATGTAATGATATTGTATAAATTATGAGAGACATTGAAATAATTCTTTTGAAACTAGACATTGAAATATTGCATCCTTATGAGAGACATTGAAATAATTCTTCTGAACGTTGCTGATATCTGTTACCTCTTCTTTTACTTTTATTCTTTTGAAATAATTTATACTAGTTCAGTTTCACTATGACAAACATTACATTGCTAAGTGTATGAAAAAAATTATTATGTTGCTAATTAATCTTCTTTCATCCAGGAACTGGCTAGCACAAGAAAAAGTAGTTGAAGGCTACTTAATTACCAATGCTAGCTGAGGGAAATAAGTACCCAATACGGGAGATAATTCACCAAAGTAACGATACTTTTATTAACTAGATCATATACTATCACAACACAAAGACATAAAACTTAGATTTCGAAGATTGTAGCTAGATAGATATTAGCAACAAATAATATATGCACGGTGCAACCGCTGCAACAAGCGGCATGCAGGATCAAACCATGTTAATTTAGCTAGAGGACGAAGAGGGAGATCAGGGTGAGGACGAGGGCTTACCTCCGCAGTGAGGGAGACCGGGCAGAGGAGGAGAGTAGGCCAGCGATGTACCACTCGATGCAGGAGGAGAGGAGGCCGGTGACGATGGTGGAGGAGTAGATCGAGGAGGCCGGTGACGATCGATGGTGCAGTAGAGGAGGCGGTCGATGGCAGTGGAGGAGTAGATCGAGGAGGCCAGTGACAATGGTGAAGGAGAGGAGGCAAGCTTCGGCGAGATGGTGAGACGGCGACCTGGGTGCAGAGGGAGGAAGGGAGCGGTGCGGTTGCTAGGGTCCAGCGCAGAGAAGACGAGAGAAGAGGAGATGAAACGATCGAAGAGAAGATGAAACGGCATGGCTATATATATTCAAGGCTCGGGTCGTGGCCGTCTTACCGCGTACGGTATGTTACCCCGATATCGCAGGAGATTTTAATTTTTATTAAGAACCACCTGCGATGTCTGGCCATAAGAGGCGGTTCACATTTCTAGGAGTTAACCCACCCAGATATCATAGATGGTTTTAATTTTTATTAAAAACCACCTGGGATGTCTAGCCATAAGAGGCGGTTCACATTTCTGGGAGTTAACCTAGACAGATCTTATTATGAACCGCCTATAATCTTCTGTATTAGAGGTGATTTTTAAAAAATCATTTCTACTATAAGATCTTCGACGAGCCATTCTATAGTAGCGAGGCTTCGGCATTCTCATAATAAGAATTTGAATCCCATGTCAACAATTTGACTTATCAACGTGTACTCGACGAGTACACCCTCAGCTAATTAATCATTCACATCCACATATGTCATACGTCGTCATCAAAACTTAAGATATACGTAGTTGGTAGTCACAAAAATCACTCAGCTCCTTCCTTTTACTGTGCCAATTCTGGCACGCACGTATGTAAATGTCCGTATAACCAACGGAGATTTTATCACGCGACCTTGACAGGTATGTGAACTTCCACACCACGCCTAGACCTAACCCAGCCCAATCACTAATCTTCATGTTTTCTTTTAGTATTTATGAGGAAATACTCAAAGGGGCTTTTGGTCCTAGGCCTGAGGCTTAAAGCCCTAGTTGCTTCACATCTATCTACACCTCTGGTGTTAGATGGTACGAGTACTTCAATCTATTATTTATCTTATAAATTTGAGTTGGTAGTAATGGTACATCATTTAAACTGCCTTCAAAATTTATGTTATTTATGAAAAAACTGACATCGTCACCCCAATATCCAATTAAGACAAACGAACCTTCCTAAAAATCTCTAGTAAACAAACAAACGTTCCTAAAAGATCTCTAACAAATAAACAAATTTTCCTCAAAATCTCTAACACAACAAACCTTCCTAAAAATCTCTAACAAATAAACAAACAAAAACTTAGATCTTTCCTCCTTCTCCTTCTCTCATATTCTTCCTTCAGATCCACCGCCGCCTGAAGTCCGTCTTCTCCCTTCTACTTGTTTCCTCCTCTTTGAGTGGCATGTGCATGTTTGTCGGAGGCGCTGTCGCGAGCGGCTGCGAGCGCAAGGAGATCATTCTCATTGGCGACTTCGGCGTCGACAAGTCTAACATCCTTCTTTGGACTCACCTCTCATTTGGCGTCCTGCTTCGCCACCGAGGCCACCTACAAGCTGTGGTGGCACATGACCTCCACCGACCACGTCTGTTTCGTCCCCAATGATGTCCTCAGTGATGTCCTTGCTTGCCCCCTCGAGATGGCCTCGTGGATGTATCGCAGCGTCATCTACCTCCTCACATGCGTCCTCTTCCACCTCATTTGCCACCTCCAAGGGCTCAGGCTCGAGGACTTCACCGGCTCCCTGCTCATCAAGGTGGAGGAGGGGAGGTTTGGGGTGGAGCTCGAGATCAGGGAGCACCTCAACGTCTGCAAGCAGCTCAAGGTCATTAGCCACTATTTTTGTAGGTTCATCGTCACCACGTTGCTCATCAGCACCGCCAGCCAATTCACATCAGTGCTCCTAACCACGCGCTGCAACTCCATCGACAACCTCCTCCACACCAGCGAGCTCGCGGTGAGAATCGATTGCCTGATTAGTTTTTTTCAATGTGTAAACAGTTCAATCACCAGAGTGCATGCTGCGAGATTAGATATCTTGGTTCCGATTAAAAATTTTAGTAATAGATGAAAAAATAGAAATGGGGCTATGTATGCATGACAAGGCTTTTAAAAGGTGGTATGCAATAATACAGAGAACTTTGGAAAAATTGTTATATGGTTTAAAGTTACAATGTGTTTTTAGTGTTTGAGCCGTGGATCGAATTTACATTTTTAGCACTTCTTTGTCCTTTTGATTTAGCATAAAGCACTAAACAATCCGGGTATAACACTGATACTTTATACTTTTAGGTAACAGTTATATCTATATTATCTATTAAATGTCAGTTAGTGATAGGTGATGGTATATCGCTCTCTTGCAGACCGTCCGATCGCTCGTCAATGGTCAGGATCGAGGCGGTGATATTTTTGTAATATCTGTGCACGTCCAAGGACTAGGTCGATCTTATGTCCAACAACCACCACGGTAGTTGCTATTTCCCCTGTTTTTCTCAACTAACTCGCACAAATCTTTCTTCTCTAATATCTTTGATTAACTTCTAATGTCCATGTTTTTCTTAACTAACTCGCATAAATCTCTCTTCTCTAAATAATTCCCAACATTCTCCTTTTTTTGAACTAACTTGCACAAATCTCTCTTCCCTAACTAACTCCTAACGTCCCTCGTTTTCTTAACTAACTCGTACAAATCTCTCTTCTCTAATCTCTTCTCTAACTAACTCCTAATGTCCCCCTTTTTCTCAACTAACCCGCACAAATCTCTCTTCTCTAATCTCAATTATGAAAAAAAACACTAAAACCCACCCAACCCGTGCTCTCTCTCCTCTCGTCTCACCAACCTCCCCTCCTGTCGGCCAAGGGGAAGAAGATGAGCTCAGTGGGGAGAAAGAGAAGAGAAGGGAAGGGAAGGAAGGGAAAGAGAAGGAAGAAGAGGATGAAGAAGAAGAAGGGAGTAAGAAGCTGCCCCCGCCCCTTGCTGTGCCGCCACCGTCGCGCGCCGCCGCCGGTCGCCGTCGTGCTGCCCGAGCTGCCTCCACTCCAACCTAGCAATTGGTGGTGATGGTGACAGTGATGGTATGTCCCCCTCTTTCTCTACCAACTCGCACAAATCTCTCTTCTCTAACTAACTCTGAATCCAACTCAATTTTTTTAAAGCCAATACAACCCACCCTAACCCGTGCTCTCTCTCCTCTGAGAGGCGTATATAGCTATAGCTCTACCAGTGGCAGTGCACGACGATGGTGGCGCAAAAAGGGGAAGCGGCGGCTTGGAGGGGGTGAGATAAGAGAAGAGAGAGCACAAGTTGGGATGGGTTTTCTTGTTTTCATTTTTCGAAATTGAGTTGGATTAGAAGATAAGTAAAATTCGACGGCCTTATATTGATCGGGCTCTCCAAAATTCGTTCAGACTCTGATTTGTACAAACTTATAGCCTATCTTGATCATTTATCCCTTCGTCCTGGACTTACTCTCTTTTGTCCGTTGCAACGCACGGGTACCTTACTAGTTTACAATTGTACAGTACAAATGTTGTGCAAGTAACAAGAGACCACGCGCTTCAAAATTCACATGCATTGAAGAGTTGAGACCATTCCGAGGTGACTTTTGCTGCATCGCTAGCTTTGTTTGGGAAGGATGTAGCGAACTTACGGCCATCTAGAATTACGTCATGTGGCAATACCTCCTCCCGGTCTCACCTCCTCCCATTTTCTTCCCCATCTTCTTCCAAAATTTCAAGTGAGGAGACATCAAATGAAAATCTAAACACTCGGACGGGGGAGCTGAATCCTCAAAAATTTCATGAACTTATAAATTAAATTATTTTAAAGTTCAAGTTACGATAGATGTAAAAAATTTGGAAGTGGTTTCAACAACCCAAAAAGCACAGCGATGTATCTAACGAGGGAAGGATCAAGAGCAAGGCATAGAAAAGAACAAGAAAACTATGAGTGGAAAAAGAGACACTTAAGACGATAAGTGGCAACGCTGGTGAGGCAAATATTATTTTTTCAGAAATTTTAGAAATATTACCAGAATAAAAAAAAATTCAAAACTGGCTTCAACCGCCACTTGGCGTGGCGATTACGCCCAATCGACAGCGCCACTAATGGTTGAAAGGGGCTATCACATAGCAGGGTGGTGATTGGCATTAACTACCACCTAGTCGCCCCGCCAAACCAAGTAACTACCGGACGCGTGGCGCTACCGCCATTCGGGGTGGTGATAGCGCCTGGCTATATAAGGCCACGTGCGGCCACCCCAGGAGGAGGCACAAGAGAGAGGGCTGTTTGAGGGGAGGGGCATTTGGAAGGGGAGGAGGGATTCCGAGAGAGAGGAGAGAACACTACAGCAGAACAGGTCACCACTGACGGTCCTGAAACACCCTCTACTGACGGACAGGGGGCCTGTCACCCTGGAAATGTCAGTGGAGGGGGTCACTCCACTGACGGGCAGAAGGACCGTCAGTAGTGTTTGTTACTACTGACGGGCGCATATGGCCCGTCAAAGGAGACCCCCAGTCGGAGGCACTTGGGTGTGGCACTACTGACGGGCGCGTCATAATAGCCCGTCAATAGAGGTCATACTCCACTGACGGGCGTCCCGTAAGTGCCCGTCAGTAGAGATCTGTATTCCTGCTAACCAACACAGTTAGATTATTCATAATAATAGGCTATAGCATTACATTATTCCTAATCACAGGCTATACCAACTATTCATTCACAGAGTCAAATCTCATAATCACATAACACATTTGTAATCACATAACGGTTGGCACTTAAGACATTCATAATCACATATATAGTATGTACACTCCAACGACGGTCACAAGTATGAAACAATTGTTCTTCAATTACAGAAACAACGATTCTATTGATGCCCGCTTAAGTTTGGCTTCGGGAAATTGGAGGCCGGCGTAGAATTCACCCATCGGATTGATGACTTCAAGGTTGATGAGTCTGGTGAAGACTTTTTGGATGCGAGCAAAGTCCTGTCGCCAGTCGTACATCTGACTTCCCAGCTCGCTCCAAGCCTTCAGTTCTTTCATATCTTTCCAATGCTTGTTCTTGTACCGGACAAAGAGGTCCATATGGGCGCAGGTGTAGTATCCACATGTCACGCTATTTTCCGGCTGAACTCTGCAAGGGAACTTGTAATGGTGTACCATTTTTGTCGCTTTTACAGGTGTTTTAGTATGCCCCGAGAACTTGGCTCTGAAGAAAGCTGTATCCAAAATCTTAGTTATATTGGTGAAGTCCGCTGTTTTTTCGATGAGGAGTCCAAGTAAAAAACCTTGGCCCAGCTTGGAACGATCACAATTAGGACCCAGTGGTCACTGCGTAAATGTGAACAAATGAACGTAAGCAGGCGGAGATACGTATGTAAAAAACAAAAAAAACTCCACGGTGCTAAGTTTAGGACTTACGGAGGGTTATAGGGGGCTAGTATGTACTCCTTGTCCTTATGAACCACGAATGCATGCGACAGGTATTCTTCAAGAAATCCTCGACCGTCCGGGGTCCCGGCATAGACTTCGTTCATGCATATCGGATCGACTATGCCAATATTGGAGTCCTGAAGACGTCTGCACTCTTGGGCTTGGTAGAGAGCCCATAGCCTGATCATCGTGGTGTCGAGCCTATAGAGGTTGTACATGTTGAATAGGTCTTCAAAGTTGATGTCGAAGGTGTCTTGGTCATTTTGCATGAAGAAATTGTATTCTCTTGGCACCTTCACCTTCCAATATTGGCAGAATGTATCAGGATCTCTGGACATCTTCAGGTAATCTTCATGCAGCGCCTTCATGTCCTCCGATAGATTGTCCAGCTCATCCTGTGGGAGCATGTCCTCACGTGGTAAGTAAAAATCTCGCCAGAGACCCTTGGTCCGTGTAGATAATTTGGATGATGATGTTGAGAAGGATAAGGATTTCTGCCTCTGCTCCTTTCTTTCCTTCTCGTCGTGCCGGCTCGTCTCTTTTTGCTTTTTCTCCTCTGCTGTACCGGCTCCGGGCTCTTGCCTGCCGCCCACGCTGCTTCCAGCGTCCCAGCTAGTGTGGCGGGAGAGAAAATCTTCCCCCTCCGTTGATCCAGGGGGTCGCCTTGAACCTCGGAGGGCCTTTCCGACACTTCCGGGGACCGCAAAATCGGTGACATGTGCTAGTCCCCGACAAGATGGTCCTCCAGGTCTTTAAAGGACGGAGGTGATTGGCTGAGCCCCAACGGAGATCGTCCGATTGATGGAGAGGGGTTGTTGGACGAGGGGCCCGTACAAGGAGAGGCCGCCGTGGTTATAGTAATCTGGCTCTTCGGCCACTGGATGAAGCAGTTTTTTGCACTGCCCTAACTTCGTCAGCTCCTCTTCGGGGGGGACAGGGACTAACACCTCACTGTAGTCGTTGAGGACGAGGTCCACCTGCACCTTGGCATGGTGCTCCCGCATAGGAACATAGTGCAGGACTGCCCCCTCCGGCGTTGGGAAAACCTGGCCGTGCGCCACCGGGACCTTCATACCAGGAATCTGCACCGTGAGTGTGCATCTAGTGGCTTCCTGCGAAACAGAGGATAGACGTGCCGTCTGCACTGGAGTCAGGACAATGAGATCAGCTTGTACTATAACGACTCGTTTAGCGGACGAGACTTACGGTGATGCTGTTGACGGAATTCACCGAGTAGGGGCCGCCGTCCGAGGTGGATGCGCAGCTACTCCATCCTGCAGGCTGGTTAACAGGAAGGACGCTCTGCTGGCCTTGCGCTGCGGCCACTTGCATACGTAGCCACGTCTGCTCAGCAATCTCCCGCATTTGCTCCCGCAGATTGTCCATAAACTCCTGGCTGTCTCTCCGGGGGCGGCGGCTCCCCTCAGGGTTTCGGGGAAATACCTTGTCCCATTTAACGCCATCCTCGACGCATACTACACGGCCCCGATGCTCCGGTTTCTGTCGGGCCTTC
This sequence comes from Stipa capillata, assembly GCA_019208055.1. NCBI lineage: Eukaryota > Viridiplantae > Streptophyta > Magnoliopsida > Poales > Poaceae > Stipa > Stipa capillata. The sequence continues at coordinate 170,466 of JAGXJF010004417.1, forward strand.
GCCAGATCGTCGTTCCATCTTGGGAAGCTCGTGACGGAGTCCTGCGAGCTTCCAGGCTGCTGGTTCAGTTCTGTCTGAAAGTTAAATTACTTGATGAGAAGACAGCGTATTTGGATGTAACGTAATTAAGTACGAAAACAGACTGGGTTGAGTCGTTACCAGCCGGTCGGCCACCACTTGCAGTTCCTCGGACTCATAAATTGGTGACCCCGTCACAGGGTCAGACCTTGTGTGTGCCGTCATGTACTCCCTAGCGCGTGGCTCCCTGAGATGCGCGAAAGGAGGTGCTTTCCCAGCCGCGGCTAATTTTTTGTCCTCTCTGGCCCACTTCGGTCTCTTCCCCAGGTATCCACGGCTGCCGAGCTTGTGGTCTAATGTGTTCTTCTTGCGAAGCTCTTTCCCCCAGCGGCTCTTCTCCTGGAATTCTGGGCTCCTTATTTGAGCAACGAATTCGTCCCAATCTTCCTTCTGTATCTTGGACCATCTTTTACTAATTTTGGTTTCTCAATCCTCGTCTACGACTTTCTGTGCGTCGTATTGCCAAGTCTTCAGAGCCCTAGCCATGATTTTTAGGGCTTGCGCTTCGACCCTTTCCTTGTCGGCTGCAGGAATCTGGTACTTGTCCCACAGTTTCTTCAAGAGAGTATCTTTTGTGGACTAAGTCAACTGGCTGAACTCTTTGCATGTAATCTTAACTTGTTCACGTACTAAGCACCCACAGGCGTTGCTAAAGGTCTTAGCGGCCTTATGTGGACTCGCCGGAATGTCTTTGACGTCGTTGACACGGGTGATGACATACGTCTTATCCGGCAAGTGGTTGCCTTTCCTCCTTTTCAGAGACCTGGTCGGGGCTGGAGTCGGTACCTCCTCCTCACGCGCCTCGTCCCCTTCAGAACTTGACCCGGAGGCAGAGCCAGAGCTGGACTCCGAGGCAGCTTGCTCTTGTCCAGCTGTGACGGCAGCTAAGAGAGGTTGATCCTCGGCCAGCTCGAGGGCAGGTTCCTTGGCCGCCTCGGAGGCAACTTGCTTGGGTGCCTCTAGGGTCGGTGCATCGATCGGTGTGGCCACGACGAGGGGGGCCGTGCTGTCATCAACGGCCTCTACTGCTCGGGTCGGGGACCCAGCGGGAGTACTACTGGCGGCCATTTTAAAACTGAAGAAAAAAAATAGCATTTGCTAATAGTTTAGTTCCTGCTCATACACACATATAGTACAGTACCATTCTTATCAATCTTCTTTAAAATGCCCACGAAATTCCTATCAACTTAATGTTGTAACACACAAAAGAATTAAAGCTCTAGTAAGTATGTACAAGGTGATTGGAACTTATATCGAATATAAATTCCATGTCAAATTTAAGGTTTAGACACATCAAATGTCAGGAATGTTTGTTACCACTTCCCAATAATATCATTTTGCTGACAATTCGCATTTAACAACTTTACCATTTACCACGTGAGATTGTGCGACTACTTAAGCACACTTGCAGTATAGCTATAGCATATTCTTTTCGAAGCTTCTAAACTATAATGTAATACAGAAAGATCCAACAGAAATTCATTAACTCACCAAGATCATTACAGAAATCATCTCTGAGAGTTCAATTCGTAAAATGTCTAACTATACAAGCACTAAATAGGAATCGATTTCTCTAAGACTTTTGACAAGAACAACACACTAAATCTTCATTCTTCTATCTCTTGACTGAGTCATTAGGGCTTCCCTTGTCTTCATCTTCATGTCGTCATGGGGTTTTCAAAGTCCTGAATTCATCTCCCGAAGACCCTCCTGCTCCCAAAAGTTTGAACTTGAAACACTCTTGCTCTTGAAGTTCTGTTCTCTTTCTTTTTTATGAAGATAGCTTGATTAATTAACATTATTCCTCTCTTTTTATGAAGATAGCTTGATTAATTAACATTAAGGGTGTGTCTCCATCTCAGTATCTCGGCCGACGAGATTATTGTTGGATATCAATTAGATGGCTATACGAATAAATTAAAACCTACAGACACACAAGCATCAAACAAGCTTCTCATTCTATTTGTTTGAAAGCACAAACTTTAGGTTCATACTTAGCTATGAGGCCTCTGTGTCGCTTGAATCATTCAATGATTCTCAAATTTAACCCAGCGGAACAAATGAATGAAGTGGCATGGATCTTAAGACCCAATGCGTGTTAAAGTGCGTGTTCTCGCTGCTGACAAGTAAAGAAGCTAGGAAGACGCAGGTAATTGCTTTGGACAGCTTAGCTTCCTGATGTGAGAATGCTAGTTACAAGGTTTTGGCTGCATCAGTCTTTGGTTTGTTGTATGAAACACAGTGTATTCAAATGGAATACCAAACGAATATACGTTGTAAGAGAGATAATATTTGAAGATCAAACGAGGAACAAATACAACGGAGATACAGAATGCCTGCATGCAGTCAGTTTTCTGCACTTCTTCGGTGCACACAAATACGTTACATTCACAGGAAAGCATTGAGGAACAATTAAAAAAAAGTAGCAATGAAGCATGAATAATAGCCTCTCCTGTAATTCCAATTCACCGGAAGGTAATTTTCAGATCCAGCTTTAGACACTAAGAGGAATAATTTAAACGCAACCTCAAAAAAAGTAAAAAGATTTTGTCACCCCCGCACAACCTTCTCGAACCTTTTAGAGCCTTAGAGTTTTGCCTATACAAAAAATTAGTGCCAAGGAAACCTATTATCCAACCCTCGCTTGCTAAAGCAAGAAAAAGTGTAACACTTCCTATTAGAATATGATTTAATTTTCTAAGTCTAATAGAATTACGGTATGTGTCACCTTCCTCAATGTAAACAGTGAAACATAACTCCCAAACCACATAAAATGTTTTACATTCAGAAACTTAACTCATTTCTTCATCAGTTGATCTTCTTCTTGACTTCTAAATATAATAATGTAACGTCTTCTTATACTCATATTATGAGATACTAAACGGCGGATACACATACAAGAATCCTCACAAACTTCTATCAAACCAAGTCACGCAAGTAATGATCATCGAACATACTAACAATAACACATTGTGGTCAAAATGGATACCTCAACGGTGGGGTTGCCACGGCTATCGAAGATCTGGGAACGCCTTCACGCTCTGGATGGTCCGGTGGGGAAGCGGCGTGGCGGCGCGGTTCCGGCAGCAAATGGCCGGAGGAGGCGGCGGCTTGGGCCGGAAGAGGGGGCAGATGGGGCGTCGGGGGCTTCGGGGCCGGCGGCGGAGGCTGGAGGACGCGGCGGCGCGGGCCAGCCGAGGGACCGGATGGGGCGTCGGGGGCGCCGGGGCCGGCGGCGGAGGCCGGAGGAGGCGGCGGAGGGGGCAGCGGGCTCATCGGGCGGCGGAGCAGCCTGGCGGCGTCAGGGGATGTGAACCGTCTCGCTGCTAGTTCAATTGAACGCGCGGGACCTGGCGAAATTTTCGCCAAGTCCCGCGCGTGGGTTATATAAGATTTGGGGTACCACTGACGGGCGTCTATAAAGAGCCCGTCAGTAGAGATGAACATGTCAGTGGAGGGGGGTACCACTGACGGGCGGCTACTAGGGGCCCGTCAATGGAGAAGGGGGACTGGTTAGGGTTACTGCTACCTACCACTAACGGGCGGATACCAGGCGCCCGTCAGTGGAGAGGGGGTACCACTGGCGGGCGGCTACTAGGAGCCCATCAGTGGAGAGGGGGGACTGGTTAGGGTTAGTACTGCTACGTACCACTGACGGGCCGATACCAGGTGCCAGTCAGTGGAGAGGAGGGACTGGTTAGGGTTACTGCTAGGTACCACTGACGGGCTTGTACTAGGTGCCCGTCAGTGGAGAGGGGGGACTGGTTAGGGTTAGTGCTAAGTACCACTGACAGTTCCTTGGTAAGAGTCCGTCAGTAGAGGTGGGTATGGTCGTTAGGGTTAGGTTAGGTTCATCTCTGACGGGCCTTTTGGCAGCACCCGTCAATGGTGACGGTTTTTTGTTTAATTTTAGGTTTTCCTGTTTAAGGTGATGTTAGGGTTATTTCTATATGGTTTTAGTGTTTTAGTATTTTGGTTTAGGGCTTTTACCTTTTTCGGGTTAGTGTCGAAGTTAGGCATTTTTCTGAAATCATTTGCTATTTTTTAGGCATTAAATGAATATGTAGGTATTTACTCGGTATATTTCGAATTTGAACTACAACTATCTTAAAGAAGGCCTCTAAATGGAAGAAAAATTCATATCTAGGAACCTATGTATCGTTTTAGCTCGTATCTAGAAAATATATCAAAAATTCAAACGTTTGCTTGGAGAAATTCAAACGTTTGCTTGCATCTTTCTGGTTTTTGATTTTTTATAAAATCTAAAAGTGGTCAAAAAAAGTTGAAAATTGCCATGGGGTCATTATATGACCTTCTGAGGCTATGTTTAAAATTTCAGACAATTTCACAGAAGTTGGATTATACATTGCTTTGTAACTCAACCATCTGTGAGAAAGCTTCATAGCATTTAAAGGGGAAATATGAAGATTGATGTACACATCATAAATTCTTCATCATTTGAACTTAAGATTTGGACTACAACTTGATATTACAATATTATACGCTAATAATTCATCATGTTCCATCTTGTTATGTAATAATTTGAATTTTCTATTTTTTGAAATACCAATTTGAGGTACCATGTGTAAAACCTTTCAAAAATCATTTTTAGCTACGCTCCAAACTTTTTCTACAAGTAACGTACTACATTACATTATTCGTGTCAAAGTTAGGCATTTTTCTGAAATCTCTTGCTATATTTTACGCATTATATGAATATCTAGTTATTTACTGGATATATTTCAAATTTTCACTAGAAGTACCTTAAAGAAGGCCTTTAAATAATAGAAAAATTCATATATACGTACCGTAGTATATTTTTAGTTCCTATCCAAAAAATATATGAAAAATTCAAACGTTTGCTTGGGAAAATTTAAATATTTGCTTGCATCTTATTGTTTTTTATTTTTTATAAAATCTTAAAGTGGTCAAAAAAAAGTTGAAAATTGGCATGGGGTATTTATATGACCTCGTGAGGCTATGTTTAAAATTTCAGACAATTTCGCAGAAGTTGGATTATACATTACTTTGTAAGTACTTCAAATTCATCCACAATTTACAAATACAGAAGTACACACGTTACATGAAATCATTCAAACCAAGACACTATTATACATACACATACAATTAACTAGGTTTTGTCGTCTTCGGAAATCTTCTCATGAATAGTGATTTTCCTGGTGGTATAAGTTAGTCCTTTGGCGTGACTGCGTCTTACGTAGGGCTCAGCATCCTTAGTAGCTTTTCTCCTTTTTATGGGGCGTTTATCAACAGCTTCTGGCTCGGAGTCCGGGTCGTCGAATTGGTCATAGTCCTCTTCGTCAATAACATCATCGACTCTGACAATACTCCTCTTCCCTTTTCTAACGACATGGCGCTTCTGTGCCTTTGGGTCTTTTATATAAAAGACTTGTGATACTTATTTAGCTAAAACCCATGGCTCATCTTTCGCACTGATTGCTTTGACCTGTGTTGACTCAATAGATGTCGGGGGAGGTAAAGTCATGGTAGTGGATTTGTCATCATCGATGTGGATATTTTTCGCCCATCTGACACGAAACATGGGGATCTTTGTGACGGTGTAGTCCAGTTCCCAAATTTCTTCGATAACACCGTAGTATATGTCCTTACAGTTACCGGTTTTAGCCTCCATCGTCACCCCACTGTTCTGATACGTATTTTTCCTGTCTTGAGCCTCCGTATAGAATGTGTATCCGTTGATATCATATGCTTGAAATGTCAGGACCTTGCTCGCAGGTTCTTGTGACAACATTTTGACCGTCTCTTCTTCAAAATTTGTCGGAGGCCTTTCATACCAGTAGTTCTTTAGCCATTTTGCGAACTTTCCATTGTGCTCTTTCGAGAGTCACGTTTCTCCCTTCTTCGGGTTTTCTTTTTTAAACTTTACCATGTGCATCCAAAGATAGGGATGCACCACCGTCAGGTGTTGTAAGACCACGAGATGTGCTCTGTCATAGTCATCTGACCTATTCGGTACTGAATTATAGACATGTAAAGGCTTTTGTCCGCGTGCATGGCCTTCACCATCGAGCCTACCCGTGTGCCGTGAAACAGGAACACCTATAGACTTTTGATCAGCCAAGTAATCAGTGCAGAACTCGACACACTCTTCGGCAACATAGTCTTGGATGATGCTATCTTCTGGTTGTGACCTGTTACGAACGTAGCGCTTCACAACCCCATTTTACCTTTCCAACGGGTACATATTGTGTAGGAACACGGGACCTAGGTCCAGTATCTCTGGGACGATATGGATCATGAGATGTACCATGATATCGAAGAATGCTAGAGGGAAGTACATCTCAAGTTCGCACAGTATGACAATGATCTCCTCCTGCAGCTTATGGCAACGCGTAACGGAGATCGACTTCTGAGATATCGTGTTGAAAAAGTTACAAAGATTCAAGATTGTCTTGCGGACCTCCGGCTCCATGAGACCTCTAATTGCAACAGGAAGTATCTGCGTGATCATCACATGACAGTCATGAGACTTCATACCAATTACTCAGCGACTCTTCATGTCAACTATTCTCCCGATGTTTGCCGAGTAACCGGAAGAAACTTTGACACCTTGGAGGCACTCCAAGAAGCTAACGATCTCTTTTTTGCTGAGAGTGTAACAAGCAGCGGGACAGTCCATCTTGATTCTGACTGCACCCATCCCCAACTTGGTCGTTCGCTTCGTAGCCCACAGCTTCTTTCTTATACCCAAGAATTCCATGTCAGCTCGTGCCTTCGGTCCATCTTTTGTCTTTTCTGAAATGTTGAGCAGGATACCAAGCAAGCTCTTGCACATGTTTCTTTCAACATGCATGACGTCTATGCTGTGACGTGTGCTTAGGAATCTCCAGTAAGGCAAATCCCAGAATATGGACTTCCTCTTCCAGACGCCGTCCTGCATGGGAACAGACGGTTGTGTCTTACCAGGCGTAACAGTGGGCATTCTGTTCACGATGTCATAGATTTCCACCCCGGTCTTCTTCCGAGGCGCCGAACGGACCTCAACAGTATTGTCAAACAATTCCTTCTCTTGCCTCCATGGGTCGTTCTGTTTCAGCCACCTTCGGTGGCCCATGAACACGATTTTTTTGGATCCCTTTAGGTGTAAACTTGTAGTAGACTCCAAACACTTTACACATCCTTTGTACCCATGAACACACTGGCAGGACTGATATCCGTACGCGGGATAGTCTTGGACCGTCGTGAACAACAGCGCTTTCAGATTGAAGTACTCTTCTTCGTATGCGTCCCAAGCCTGGGCCCCTGGTTCCTACAGTGTAGCTAGTTCTTCGAACAATAATTGTTGATACATGTTCAGATCGTTCCCAGGTTGCTTTGGCCCTTGTATGAGAATAGAGAGGTGTATATACTTTCGTTTCATGCACAGCCATGGAGGAAGGTTGTACATCCATAGAACCATGGGCCAAGTACTGTGTCTGCTGCTCATGTTGCCGAATGGATTGATCCCGTCCGTACTCATACCAAACCTGATATTCCTTGGATCTTTTCCGAAATCATCGTATTGGGCATCGATTGCCCTCCACTGCGAAGCATCGGCAGGGTGTCTCATCACTCCATCATCAGTATTTCGCCCCTCGGCGTGCCAATGTAGCAGCTTTGCCTCCTTCTTGTTAGCGAATAAACGATTCAAACGGGGAAGGACCGGAAGATACCATACAACCTTCGCTGGAGCGCCACTCGTCACTGGGTCCTCATCATCGGCTTGGTTTCTACCCCTCTTGAATCTGGACGTGTTGCACGTGGGACACTTGTACAGCTTCTCGTGCTCCTTGCGGTAAATAAAGCAGTCATTCGGACACGCATGGAACCTCTGCACCTCTAACCCAAGAGGGCAGACAACCTTCTTGGCTTCTTCGGTGCTCATAGGCAGCAAGTTATTTTTTGGAAAAACTTTTGCAAGAAAAGCCAATGTCTCATCGAAGCATTCGTCCGGACAGTTGTGGGCTGTCTTGATCCTTAGAAGTTCCAGCGTGACTGACAGACGCGTGTGTTCTGGATCGGAACCGGTATACAACGGGGTTTGCGAGTCTTCAACTAGTCTCGTGAACTTAGCAGCCTTTCTTTCATCCTCAGGATCTAGCACCACCTGCTCCACCATATGAACGTCCTGCACCATATCGGCCAAATTGTTTCCCGTTTCTTCTTCGGGTTCAGATTCGAAACTCCCCTCATCTTCATCATCTTCTCCATGTTCGGTATCTTGCTGTAACACTTGATCTTCCTCCTCCTCACCGTGACATATCCAACGTGTATAACCTGGCATGAAACCCTTAAGCGCTAGGTGTACCATCACCCTCCCTCTTGTATCAAACATTACCAAATTTTTACAATCGCGACACAGACAATAAATCTTCGTGCCACCTTTTCCCCTCGTATCTCGCTTGGCGACATCAAGAAACTCATTCAAAGCCGTAGCCCAACTCTCTGTTGCCCGGTTGTCGTACATCCAACTGCGATCCATCAATCGATCCCTACGACACAAAACTAATCAGTGCGATAATATAACACTAGGCCTCGGCTCGATGACCGGGAATCACATTAAATACATATACAAGATGAAAATAACACTTTTTATATATCATTATTCTAAAGAGAGCATTATTACCGAGTGAGAGGAGGAGGGATAGATTTTAGATATTATTGGGTTGGAGAGAGTGAGAGGAGGAGGAGGAGGGAGAGATGTGTGTTGGAGAGAGAGGGGGATCTAGAGTTAAATGAAGAAATGGGAGAGTTTGGGATTGAAAAGAGCTCAAGATCTCTAGATCTAGATCTAGATCTCAAGAAATGGAAGAAAGGAGGGAGAGGAGAAGGGTTGGGGAGAGGGGAGTGTTGGTGGGAGGGGGGTTGGTGGCGGCAGCGCAGCGGGGGGGTTAGCGGCGGCGGCGCAGCGGGGGGTTGGCGGCGGCGGCGCTCGCTGCTGGCCAGTTGGCACGCGAGCACTGGCCAGCAGCGAGCGCTGCCCCTGTGATTTTATACAAGGAATCATACCACTGACGGGCACGTATACAGGGCCCGTCAGCTGTAATGCGCACGTGTCAAGTCAGCCCTGGAAAAATCAACACTGACGGATAGCCTCTATGCCCGTCAGTGGAAATGACATCTCTACTGACGGGCGGTTAAAGAGTGCCCGTCAGTGGAGATGCCCGTCATCTGTATGAGTTTTTTTGCTCCCGGGTTGCATCTCCTCTGACGGGCAGCTTATGTGCCCGTCAGTGGAGGTCCTCACGTCCAGCCTAGCTTTCTCTTCTACTGACAGTTCCTTTTGCGTCTGTCAGTGGTTACCTCCTCCAACGACGGGCTCTTCTGTGCCCGTCAGTGCAGATGGTTCAGCAGAAGGTCGATCTGCAGTAGTGAAAATAGGAGTATTTGTCTGCGGTTTTCTTTCGAAAGGTAAGTTGTTTTTACTTTCTTCTTATGTCTAGCTTTCATTTTTTGGAGTAGATTGTAAATAGATTTTTGGTAGATTTATGAGCCATTTTGAATAGTGAGTAAATGTAGATTAATGTTAGACTTAAGGGTAGATTAATAGTAGATTTAAACTAGTTTTAGATTTAGGTTTCACGTTAAGTGTAGATTAAAAATAGATTTAGGGGTTGATTAATATTAGAAACTTATGATTATGAGTAAATGTGAAATAATATTAGATGTAGAGGTTGACTAGTAGTAGATGTAGATCGAGGACTATAACTAAATGTAGCTTAGTTTTATACTAGGAGTATATGTAGATCGAGGATTATAACTAAATGCAGCTTAGTTTTATACTAGGAGTATATATTATATTAATTTCTAGATATAGAAATGTTTCTGCGAGGATTCGTTACTATTATTTAGATCTAAAAAATACTATACTATGTGTTTGAATCAGGGAATATTTTTGTATGTACATACATGCAGTACTGTGTAAATATAGATGTAGTTATTTGTACTATATGTAAAATAGAGTAGATTTTGTATGAGCCTATTTAGTCTAAGTATTATGTTTTCGATGACAGGAATGTCTGAACTAGTAGAATTCATAGTTTACTATGGTGTTCGTGAGATCAAGAGAAATGAGTCTGGTTCAGTCATTCTTAGTAGCTTTGAATAATGCAAAATAACTTTGCAAGATCTAGAGAAATACCCTCTTAATAGTGTGCAAGAGTGGTTGACACGGGCCTTCAGTCTTGATCCGGAAGATAGTAGTGTAACCATGCAAGCCTATTTCAACAAGTCTTGCACGAATATCCGATGGGACTTGTTCCCGCTATGGCGCATGAAAGATTTGGTAGGCTTGGCTGAGAACAAGAAAGGCGTGTAAGGGATCACATTATCTGTTTGTCTAGGCGATAGCAAAGGAGGTGTCAGCTCAACAAGTGAGAGATATTGAAGTCAGACAGAGCAGTGCAGGTGCACACGAAGAGGTTGATCTTGAAGACGAGAGTACGGAGAATGAAGCCCTTCCTTTAGCTCTATCTGCTCCATCAGCTCCTTGTGCTAATGAATACCTTATCGGTTCGGTGGATGAGGAGGAGATTCGTTTGGAGATTTTGGACAACATGCAGAGGAATGATGCCATTGCTAGAGAGGAATAGCTAGGTGTCGAAGATGATAGTAGTGAAGAGGAAGAAGCTGAAAATGAAGAATGAGCAAATGATCCGATACCTAGTATGTGGAACCAAAACATGTCAGCGGTAATGAACGTGCAGGGTGCAAATGATGTGAGTTATATGTACAAGCCTAACGAGATTTTTAAGGGTGCAATGTTTGGCACGAAGAAATAGGTTAAGGAGGCTGTGAAGCTCTAGCCAATGTCGACACAGAGGACATTTGGAGTGAAGAAATCTTGCAATGACCAGTATTCTATTAAATGTAAGTCTCGTGGTTGCGAGGGCTACATCCATGCATCCATTGGGAAGGATGAAGTCCACTGGGTCGTAAGAAGGGTGGTGATGCACACTGTATCATAAGCAGTGTTCCTGACACACATCGGAACATAAGTGCAGAGCTTGTTCCTGGATTGATGTATTATGAGATAGTGCAGAATGTTTGCATACCGGCAAAGTTTATACAGACATCGACACAAAGCAAGTACCAGTAGAACGTAACTTATGCCATGGCATGAAGGGCTAAGTAGCTAGCATTGGAGTGGTGGTTTGGAACATTTATAGATTCATATAAAAATCTGCCATTTCTATTGGACACTCTCGGACAAAGGAACATTGGAACATATGTTTCTCGTCTGGAGTGGCTATCCCCGGACATGCCTAGAAAAATGTTGTTGAATGGTGCTTTCTAGTCATTTGGCGCATGGGCCACAGCTTTTAGATAATGCTGGCCGTTGATTTGTGTTGATGGAACATTCATGACAGGAAAGATGAAGGTTACAATCTTTACTGCCATTGGGACGGCGGAAATGATCAGATAGTGCCGCTGGCAATGGCCTTCTTGGGCTGTGAAAACTACGAGAACTGGTTGTTGTACCTAGCTAGTATGAAAGCAAGAGTTGTTTTGGATCATCCTGATGTCTGTGTTATTCATGACCAGCACATCGGGCTACTCTTGCCTATTCGCAATCTTCAGTCAGGTGTAGGGAAGACTCGCGAGGGGGAGGAGTTGCCGGAAAATCAGCATTGGCCTGACATCAGGAGTCGGTGGTGCATGCGGCATCTAGCAGCCAATTTCTATCGACAATTCAAGAACAAGCCCCTGATGAATCTGTTCAAAAGTTATGCAAGAAGAACTAGAGAAGAAAGTTCGATAAATACTGGAGAAGGCTTGATGAGTTCACGAAGAAGCAGGTTAGAGAACGCAAGCCTGAGGAAGAAACACACAAGTTTTGTGATCTTCCAGGATTTGACGATCCAAGCGTTAGAAGGAAGGCTTCAAACAGAGTCAAGTGTTTCTCCGATTGGATCCATGACACAGGCAGTTCTTGGTATGGCATCATGACTATGAATCTTACTGAGGTGTACAATTTTGTGCTCATGGGGGTGCGAGGCCTACCCTTGGTAGCCATTGTGGAGGGATCGTTGCACGGCACAATGAGGTATTTTCAAGAGAGACATGCAAAGGCAGTCCTGCATATGGAACAATTTGGTGCAACGCCTTATTGTGTTGTGACTATACTGTACATGGAGGAGAAGGTCAAGAAATGGCAAATGCACAAAGCCAAACGAACAGGAACAGTACAACACGGGTTTAAGGTACGTTTGTAGTAGAAGAGTGACTTTGGAGTTTGCACCGAGGAGATTACTCAAGAAGTTACATTCGTAGTGGAGCCTAATGTAATTGCCATGTGTACGTGCAACAAGCCCTTGCTTTTACACAAACCTTGCTCTCACGTCCTTCCTGCAGCCGCTAAGACAAAGATGGATACGAGGCCGTTTGCGTCGTACTACTTTACTAACGAGGTTGTGCGTCACACCTAGAGCGGTAAGTTGTATGGTTATCGTGTCATGGACAATTTCATAAAGGTATCTAAAGACGATAGGCACTTTGTCACTGATTTCAACCTCAATCGTGTTTCTATGGGAAGATGACAGACTTGGTGTATTTGTAACTATATGGACAAGTCGGAGGCTAGTGACTGAACAAATAGTGCATCTACTGCAAGAAATTTGGCCACAGGATCAGCATGTGTCCGAAGATGAAGGAAGACAAGAGGAGAGAGGAGGAGTCTAGTGGTGGCACGTCCAGGTCAGGACATTAGTTTGTTCTGTATCAACTCTTTATTAGTTGTAACTGATTTCTAGTAATTGTGTTGTAATATGAATGCTTGCCGAAACTACCAGGGGAAAACCATTATGTATTAATGTTAGTTTGATTTCTTTGTATTCTATTATAGTTGTTTGTTATAGTGCCTATTTTTTTAACTTCATTTGCAGCCATGGCTGGTTTAGAGCTTCTAGATGACCGTGTTGACCACAAGCACCGCTCTAGGCGACTTACCTCAGGAGAGCACGATCTTGGAGTGTTCTATACTCTACATCGGAGCACGCGTGGAGAATTCACGAATCATGGACACACATGTACATTCCATAAGAAAACATAATTTATATTGCACGGATGTTTTCTTACTAACTCATATTAGCATGTTTGTGTGACAGACTTGCCTTGTCCGGACTACTGCCATTGGCATGGATGGTGGAGGCAGGTGGCAACAAGGACATCGTCAACCAGGATGGATGCTCTAGGAGGTTCCCCTTCGACGCCTCCCTCCTCACCACATTGGTAGATCACTGGAGCCAGAGGCCCACACCTTCCACTTCCCCTAGGGCAAGATGGCGGTTACACTACAGGACACAGTTTGTCTTCTTGGCCAACTATTGGCCGGTGCCACGGTCGGTCCGCTCGAGCCCCCTACCGATTGGCGTGAGTCACTTGAGCACAGGTTTGCACCCGCACTACCCCCCAAATGCACCACAGGTGGAGGTGGCCAGAGATCGCCAGAAGCACGATCCCAAGCTGATGTGACTCCGTCAGTTTGAGGTTGAGGTACGTAATTAAGTTTTCTTGTTAACGTAAGGTTCATTTTTGTAACCTAACATTGTTTCAGCTTGACAGCCTTGAGGAGAGATTTGGGGGGATCTGGACATATACTAGCTGAACCGCGGACTTGAGACGTACCTGCTGTGGCTCTTGGGGTACATCATGTTCACAAGTGCATATGGAGATAGCATGGACACTCGCTACATCGGCATTGCATAGCAGATCACAAATGGCGAGACACAGGATCAGATTCTAGCAATGAGTTAGGGGTCCATAGTGCTTGCGTCCACTTACCGAGCACTGTTCTCCACGTGCAAGAGGACATGCGCCAACGTGAATCTGCTAGGGTGTCCTCTGCTTCTTCAGTTGTGGTTGTTCAAGTGCTTCCCGATCGAGCAACCATGGGTGGATGACTCACCGTACGGCCTAGACTTCTACCATGGACGTGGAGCTGAGTTACCCGAGGATGGACCGACTTTTGGGTCCATGTGGACACGGAGACGAGTAAATTGCATATCTATTAGTTCAACTTTATACTTTGTTAATTACAGGTACTAACAAATTCTTGTCTATGTATTGCAGCCTCAGTGGGTGAGGGCAAACATTTGAGGATGCTACTTTTCCTTCCCGAAGCAGTTCCAGCACCTTCCTCCACAGAGTATCATATGGGAGCCCTATCATGATGATGCATGGATGAGGCGGGCATCGCACTTGGTGATGTCTACATTTTGCCGCTGAGATAAGAGGTACGAGACAACCACGTCGAAGCTTGTCTTCGACATCTTTGTGGAGGACTACTCACTTCACCATATGATGAGGCAGTTCGGCTCCAGAAGTTCCGTGATCCGACGCAAATGTCCACACGTCAGTGAAGTTTCTAAGGTTTTAAAATATAATTAAAACACTAGATGAAAAAAGTGTTGATTATGTAATTGTTTAAGACAGGTGGACTCGCAAGGGAGGAAGTATGAGGGCCTCATAGTGGGTAGCACAACTTACCCCTTTTGTTGACCAGTGGGCAAATTGCTGACACCAATGTCTAGGTTGAGGAGCAACCCTTTAGTTATGCCGAGTTTGAGGCCTATCTGCAGTGGTACTTGCGACGCATGCGCATTCACTTTATTCATGGAAGCGAGCCTCCACAGCACGCGGCTGGTTCTACGTCAGACACACAGCAGAAATGCACGACTTGACAGTTAGTGCATCCACGTAATTATTTTCCATGGATTTACTTTAACTTCGTACCCAACCAATGCCTCTCAATTTTATGGGACAGTGGACGACACAGGCAAACATGGACGCCACCGCTTGGCTTGGCCAATATGTAGTTGGCACCGAGGTCTACACCTCGGTGTCCATGATCGCAGAGCTCACTAAGAAGATCATGGATGTCTTCAGGTGCACGTGCAGGGACGACGCGCACGTCGAGACAGGCGTGGGCCGAGGAGTACACCGACCATGACCACCACGTCGTACACAGTCGAGCCACCCACGGGCTCCAGCTTGACAGCCGCCGACACCCACAGAGGCGGGTAGTTCTACATGGCAGAACACTGCATCCTCACGCGTACTGAGTCAGCCAGGTAAAAGCACTATCTTTTCTTACAAAAATATTATACTTTTCAAATCCTAATTATTTTCACAAACGTACAGGTCTCGTCATTGCTCCTCCTCAGGTACCTGGTAGTCCGAGTATCGACGACTACCTCATGGATAGTCCGGACACACACGACTTCACCTTTGACGTAGAGGTGGACGAGATGGCGCCACCCTTACCCACTCAAGAGACACACGAGACTCCAGCACCAGACGATGAGGTCCAGACAGGAGCCTTAGGTAGGCATCACAGAGCGCTTGGCGCACCCGATAGGTGGTCACCACCATTGATCAGGAAAATACCACAACAGCGGTGATAGGCGACGATAGGCAGTTTAGCTTCCACCTTAGGACTATCGTGTTATACTTTGTTTCACTTCATGTTATTGCATTGACGTTCGTAATTCTATAATATCATTGATTTTGTTTTCGTTTGTTCATTTGTACATGGCAGTAACATAGATAGAAATGGGTTAATGACTAACGGTTCTAGTTGCATAAGTATAGGGTACAAATCCATATTACATAGCCACATTCAAAGTTGTGAAAACTAACACAACTTGGCTATAAGTATCATAGGTAGAACAAGCAACTTTTCACTAGCACTTCTAATACGACTACATAAAGTCATCTTCTTTATCACTTGTGAAGAGCCCTGGATTGGGGGTTTTGAAGCAAAACATCTTTGAAAAGTCCTCATCACTGGACTCGCTACGCACCTTTATCGATGAACTGGTTGCGCCTTTATCATTTGATGATCCAACATCTTTTTTCGATGTGCACCCATGTTTTGACTAGGAGGGAGTCCGGCAACTCTATGATCGTCTTCTTCAAATGTTGGCTTCATTAATTGTCTCCTACAGCAAATGGGTCTCTCTAGAGAAGGTCCATCCATCCAAAGTTTGAGATCCTGTTGTTGAGTAACCCTACATCCTCCAAATGTGCATACACACCGAGAATGTAATCTAACAAACATAAACGGTATATGAAAATGCTTAGAAACTTTGTACAAAGGAATTGTGAGCATACTAACCCTTATGTGCTTATTATACTGAGATTCCTAAATACTTATCACTCCTCCTGAGAATTCATCTTTCGTGTACCTAGCTCCGGGTAGTTTTCTAAGCTCGCTCGTCCTCTCCCACATCTTGTGCAACCGTCTGATACACTTGCGCACCTGCTTGTAGGTAAGTGCAGGGAGACCCATTTTTGGTAACACCTCTGTAATCACACGCATATGAACTTTCTCCGAGATCTGCGAACAAAGAATTTTACAATCGTTCCTCCTATCACCCACAGCTTTAAGAACTTCATGGTCCATTCGCACGGTCCAAACAACATCACTAACATCTAGCAATTTGCACAAAAATTTAATGTGGCATAAAACACAACTTGTGGATTCCAATGTTTCTATGCATATGAGTAGGGAAAAAAATTACGAAACTTACTTCCATTGTCGTTATCTATCGCCGTACTACTTCTTCTCCTCTGAAACAAAAACTATCTACTTAGGAAGGTCACCTATTTTTTCGGAAGAACTAAAGGAAGATGCATGAGAGGGATGCTACCCAAGAAAGAATCTGGTCACCTTTATAGCACTAGAGGTGGTATCGCTATCCGGTTTGGCGATTGGGCGCTATAGCCATCCCGTATGGGATTACCAGCAATGGCCATCGCCAATGGCGATTGGATTCCAATCGCCAACTCGGTTGGCGATTACGCGCAACCACTATTGCAGGTGATGATTCCATAATGAATCATCAAACCTGTTGGCGATAACCGCCCTATCACCATTTCAGATGGTGGTTGAGGCCAGTTTTGCAACTTTTTGGATTTGGGTAATATTTTTGAAATTTTTTAAAAATATATATTTTAAAAAAATACCTAGGGTGTAGCTACAAGAAAATGGTAGACGCTCGAGATAAAAGATGAGGTTAGCCACCATACCTATATACACCATCACCTTAGACACACCACATGGCGCCGGAAAGGGTCCGTGAATGTATACTCAGAATAGCGTTTTCGTCACTTTGTTCCTATGGATGCTCCGTGAGGCCGTGAATGTACTTTCAAGTTGTGGTCAGACAGGCATTGTGGCCCATGTAAGGTGGCCGGGTTATCTTTGTTGTTTACTCAGGCCCATTTGTTGATCCCTTGGGCCTCCCGTATAGCTGAGCAAAAGAAATGAAAGTTGTGCCCACAATATTTTCAGTCTTATGTGGGTATAGGCCCAAGTGGCTACGCAGGCCCACATTGGTGATGTCCATGTTCAGTTAGGCCTTATGCATTCCTCAAAGCAAAAACAAAAATGTTCGGCCTTATGCCAATCAAACAGAAAAGGCCTTATGCGAGGCCTCAAATAGGGCCCGGCTAAGAAGTTAACTATAACATCTCCAGCTCTGCTACGAGTATATTCATCTGGTTATTAATAAAGTTCCGCCTTCCTCCTCGAAATAATGAAATTAGTATTAGGCGTGATTGGCTTCACTTGAGATTATCGTTGCTATCTGGTACGTGTCCAAGGTTGCAGGGTTCTGCCATCAACAAGTGACACAGAGAGCTGGGAGAAAGAATTAATAACTTCGGAGTTTGGATAGCAAGTTCACTTTAGTCCAACATGCCACGAACTACAGAAATACGAGATAAAAACCCACGTTTAGTTTCCAGTTTCTACTCTCAGATGTCTAAATGGAAGTTCTAATCGTGATCTTATCGCTGACAAAATGGACGAATTGACGCTGCTGTTGGTTCAGTGCAACAACACTTGCAGGTTAAGTAAGATCGAGAGATGAATCATCAGCGAAGGCGACTCGCTAACACAAATGACGAAGTTGATGCTGCTCGCAAAAGCTGAAAAGGACGAGAGAAAGAAACTGCACTGGTTGCATGTTTGTCGCAGTGCCTTCTGCTGACGAAATTATGCTCTGCCCTAAATCTGAATGAAATAATTAGAGCATCCACCGTGCTTGGAGACTGTTTTGTCTTTGAGATGGGACCTACGACAGCCTCTAAATTTAGCTCATTTATCACTCCAGCGGGGGAGCTAGCGGCTTTGCAAAGTCCAGGCAAGACAAAGACAAAGATCATTGTTCCTTCATAGATGCTATAAAATCCCATTGAGTCTTAATGACAGCTAGCCAAAAAACCTGAACAAGTGTCAAGGCTGGACGAACGGTAGATCCACCCATATATATATAACCCCTAATCTTACTTACATGTGAATTTAATGACTTTAGAGGCTGCCTCTAGCCCTAGAGGCAGCCTTCAACCTTAAAGGCTGCTGTTACTTTTGTACAATAATTAGAGAGCTTTTTTACTGTACCCTGGTACTCCTTAAGCTGTAGTTGGAGTACCAATCAAATCTGACCGTCTATCTATAAGGGCAGAAAAGACTTTTCATCTTTGCTATGTGCACCTCTCTCATTTGGGTACTTATAGTTGTTCTGCGTGGTATACAGAATGAGAAACCTTGTCTAGCTCAGTTGGAAGGCTGTGTGTTTGCCAACCATGAGGCCGTGGGTTCGAACCCCACCATCCACCACGTTTTGACTTTTTTAAAAATTTGTATCAGCCTTAATAGTCACGATTAGAATTCGAATTGGACCCACTGTCTGCCACATTTTGATTTTTTTAAAAAAACTGTATCAGCCTTAATAGAATTCGAATTGGAATTAACAAACAAGAGACCGTAGCAATTCAGATTTAGAATTGGAATTAACAAACAAGATTCACGCTACTTAAAAGTTCTCACAGGTGTTTTAGACAGGAGCTATGATTGTCTCAGTTGGTGGTTGGCAAGGCCACTAAGCATGTGGTCGTGGGTTCGAAACCTATGGTGCGCGAATTTTTGATTATTTTTCAAATGGATTCTCCGTTGGCTACTTAGTTATTATGTCTAGTACATTAAGCAAGAAGTTGGCCTAGCTTAGTTGGTAGATTGGTAGGTTGTGAAGTTTGAGGTTGTGAGTTCGATTCCTCACAATGGCATGAGTTTTTTAAGCACAACGCGCCTCATCCTCAATGTGAATTAGAGACTTCAAATTGGGGATTAGGGTTAGGGTTCTATAGTGGCAAAATATAAATTAAGGATCCTAAATTAGGGATTAGAGTTCTAGTAGGGTAAAATGTAAATTAGGGATTAGGGTTAGAGTTTGAAAAATTAGGGATTAGGGTTAGAGTTTGAAAGATGTAAAAAATATATTCTAAAATAACTATATAAAATATAGGTTAATTATTTTTTTGATTCCAGTTTTACCCCTAATATGAAGGTACTCCCTAATTTTTTAAAAAAATATAAAGGTGGTACTCCTTACTCTAGTATTGGAGTACCAGATAATATTAGCCATTAGATTAGGATGAATGGATGGCTTATATCCATTCCGGGGTACCGTAAAAGAGCTCTAATTAGAAGCAGCCTCTAAAGGCGTTCCCTAGCACCCATCTTTGCTTACAAATAAGTGACATGGGCATATAATTTTTTATAAGAGAAGAGTTTACTCCCCGAATCTGTACCATGAGATGCACACATCCAAATTTTACTATAAAATTGTAGCAAAAAAGCCAAAATAAAAAAGCTCAACAAGCCATACAATGTTTGAAATAGAGAATTATAAGCAGCACACAGCATGCTGCTAAGTTTACACCATGCCTGTTAAAAACCTCCCTAGCGACAAGCTCCAGTGATTTGCCCCCAACTATCACCACATCTTACGCCTTCTCCTACTCAATGGCAGAGAGAGGGAGACTGGTAGGCCTAGGGCTCCCCCCATGATCTTAGATGAGCATGTAGATGATCTTCTAGCCCTTTGTATTTTTATTTTTTAAAAAAATTGTTTGTGTCACTATAATTTGGCCCCTCTTATTAATAAATTTGCATTATTTGACTCATTTGGCTCCCTCAATCTCTAATTTCTAGCTCCGCCACTGCTCCTGCTTCATCACGGAATCTGATTGAAGCTGGTTTGTGCATGTGTAGATAAACCGTAACAGGGTAGAAAATTTTCTCTTATAAAACACAGCGCTGTTTCGATATAGCCAAATTGACCAACAAATAACGGCAACCCCAACCAAGATGTGAGCCTATAACCAATCCCAACCCTGAGACCTAGTACGCAAACATACTAGGGATGCTACAAGGTCATAGATTAGATGCCGCTTGTATAATACGCCACATGAAACAAGCAAACTGGGGATTGCTGCTATTTCAATTTTATTCACTTAAATTTTATTTTGTCAATTAAGATCATTCGTCTACGTAAGTACCACAAAAAAATTTTATTGTTTAGCGATACTTTGAGCTTCTACAATTTCCGGTTTATAATTGGGCCATTGTGATTCACTAATGCAGCGTACATCGACCGAACGGAAATTGTCCATACTGAAATAAGTTCTATTTATACATGTCTAATTCTTGTGGTAATTGCACATTGACAAGTTTGGAAACCAAATTGTCTATGCCACCAGCTTTGGGCCCACTGTACTCCTCATGTCGGCCACTGTGGCATGTTTTCGCTGGACAACGCTGATATATGGGGTCTGAATTGACACCGATATAGTAGAAAGTAGAAACTACTAGGAAGTACACAAACATATTGAAAATTGTGAAGGGTTTCAAAAACATTAGAAATAGCGAAAGAAAAAGAACAACTCAAGAAACCAGTAGGGATGACTAGGCTACCAGTGGGATTGCTCATTTCAGGCCGACGATGCGAGTTCGCCTGCCATGCCAACTACGAGACAGTTAAGCTATGCCAATCACCGGCTAGTTGGCGATTTGGAGTACCGGCTACGTGTCAACCGTAACCAGAATAATATCAATAATAATTTCATTGTCCTTCCAACGGTTCAGAGCTTCTTACGAGCTAGACAAGACCGGGAGCCTATAATAATCGAAGAAACAAAGGCATTCTTTGTAAGGAAAATCGGCATTGTCTTAGTACGACTTGTTCTTGTAATAAACTTCCTTACGTTTGACTCATGATTTTTTGCCCTGTTTCACGGGCGAATCGAACTGTTTGAGAAATTGCTGCGAGAGGCACGTAATCGTTCTTCTCTTGCATCAGATATCAATCTCTCATGCTGTATGCCGGCTGTCTTTTCATCATGAGACTTTTTTTTAAAAAAAACGTTTTTCTGAGACTTGGTTGATACGAGGGTGAGGTGAAGAGCTCCTATCCTCGTACTACTTGTTCATGAAACAACCTTTATATAAGGAAAGAAAATTAAATAAAGTAGCTTACACTAGTACAGAAAAGGTGATTACTGACGGGCAGATATTGCCCATCTGTGACGGGTGGGCAGCCCGTCAGCAATCAATCGTCAGTGATAACAAAAGTTACCTCTGACGGGTCCACAGCCCGTCTCACCCGTCAGGGATGACTGTGGAGAGGACCGCATGATCGACCTGCAGCAGACATCTCTGACGGGTGAGGTCTAGTCAACCGTCAGTCATGACATCTACCTTTGACGGCTATTAGTCACGGCCCGTCAGAGATGACTGCTGGAAACGACTAAAGGAAGTCATCACTGACGGGCTAAAACAGACGCCCGTCAGTGACGATAGTTACTATGACGAGTGATCCGTTCCCACCCGTCAGAGTAGGAATTTATCACTGACGGGCTGCCTACAGAGGCCCATCAGTACTGAAATTTACCTTTGACGGCTCGCTTTACAGCGCCCGTCAGTGATAACTTCCATCACTGACGGTTGCACCACCAGCGCCTGCCAGTGATAACTTCCATCACTGACGGTTGCACCACCAACGCCCGTCAGTAATGACCCTATCCTGGTTCCTACATAAACCTGTTTTGCTGGCTAGCCTCAGGATTTGCTAGCCATGCCCTCTGAAAAAAAGTCCCAGCTGTGCAGCCCTAGCTACACAGCCTCTCAGCAGCCCCAGCTGCGAGGCACAGGCACAAAGTATATATCACAAATAATTGAAATAACAACATCACATAGCATCACTAAATCAGAAACCACATTTACAACATATTCACAAATATATGAAATTCACAAATCGAAATGCACATATATTACAACGACACAATCACTTTCAAATTCACACACATATATATATATGTCGCCGAGCTTCTATGTTGTTGCGGAGTAGTCGATCGATTAACCTCAAAGATATCCTGCATAGATAGCACCATAGCAACGTTGCATTGAAGAGAACAGAGTTACAAATATGAACTAAGTTATCAATAAATCAACATTTTTCGGAGGTGGGGGGCAGCTCTACGCCGGCGTAAAATTCACCGCCTGGCTGGACGACATTTGGTTTAAGAAGTATGCAAACACATCTCTCATGCGGCATTGATCTCGTAAGTAGTCGTAGTCGAGAGCCAGGTAGTCCTTGAAGTCTTTTTCACTGAAAAGTGGGTTGTAGTGACGGACCATCGCGTACATGTGCGCGCACACATAAAACCACATGTCACGCTATTCGCCGGCTGCTGCCTACACGGGAAGTCAAACATGTGGCTGAGCCTAGGATTTGACTTTTTCCAGCGCGCCGTCCCTCCCATTGCCCTAAATTTGGCGTATGCCTCGTCAACGCACCGCCGAATCTTGGAGAAGTCCCTAGGGGGTAGTCCTTCTTGACGCCTAAGAGAATCAAGGTAAAATACCTTGTTCCAAGGTACGACTATCACGAGAAGTACCCAATGGTCGTTGCATAGACCAGATGAGATGCATGTAAACACATGCAGCTATTTAATTAAGTGCTTGAAGAAAAAATTGACACAATTAGTAAAGAACTCACGGAGGGTTGTATGGCAAGATTATCATTTCACTGTCCCTTTGCGCGAGCCATGCCTGGGAGATGAAATCAACGACCGACTCAAATGCGTCGTCGATTTGGCGGTCATGCAAGATGCACGGATCGATGAACCCAATGCTCGCTTTGTTACGCCTAGCCTCTTTGGATTGCCAGAGTGTCCAGACCCTCATTAGCGTGGTGTCTAGTCTCTTCAGGTTATACATGCTCTAGACGTCTTAAAAGTCGACGTTGAATGTAGGACTATCAAACTCTCGATAAAAGTGGTAACTTTCTGGCACTTCGAGTTTGATGAAGGATACAAATCGATCCATGTCATGCAGCAGTTTTGCATCGGCTCCCAAAGTTTGTATTTCATTGTCTGGGAGGGGCGGCTGACCGGGAATGTAGCTGTCTGCCCTTACTTTCTGTTGTACGTCAGGAGTTGATGCGTACGACAGGGACTTAGCGGCGCTATCTTGTTTTGCTAACCTCTTTGTTGTGCCGTCCCGTTTGGTGTTCCTTTTCTTTGGAGCTTTTTGGGCCGCACTTGGATCACTTTCCATACGTATTATGTTTTCCTTAGGTGTAGGGCCGGCAAATGCCTCCTTCATAGCTCCGTGAAGTATGCCTGGAGATAAAGTCTTCGTGGCACCTGGCGCACTAATGGGCTCCGCTGGCAGTAGGGCATTCTTCGGGTCCTGCCTATGCTTGGAGCGTCTTTCTTTTCTCGGCGGCTCGGGTGCGTTGACAAGTGCCAGCTCAACTTCCATAATGGTGTCATGTGCCACCGGGTCCTCATGGGTTGGCATCAAGTCTGCATCTCTCCGGTCGAATGACAGATGTGTTTGGCTCAAGGCCAAAGGAGATATCCGGGTTGATGGAGAGGCACTGGCCGAAGATGTGCGAGTCGAGACCCCTTCTACAATCACTTGAGCCTTCGGCCACTGGATGGAGGTCATCAAGCATTGTCCTAGCATGGTGGCATCCTCTTTAGGAGGTACAGGGACAGTCATGGAACTGAACTCCACAAGGGAGAATGATGGTTGTGCCACTAGTCGTCTCCGAAACTCGTAGGCTGCCACTAAATTTATGGAAATTATGGCTGTGCCACCAACTCGTGCGAAGAAATTGTACTGAAACCACTGCGCGGCGTCAGCGCAAGTTGCCGTCAGCTCACCGTCTCTTTGACCGTCCCTTTCTTCCT